>RJWJ010000561.1:104841-210498 GCA_004363605.1 Indri indri
TGTCCATCTCTCGGAGGGTGCGCATTGCACCCTTTGTGTATGCATATATCCGTCCCCTCCTCCCCCTCGCCCCTCCCCCTTCCCCCTCTCTCCCTACCCGACATCCAATAGATGCTATTCTTATATGTACACTTATGTGATGTTCAGTCACTACCAATTTGATGGTGAGTATATGTGGTGCTTGTTTTTCCATTCTTGGTATACTTCGCTTAGTAGAATGCGTTCCAACCCTATCCAGGAGTATACAAGAGGTGCTATATCACTATTGTTTCTTAAAGCTGAAGATACCTTAAAGAGATGCAAGTAGAATTACCATTTGATCCATTTTATTTTTAAAAGTTATTCACCTTGCACTGATTTCTTCGCATACTGACAGTCAATCCAGTTCTCTTGGAGACTTTAACATCTGCTAAGGAACGGTGCCTGGGAGAACATGCAGACTATCTTCTGCCAGGCTTTGTCTCATAATCAGCAACCCTCAGAACATCAGGTTGTGCTATGACAATATGTTGATGTCCCACATAGAGACATCACCATCAACATGTGCCATACAGTATTTTTAATAATGAAAATGGGTTTGAGTTAAGCCACCCCTCTCTTTCCACCTTATTTGACAGCTGACGGTCATCAGAAAGCCAAGTGTCTGAAAGAAGCAATTGTGATTCTGGAATAGTTTTCCTCATTACAGTTCTGACAATACAACCTTAGCTTCACCAGTACTGTGTGCAGCCCTCAGAGAAATGATCATTTGATGGATCGTCATTTCAGTGTTAGCAAGAATGTAAGGACATTTTTGGTGGAGTTAGGTGCAAATGGACACATGTACAAGGTGTTGCACATTGATTTGGACTTATTTTTACATATCGTATAACAACAAAAATAATGGCAGCCAGCATTTATCAGTACTTACATGTCAGGTCCTGTTCTAAGCAATTAAGGATCTTGACTTAATTCTGAAACAATCCTATGAGAGATACACACTTTAATTATTATTATTGACATTATATATATGAGAAAATTGATGCATGAAAGGTAAAATAAATTCCCTAAGGTCCACAGCTAATAAGTAGTAAAGAGGGGTTTCCAGATTGCAGAGCCCACATTCTCAAACCACTGTACCATGCCACCTTTTTTTTTTTATTGTTTAGCTTACAATGGTGCTATTTTCATAGAGAAAGCATAAACATGTATCTTTCCCTTAAACATTTTCTTTTCAGCTGGATAAGTTGTACATATTTGAAGTCTAACAGTATACTTTTTGCAGCCAATTAATCTAACTAACTGAGTTATTCAATTACTCTGGAGAGTTAGAATAAAAGAGAAAACATAAATGAATAGTGTGTTAACAATGGGCATAAAACACCTCTTAATGTTTCTTCGTATAAAACTGAACCAATGCCAGTTCATAATAAGATCTCATAGGAAATTAATATTAGAAACTTCTTTAACTTGATAAAAGTCATCTATATAGAAACATCATACTAAATGGGGAGGAAATGAAAACTTTCTTTTTAAAAGTCAGGATGAAGATAAATATATACACAATCGCCACTTCTTATTCAATCGTGCATTGAACTTATAACTAGTGCAATAAAAAACAAACAAACAAACAAAAAAGCAAGAAATTAAAGGGTTGGAAAAAAAGAAATCAAACAAAATGGGCTTTTTAGATAAACAGGAGAGAACAACAATGTGGCTGGATGTAAGATCAATGCACAGAAACAGCAATTAGAAAAATAATTTTTAAAAGCTATTTTTAAATAACAACAAAACACCAAAGCATATTCAGCGCTGTTATGAGCTAAACCATGCCCCCACAAATTCATATGTTGAAGTTCTAGCCTCCAGTACCTCAAAATGTGAGTGCATTTGGAGATAGGGTCTTTAAAGAGGTAATCGTGGGTTGGCCTTAATCCAGTATGACTGGTGTCCTCATAAAAGGAGGAGATTGGACAGAAACACACACGGAAGAAAGACCACATGAAGACAAAGGAAGAGGATGACCATCGCAAGCCAAGGAGAGAGGCCTCAGAACGAAACCAACCTTGCCCACGCCTTGATTTTGGACTTCTAACCTCCAGAACTGTGAGGAAATGAATTTCTGTGCCTAAGCCATCTGGTCTCTAGTACTTTGTTATGGCAGTTCTAGAAAACTAATGCAAGTGCCCAGGAGTAAATCTAAAAAAAAGATGCATAAATACAACTTTACTAAAAAAACATTAAATTAGTTCAAAATAAATACAATTCCTTGTCAATGGATAGATATATTAACACTTAATATTATGAAGGTATCAATTTTTCCTAGATAATTTAAAGTTTTAGTATCGCTCCAATGAAAAGCATCATCATAAAATTGAGAAAGCTAAATATAGGTGACAAACTTGATTAATTGATTTCAAAATACCTGTGAAAGAATAAAGAACCAAAAATAGTCTGAACACATCTCAAGAAGAAGAAAGATGGAAGACTTCTCCTTACAGATATAAAGATTTATTATAACACTATAGTAATTAAGATAGTATAGAATTAGTGAGAGAGAGTGTCAAGAAACTGACCAGTTTTTAAGAAACATAATGACATATATATAAAATTTTGATACACAACAGAAGTATCATGGAAAATTACCGGGAATAGGAGGGGCCATTCATAAATGGATCTGGAAAAACTAGTCATCCAAGTAGGAAAAAATGAATTTGGATCCTTGTCTCAGATCAATCAAAATCTAAACACAAGATGTATTAAGAACTTAATTATTGAAACAACATTTGGATGCTTTTAGGAAAAAAAGTTGAATATCTTCATAACCTACGTATAGGGAGTGCATTCTTAAACAAGTCATAAAAATCTCTAGCAATAAAAGAAAAAAGATTGGTAATTTGAACTATAATGAAATCAAGCACAGAAAGACAAATCTCGCATTTTCTCCCTCATATGTGGAAACTAAATATTAAAAACAGTTGATCTCATGGAGACAGAAAGTAGAATGACGGTTACCAGAGGCTGGGAAGGGTAGCCGGGAGGGGGTATAATGTAGATGGTTAATGGTTGCAGAATGAACAATATTTGATAACACAACAAAGTAACTATAATCAACAATAAGGGTACCCTTTAAAATAACTAAAAGAGTGGAACTGGAATGTTCCTAACACACACACAAAATGACAAATGCCTGAGGTAATGCCCGATGACCCTGATTTGATTAATTCACATTCTATGCCTGTATCAAAATAGCACATGTACCCTATAAATATACACAATTATTATGTACCCATAATGATTACAAATAAAAAATTTAAAAATATTAATAAATCAATCAACAGACAACACCTTAAATAAAGAGAAAAGAAAAGCTACCACTTGAGAATAGATATTTGCAAAGTATACAACCAATAAAGGACTGGTGTCAGTAATGTGTAAAGAACTTTTAAAAATCAATAAGAAAAAGATAGGCAATAAAGTAGAAAAACATGCAAAAGATATAAATGAGATTCATAATGAAAAAATAACCAATAACCATATTAAGAGAATCTCAACTCACTAATAACCAGTAAAATAAAAACAGAAACCATAGTGAAATAGCATTTAACACTCTTTCAATTTCCAGAAATGAGAAGTATGCAATTATCAAGTGTTAGAGAAGGTGCGGGTCAATGAAGGCTTTTTTACATTGCTGGTAAGTATAAAATAGTATGATAAATTTGGAAAATAATTTGAATTTAATTTCTAAAGTTGAATATTGACATTTACTACAATTTTAATACCCTATCCAGAGGTTTCACTCCTAGATACATTTCAACAGAAACCCAGGAGACAATAAAAAATATTCTTAGCATCTATGTTCATGATAAATACTAGAAACAAACCAAATACCTATAAATAGGAGAATGCATGATAATATTCTAGTGCATTAACACAATGGAATATTACATAGCAGTGAAAATGATTGATCTACTTTTACATAATCACAGATAAATTTTAGTAACCTTATGAGAGAAAAAACTAAAGTCCCAGAAGACTTATACAATATGGTAACTTTGAAACTGTACCTCCAGCTAGCAATATAGTGTTCCTTAACTTTGCTTCATGCTCTGTGGGTCTTTTCCCCTTTGGGAACTTACATAGTGCAGCAGGTGAACAGCAAAATTTGGGAGTTTGGTAATCATGTTTTGTCAATCTAACTCTCAATATAGAAATATCTGTTGGCATGATGTTTTGATATGATTTACAGAATTATAGCCCAATTTCAGAAATATATAGTTGGCTGATTCTTCCTTCAGTCCATTCTTGGTAATAGTCTGTACTCTTTCATTCATTACCTTATAGTTCAGTAATTTCTGTCTATTTGCCTTTTCTTCCAACTCATTCTCCATTTTTGGCTGGTGATGGGAATGAGAAATATTATTATTATTATTTTGCATCTTCAAGCAATATCTAAGAAAATTATTTCTATGCAGTGCTGCAAAGCAAATACTCATTACAATTTTAATACCCTATCCAGGATATTACAAGAATCTATTCAACAATTACCTGAGATCCTAGTTTTTTTGGTTTAAATGGAACACTTTTGTGATAATAACTACCATTTACTGAGAAATTACTATGGGCAGCTAATTTACATATATTATTTATAATTCTTATATTAATGATGCAGAGTAGGCATTATTTTCACCATTTTGCTGAGAAAGAAATTGGGGTAAGAGTTCCTTGCCAAAAGTCACACAGTAAGTAACTAAAACAGTTCTCTTTGACTCTGCCATACTTTTTGTCTTGAAAAGCCTTTTAAAAATATATTTTGTTATAATTTCCTTCTCCACCATATTTAAAAAAATAATTATAGCAAAGCCAGTACTCAGAACTATTTACAAACTGCCATATGGCGGTTTTATGAAATTGAGAAAGGATTAAAATTGTAGTGTTAAATTAGAGTTAAATTTTTGTAGCAAATAATTCAAAACATAAAAATTTTGTTCAGTTTTTACAGGAATATGAAAGGAGTCTTTGAAGCAAGGCCTAGCAATATAAGGACAAATTCCTCACCTATCTCAATTACACAGCCTGTGTCATTCAGAAGTAAACTTTCTCCTGACTGAATTATTATAATTTTGATCTATTTCACCATTTTCATACAACTTGCATATTACTGATATGACAGTTATTTTATCTGGAAAAAATCATGAAGGCCTAGGTTATGTCTTATACTTCTTAATATTCCGTGTAGACCAATTAGGAGAGTGCTACTTATAGTAAATATTCACACACCAGCAGCATTAATATATTTGTAAATACAAATGTTGATGTAATACAAAGTAGTTGTGTACCTTGGTGATGGATGTTGATAAAATCAACCTCTCCACCATAGTGGGCTAAGGTAGAAACATTAATTCTCCATATATGAATAGAAATGGATTTATGCTGCCCAGTATAGGGAAAGAGCACGATGATGTTGGCAAATGCAGGTTTAAGTCTTTTTTGTAGTTTGTAATTTTTTAACCAATACTGCGAATCCCTTGAAGCCTTTAGTAATTTAGCATCTTTTGAAGAATCCTGTTTCCTCACCTGTAAAATGGTGATAATATCAACCCCACTTATTATATAGGTTAGCAATGTGGCTCAAATTATGATGTGTGTGGAAGTACTGCTGTGCCATTTTAAGAGATTATACTGGGGCAGGTGTTATGGCCCAACCAGGTTCATTGCCTGCTGTTCAAGAGGAAACCAATACACTGAGACAGCAGGGTTTGCAGCAGAGAAAGAGTTTAATAACACAAGTGTCATGCAAGGAGAAAAAAGATCAGTATATTAAAGGGATACCTGCATCCCCATGTTTGTTGCAGTACTATTTACAATAGCAAAAATATAGAATCAACCTCAATGTCCATCAATAAACAAATGGATTAAAAAATATCTATAGCCAATTTTGTTTATGTAATGTGGAACCAATTTAATGAATAATTCATACATGATGAAGTTTTCTACATAGAAAATCCCAAAGTATCAATGCATAAATTATAATAATATAATTGCATAGCATTTTTTCTGAATAAAAAGACAATATACAAACTTAAAACAATTACATTTTCCATAAAGTAGCAAGAAATAGTAAAATGATTTTAAAAAGAGGGCATTTAAAATAGTATCAAAAATACAGAGAACCTAGAAATAAGATTAAGACTAAAATTTCATTAAAACATTATAAAATTTTACAAAAAGCAATTTTAAAATAAGCATAAAGGGGAAAAATACCGTATCAATTGGGAACTCTGTATTAAAAAGACATTGATTTTTTCCAAATTGATGTATGGATTTAATGGCAACACTATCCAAAATGCTATTAAAGAAGGCCAAGGTGGAAAGACCTATTTCCCATCTTATTTCAGATTTATTACAAATCAATAGAAATTAAGATAGTGTCAAATTAGTGAAGTGAAAGAAAAATGAACCACTAGAACAGAGAAAGTAGCCTAGAAGCAATACACAGTACACATGGATATCTATCATAAGAAAAAGTAGGTAGTGCAGATCAGTGGGAGAAAGGATGAATTTTCGTTGGTTCTGAGACAATTCTTCCTCCATATAGAAAAAAGGTGAAGCTAAATTGTTACCTCATACTGCTCAAAATCAACTCCAACTATATGAAAGATCTAAATGTAAAAGGGAAAAGCTATAAACTATCTTTAAAATATCTTTATGACCATCCATTCAAAAATATTTACAAATTGATAAAGAAAAGGATTGAGAAATTTAACAATATTTTAGTTAGGAACATGTGTTCAACAAAAGATACTAAAAAGGGAGTAAAAAGATAAGCCATAAATTACTAGAGATATTTGTAACACATAAAACTGAAAAATCAGTACAATAAAGCTCACACATCAATAGAAAAATGGGAAAAACCCTTGAAAATAGGTCAATAACCTAAAAAACTAATGAAGAGGACAAATGTTTACTCTCCTTTATAATCAGAGAGACGCAAATTAAATACATAATGGACTTACATTTCACACTCACCAGACTGACAAAAATTAACATGTTTGAGCAACTGGTTGTATTTTCTTGTGAAGCTCGGGCCAATGCAGTAAAATGCCACCCTGGATATGCTGTACACCCTCCCAGCCTCACTTCTCTTCTGCCCTTACCCTTTCTGCCTTAGCATTGCTTCCCTCCCCCCAATAAAGTCTTTATCAACAACAAAATATGATAAATATACATAATGGAATACTACTTGGCCATAAAAAGAATGAAATCATGTTATTTGCAGCAACATAGATGGAAGTGGAGGTCATCATGTTAAGTGAAGTGTCGGGCACAGAGAGATACATAGCACCTGTTCTTACGCATGGGAGCTAACATCTTAATCTCATCGACATAGAAAATAAAATAACCCAGAGATTGGAAAGAGTGAGTGAGTGGGAGATGGGTTTGAAGAGAAGTTGGTCAATGGTACAAACTTAGATAGAAAAAATAAATTCTATATTTGATAGAAAAGGGTGGTTATACTCAGCAAAAATATTTTGTATATTTCAAAGCAACTAGAAGAGTGGACTTGAAATGATACGAACACATGGAAATAATAAATGCTCAAGGTGATGAATACCACAAATACTCTGATTTGATCATTACACACTCGATGCCTGCAAGAAACACTCACGTGTACCCTATAAATATGCAAAATATTATGTATCAATAAAAGAAAGAAAAGTTATAATAGCATATTAATGTGGGTAAATTCGGCCTTAGAAAAATATGCAATTATGCATGGATTAGAAAAAGAAAACTTGTGTATTCAGGAATATGGTAAAATGTACATATTTTATAATTATCAAATATCAAAATATTTTTATGAACTCATCATGTCATTGCTTTCTTAAGAGGAACTTGAGTTACTCTTTCTCGTAATGGGGCTGAAGTTCTTGAATATTTTTTCTCCTTAAATATAACTAAATTTGCTGTTTTATCAAGGAAGTCCATTAATGTAGAAACCGTATGATTTTAGAATTGGGGGAAAATATGTGAACACAGTACTTTATATATATATATATATCTATCACTGCATATATACATATGCATATATATACACATATGCATATATATATACACACACACATTCAAACATATACATACACCGCAGAGGTTTTCATACAACAGAGGTTTCATGTTTAATCTTTGTCAGAAAGCACTGTTCAGTTACTTTCATAAAAATGAACTTACAGTCTGCTAACAGATCCAAAAATGGAGTTACAAGCTGTGTGTTCTACCTCGGTACAACTCAACAAGATTTTATTAATGTGGAGGAAGCCTTAGAGAGCGGTTACCAGTTGCTGATAAATTCCCACTGGCCAGGGTGGGAGTTGGCACAGAAAGTAAGCAGTTGTAATTAGTCAGCCGGAGAGTTGATGCTGTAACAGACTTGAGATGCAATGCAGAGACAGTTAGGCTTAGCTTTGATAATTGTATGGAAGAAATGCTTTATGTGGGTAATAGTTTACTTATACAATCCAACAAGATTTAATCAATTTAGTTTCCAGGTGGCAAGAAACAGACACGAGGTAGAACTGCATGTAAACAGCATAGTGGAGGGGAAGAAATTGAGTTCAGTTTGTATGTTTCTAGAATTATTTTCTTCAAATGAATATAACTCATGGATACCAAAAACTCGGCAGCTTTGAAACATTCTGAGCCCCCAAGACATATCTGACGTTGGAAGAAATAGTTTAGATAGGACTCTCTTCGGTCATTAGTTTAAGCAATCTTGATGATCAAGAGGTTTATCTGCCTTTCAGGCAAGAAAAAAGGAATGAAGCAAGAATGGAGCGAGATGCCGACTGCCATGCTGAACGCCCTAGCTTGCATTATGATTGGTCCATTTATTTTGGGGTTGCCTAAAGATCTATCTGCTCGTCAAGGTGTTCTTTTCAGAAGTCACTGTTCTCATCTCCAATTCTTTATTCCTAAGCGTGATTGAAGTATTTTTAAAGAATATATTTGGACCAAGAAGAGAGAAAACACCAACCACAGAATAGGGTTTTGGTTTCAGTTTGACCATAGCCTCCCTAACTGGGTGGGAGTATTTAAAGACCTCTCTGCATATTTCCAGTCTACTCTACTCTAGGGGAAGTAACCAGCATTGGAGCTCCCGGCTGCCTGCTTGTTTATTGCCTCAATCCCATTCCATTCCTCTTCCCCAAATCCTAAAATGCCTATAAGAATTGCTGTTTATTCAAGAGTGACTAAACTGGGCAATAGTTCAAACCTAAAAAGCATTTCCTAAGAAAGCTAAATACCCTGGTCTCCAAGCTTTCCTCAGAGAATCCTGTTGTCTCCAAGGGCTCCAGAGGCCATGGCTTCTAAATTTCTTGTCCTACATCATTGGGACAGAAATTGCTAATGAGAGCATGCTAGAATATTATTTTCAGCTTGTCTAAGGCCAGCATTACCTTGGTCTTATAAATTGCATTTAATGAAACCTACTCTCATTTCAGATAAAAATGAAGTCAAGCGAGTGAGAAAGAAAAAATAGTAATCAAACTCTGTCTTTGGCACTCTAGTCAAAACAGCTGTATAATTTAGGACAGTTATTCACATTTCAAGTTGTTGTTTTAATAAGAGGATGTATTGTATTGTATCTAAATGTGTGCATGATTACAAGACCATTTGCCACTAATGTAGACTATGCTCTTAGTAACTTCAAAAAAATGAAACTTGTGCTAAAGCAGTTCTGAGATTAGAAGCTGCAACCCCCTTCTTGACAAGACTTATTTCATGTCTGAATTGCTTATCTCATCTGGAATTCAGTCCTTCAGGCAGAGAGGAGTTTGTCTCTGATTCTTTACCTTCTCCACCAGTGAGCCCTCTGTCAGCACTGTATAAATAATTAATTATTATTAATAACCACCATCACCGTCTTCTCTGTTTCTCCCCCTGAATACAGCCAGCACTTCTCTGACAAACTGCAGTGAATAGGTTTATTATGTGATTGCTGTGATAAATAGGAAGTGGCAAGAACGCCCAGGGTCACAGAAAAGTTCCAATAATAGTGATTGGGTAGATTGGCTTCTATTGCTGCATGAAAAGAAGGATATTTGAAACTTGAACATTTTTTAGTGACTTGAAAAATATAATCAGGTTCTTTTGAGATTCAGGATCTATGCTGTGGCAAAAATTTAAGTTCTGAGCTTCAGTCAGTCAGCAAATATTTGTTGAGTTCTTCCTGCTTGTGAGGTACCTTAAGCAACCAACTTAAAAGGAGTGTCCTTTCTCTCTCACTATGCCTGAAACTGACCTCATACCAAGGGATGCTCTTCTTCATAAAGGGAAGATGAGCATTCAAAGTGTAGCTATGGTAATCACCTCATCTTTCTATATGATAAAAGCAAAAATTCTTAACATTGCTGGATAATAAAAAATGCTAATTATATTGATATATCTGTTTTTCTGTCTTATATTTCTCTAACTCATACTCAAAGTTTGGAGGAAAAGGGATTAAATATCAAGACCTCCATAAGTTATTAAAATTTTTTATTTCTCATCCCACCTAAACGAACTGTCAGACTATTTCAATTGAGTGCATGTGCATATATATGTTGTGCATATATATGTGTATATATGTATATAGTCAATATCTAATGAAATGAAAAATACCTGGAAATAGTAAAAATGAATAAAAAATTTACCAGCTATAACAAAACAGGTGACGGGTCTTATCCACATGCCTTAAATCTCAAGAGGTGGTGAAAAGGAGAGTCTGAGGATTCGGAGGAGACTCTTAGCCCCACTTCCACTACCACCTAGAAGCAGTATGGGTGAGTTGACAACATCCTGAAAATTCTCATGAATAGTTGATATTTGTAGAAAAGCGACTGAGTTAATTTTCTTTCTCTCTCTGTCTCTCTCTCTTTTTTTCATTTCAGATGAGGGAAAACAGAAATAGTTGGTAGGGAGATATCGAAGAAGCAATCAGGGCTAAAGAACTATCACCAAGGTTTAAGACTCTATAGTACAGTTTAATTATTTGAGCTCCAAGAGTACCCTGGAAATTTCACTCATCCCAGAGAGGACAGAGCCAAGTTCCACCAGCAAAAGTTGCACATACCTTCATCTCCCCCATTCCCCACTGTCACTTCTCAGAACTATAGAATACAAGACTCCATTATAGCCCACAGGGCTATGGAGGAGAATTTGACTACTGTATCAAAGCAAACAGAAAATTTTACAAAGAATCACATATTAAGCATTAACAAAATGAAAACAAATAGTATGATGTGTGGAAAACATATGATAACAAATATATAAAATCGATATGCAAGAGAAGGGTATAAAACTTTCTGAGTAAAAGACAAGCTAAGGAACATATTTCTAAAAAGCCCCATAGGACTATTAAATTTTGTAATGGCAACATGAATTTAATAAAATACAATGCCAAATAAGAATATGAATACAATAAATCTTATCATCAGAGACTAGATGATAAAACAACTACATGGGATAAAGAGGGAAATGGCAGAGTCAAGGAAACAAATTGAGATTCCAAATAACACCAACTAGAACTAATATGATAAATTAGAGACAGCAAGGGACCAAGGAGACAGGAAAGAAAATAAAATTGCTCACTGCCCTGGATATTTTCCACTTGGCTTTCATTGCATTGTGTTCCCATTGGCCAACTAGAATAAGCCACAGACATCAAAGAGTTCCCTTCTCCTGGAGCTTCTGGTTGTGTTTGGCTGAAGGGAAGTAACTGCAGGAGATTGGAGGAAGGTAGAACAAGATCTGGTATTTTTTCTTCTGGCTAACTCCTCATAGGATCAGAGTAGACTACCTGCCTTCCCCAAACCAAGATCCTCTCCACATCGCATATTTTCTCTCTTTCTCTCTCTCTCCCTGCACTTCTGTCTATATGTATTTCTCTTTGAGTTTTCATAACCACTTCCTTACTTCACTACTTCCGGTCTCAGGCAGGTAATAATTCTTCTCCCTACACTTGCTGTTACTGTGCTATCCCTTTTGAATTTCCTGCAATCTTCCCACAGTTTTATAAACATTTGCTTTCTTAAATTCTCCTCAAATTGTGCTGTTTCCTGACTGATAATACTGACATAGAAGAAAGACGTGAGAAAAAAAGTAAATAAACGATA
This sequence comes from Indri indri, assembly GCA_004363605.1. Taxonomy (NCBI): domain Eukaryota; kingdom Metazoa; phylum Chordata; class Mammalia; order Primates; family Indriidae; genus Indri; species Indri indri. The sequence continues at coordinate 116,973 of RJWJ010000561.1, forward strand.
ATGATATTACAGTAATACAATAATAATAGACAAAAATAAGATTATTGATCGATTACTATGTGCCAGGTACTTAAAGTGCTTTACATGACTCTTCATCTGATGTAATCAGTGCACCAATGGAGCTATTATTATTTTCATTTCTTGAATGAAGACCCATGCTTTAAGAAGTTACACTGTTTGGCTATATTTCACAAATAGGAAATGGAAAAGCTGGAGTTTGAAGCTAGCCAGCCTGTCTCTAGTGCCTGCAGGCTTCACCACTATATTCCATTACCTTCCTTTTTAGGTGTCGAAGGCAGAGACAACCCTGCAAAGGCTGAATGGTGTCTCAGAACTTAAGAATTCAATGAGTGGAATGGAAAAGGCATTTGTCAAAAATATAACAAAGCAGTGTTCCCTGGAATTAACAGGTGACTCTACAGCTTGAAAAGGCATTCTCTTTGTTCCAGAACAATGGATTCAGGCCAATGGATACCAAGAATATTGGACCTTAAACATAAGAGTGCTGTTCTTCACAGATTTTTCCTTTCTTCTAAAGGGCCTTTTAAGAAATAATATTCTTATAGTGAAGAAGCATTTATGTAAAGTTCAGATTCTTTCAGTTTGGCAGTTTTTTTGTGCTTCCATTTAATATTTCAGAAATTAAAACAGTTGCTTTTTATTATAAAGTAGCATTTATAATATGATCAAAGTCATACAAAATTATTTATGTCTATCTTTCTGTCTTCTGCACATATATGTGTAATAGAATTTCTGGAATTATTATTGCCCATTGTTAGTGAAGGCTATTTCTGAGCAGTGGATTTGTACATTTCACTTTTTTCTTTACAATAAGCATGAATAATTTTTATTAAAAAAACACTGTCATTCTTAACATGAAAGAATATATAATGCATACATTTAAGAAACATTTTTAACTGCAAATGGCAAAATTTTCTCTTTATTACATGTACATTTAAGTCTTTGTCTCAGGTAGGATTAAACGGTTGTCCAAGGAATGGGGTGATTTTATATATATAGACTTGCTAACTCAGAGCTATTAAAGCAAGTATCTTTATGCTTCTAGAATATCAGGCTGCCTTTTAGTCTTTGTAGCTAATCTATTTTACTCAATTTTTCTTTTAAGTCTGAGACTCTTGCAGGAGTTAAGTGTTGTCATCATGAGTTCAAATTCTCAACTATGATATACTCCACGTAAAATTGTAAAGTATTGATCTACTTTTGTCCTGATTCCAGGGCATTCTTTAGATTTAATAAAAAAACAGAAAGTCCTCGCTTTCTTTTTCCATATATAAATATATAGATATTTTTTCATTTTTTTAGCTGAATTCTGAAAAAGGAAAAAACTTAGGATATTGAATTTCATTTCATTATTTTCCAGTTATACATTTGTTTTTTGGCCTTGTTAGAAATTATGCAATAAGGAAGTGATTTACTAACTGTTACTCTATTAAAAATAGAGAAGGTTAATTGAAAAAAAATATTTTATTTCAATTGCTGAGCATCAAAGCTGATCCCTATGTTCACTGGGAAAAAAAGAATAGATGTTATTTTGTACATTGACTTAAATTTTTAACTTTGTTCTCATTCTTTCTTGAATTGTATGTATATATTACAATGAAGTGTTTGATTACAAATATTAAATAATATTTATTGAATGAAAGTTGAATTAATAAAGGCAATTCAATATTCTTCTTTTTATAAGAGGCTATTCAGGTTGCAATTCAGTCAACATGTTCATTCATTTAACAGATGTTGACCCCCAGTGAACAGTGGGGGTACAGCATTGAAAGAGAGAACACTCTTGCTGCATGGAGCTTACTTTCCAGCAGGAGAGAAAGCCAAATCAATTAATTTGGCTGTTTGTGGTAACCAGAAGCACAAATGAAATTGAAATTATTGATCTTATATAAATGTAACCAAATATTACAGGGAAGGGGAGACCTGGGAAAAGCAGACTTAAAACCAAACTTAAATTATATTGAAACACAGCACAAATATAAAATACAATGTAACGCAAATAAACAACAGCAGCAAAACTTTCACTTTGGATGATATCTTGTGTTAGAATTTGTTTTATGAGCCATTTCTTTGAAAAGCCCAGCCACGGTTATCTTAAATATGGCAATTACAGGGATTTTTACAATAATTAGTTCCTAAACCATTTTCCAGTTTCAGAAATTCAGGGTCTATCTTGAAACAAATGAAGATTGTAACTTTTTGATCACTTAAATTTAAGCTTGTGAGTATTTAAGAACAAAAATTGGTTAAAGAAAGAAGAGTCCCTACCAGTCAAATTTTTCTAACTTTTATTTCTATAGGTATTATCCAGGAAAATTTGTCAGACTTGGAAATGGGCAAAAGAGATTCTTGGGTGTCCTTTCCGTGGACTCCTAGGCACTATCTAGTGGATCTTTGGGGGAATTATCTAATTTTATAGGTGTATGTACCTATGATTGTCTTTCTATTGACTAGAGTGATTTACAACTCTGTAGAGGTAAAATGTTAAGTTGTAGGAAACTGAGAGTAGTAGCACATAATTATTCTTGTTCAGTGTAATTTATACTTTGCAGAAAAGATGACTCCAAGCTTTACATTTTATTACCATACATTATATTGCACTCTTTTATGCTTATTAGCAAATGTACTTCAGCATTTCTCATTGCCTATATACATAAATGTGTTCTTCTAATTTTATTTAAGCCAGTTTTAACATCTGACTTATGTTCACACTAAGAAATTAGTTAAATAAAATATTCATCACATGTTCACTTTATACACACACACACACACATATATACATGTATATATATATATATATATACTCTTTTTTTTTTTTTTTTTTTTTGAGACAGGGTCTCATTTTGTCACCCAGACTGGAGTGCAGTGGCCTGATAATAGTTCACTCCTGGCCTCAAGCAATCCTCCTGCCTTGGCCTTCTAAAGTGCTGGAATTACAGGTATGAGCCACCACTCCTGGTCTCAGTTTATGCTTGTATGAGAGTCATTGCTTACTATTTGGAAAATTATACTTAAGCAGTATAAATATTGACCTAAGTAATATATACATTTTTTTTTGGAATATGAAAGTTATTTTTTTATTTTGTTTTGTTTTAAATAACAAACAAAAAAAGGATGTTTCTGAAAAGTTTGTATTTACTGAATGTAAAATTAGCCTTTTATTTTAAATGGTTTATTTTGTGGGTATTTACATTTAAATATTTTGAGCCATTCTTAAATTTTTTCTTTATTTGAGTTATAAATCACTGAGACCTTTTGCCTACAACACTAAGTATGTAGAAAAAATAGGCAACAAATTATTAACTGACCCTTGATAGTATAATGTGTGGCACATCCTTTATGATTCTACCTAAATGAACTAACTATATGAGAATAAAAATAGTATTGGCACTGAGATAACATTTACAACTCCTTATAAATGTTATACAATTTTAAAAGTACTTCCAATCTATTATTTTATTTATAATCTCAATACCATCAAAGGTAAAAAAGGAAAATATATCACATTCTATATTTTAAAAAAGAACATAGAGGATAACTGGCTCGGATTCCTAAAATTAAACAATGAAAAATTTGCGATACTATGAACAGATATCTGGTCTTCTGTTATATGATCAGATTGTGCAGGTATCTTTTTACCATAATATATGCTGAGATTATGGATGAAATATCACTCCTTGCCTTTTCTGGTTTTGCTCAATGAGTGCCAGTTACTTGGCTCAGGGTAGTTAGCAGATTCTTTTTCACTAAATAATGCAAGAGTTGCTAGTGTCATAGAAAAGAACAAGGTGCTTTTGTTTTACAAGCATAGCTTACGTAGAATTCAGCTATTTTGTAATTTAAACAACTTTCAAACCAGCAGCTTAGTTTTAATGTGTCCCTCATTTTGTGCACTAGGGATCATTCTAGATCAAATTCAGTTTTTAATCTTTCCAAGTTAAAGAGTGAAGTAAAGACCAGGGCATCCTCAACACTTTTGTGACGAAATTTCCTTCTGCAAAGCCTTGAAATCTTGGGGTAGGGGGGAGAGGTAAAGCTTAATAAGTAGTAAAATCGAATACTTTCTTCCTTCTGACAATCTGAACAAACTTCAGAGAAAAGAGCATTTATTATTTTATCAAGGCAATAAATATGTATTTTCTGAGTCAGTCACTGCGATAGGTACTGGTGGTGGGAAGTGTAATGTGGAATAAGATTTGCTTCTTGAATGTAAGGAAATTCTAGCAAGGGACACAGAGGACAAATAGCAAATAGGAATGAGTAGACAGTAGCTTGAGAAGTGCCACCGCTGGAGTACGTACCAGATGATGTGGAAGCACAAGGGCAGAGAACCAACAACCCAAGTTCTGGTGGGCCAGAAAGATGACTGGCAGGCAAAGGATTTGTGGTAACTTACTTCACATTATTTACCCTCAGTTTCCTCATCTGTAAATTATCACTTTATATACCTCGTCATGGATTTGCTGTGCAAAGAAAAAAATTTACGTAGAGTGCCCAGCACAGAGGAGTGTTTAATAAGTGATAACCATCATCATTACTCCTATCATGACTAATAATAAAATGGAATTTGAAGAATGAATAACATTATCTGTTAGAAGAGGAAAGAAGTACAAGAAGAAATTTCCTATGCAAAGGCCCAGAAATGAGAAGAAGCTTAATAAAATTCTTCAACATCATTGGATCTAGAGTGGGTGAAAGAGGCGCCAGAGATAAACCAGAGGATTGGGAGGAATTTAGATCATACAGGGCCATGCAAATCACCTTAGGAATTTGTAATTCATCTTAAAGTCAATAAGGAACTACTAAAGGATTTTTTCAAGCAGTAGTGTGATATGTCCTGGTTTACATCTTATAAAAATCTACTGATTAGTACTCTATCAGAAGGGGGCAAGTTTGAAGGACATGGGGAGATAATTACAGAAATACATACATATGAAAGATGATCCTGTCTTTAACTTGCCTAGAGACATTGGACATGGAAAGAAGTAGATAGATGTGAAAGTTATTTAGCAGCTGAAATTAAGTATTTGGGATTTGAAGTGAAAGGCAAGAAGTGGGGATACATTTTGGAGTGACCACAAGGTGCTCTTTATGTACCTGGAGACCACTGTGGTTACAGACCACAACAGACCCAAGATCAGAGACATCGAAAGGCAAGCATGGACGAAATTCAAAACTCTGGGTAAAAAGGTCTGGATGTGCCTATAATGTTTGTCTCTTTAGGTTGTGGTCTTTCAGCAATATTTAAGTATGTGAGTACATCTGAGTCACCATGTGGAATTTCATTTATTCATTCTCATTAATCTATTCCCTTTTTGTTGAATACAGTCACTCTTATGTGAGGTCTTTAATTTCTGTAAGTAAAACAAGTGTTCCGTTGCCTTTCCAAGGAAAAATTTATGATGTCTTTTATTCTCTCTTACATTTAACCAACAAAATTTGTTTGATTCAAGCCTTGATATTCTTGACTTTGAGCAATTCATAAACCGCCCAAAACAATTGTTTGTAAGCAAAACAACAGATTAACCTTTCCATGAAATAGTCCTATTTTTAATTAAGAAACTTCAACTTTTATTTTTATACTTTTTAGAATTTTTCCTAACTCAAGTTGGGTTTGAAATCTCTCACACTGATGTTTATTAGCGATAAAAACTGACTGTTGGTATGGGCAGAATTAGCAGGAAGCGACACCCACATGTCCATCTTTACTGCTTCATGTATCTCACTTCCGTTCACCAAACTGTGCATAGTAGTCTATTCATTAGACTAATTTAAGTAGGTATGAAAAGTCTCTAAGGAAGAAAAATAATTACCAAGAAGGGAGAAATGTGTTGAGGCTCTTCGTGTCTCATTTTGTTCTGAGAAAGAATGAGGAGGTATCTGTACAAAAGAGGAAAGAATAATTAAATCAGTCTCTGCTCCTTTCCTTAGAACATTTGGTACTAAGTGAAGAAGCCAGTGTCAGTGGGTTCCTTTCTTGTCGTTGAGACAATCTTGTGTACTGAGAATCCTGGGAGGAAATAAAACAAGCATAGTGCAAGATCTTGAAAATCTCAAGCTTTTTTCCTGAAAATGCCATTTTTTCTGTAGGAGGTTTTCTTCTTTGGGAGACCAGAGCAACTTGTGTCTCCCAGGTAGCAACATACTTCTTTTAAGCTTCGTCCTTTTTACTAGGTCTTATTCCTGTAAGATAACTAGTAGTAGCTTCTAGAAATTAAAAGAGAAAGACGTTCGGTCTGTAAATAAGTTTTTTTTTAGCTCAGTTTAGCTGGAAGTTTTCTCAGGCAGTAAGTTGGATTTTCTTCTGAATTAAAAATGATGATACTCTCAATACATGGTTTCTGATCTCATACATATCAGGAACAAGGCAAGATAGAAAAAGTGGGAAGATATTGACATTTAATTTGTATTTCAGATTATGACAATTTTTGTGACACAGGCCTCTGTGTATGAGATGTGCTAATATGTACTTTCAGATGATGGAATATGGTACAGGCCTTTTCACTGTGCCTTCAGAGGCTAAAGAATTCTTTTCCTGATATGATTAAATAGAGTCCACTAATACATTCAATACATGGTTATGTTTTTTTGGAATTCAAATTCCACATAAAGAGATTCTGTGGTTTAATTTCTCACTGGTAAGAAAACCCTGACTAAATTAGTTTCATTTAATATAGAATATCTATTTGGTAAATTAATGATGGAGAAAGAACACAAGACTCTTTAAGAGAACAAATGTTTTCTAAGTATTTTTGATATAATCACTCACAAATGCTTGATACACTAATGTTACAAGATTAAATAAAACAAAGTCCTCACCAGGTTAATAGCCTAGGAACTGCTTTCAATTCACAGTTGCAAAGATGTGGAAACAACCCAAGTGCCCATCAATACATGAGTGGATTAATAAAATGTGGTATACGTATACCATGGGAATATAAGAGAAAATGTAAGAAGAAATAGTATTCTAAGACTTCTGAGACTAGAAAATGCCTTGTAGCTTTTACCTTGGTCTGTTAGAACACTTATTTTGGAGGAACCCAACCTCCATGTAAGTAGTTCAAGCCTGAGACTCCATGCTCTGACAAAGCCCAAGCTAGCCACAGGAGAAGAAGCAGATACCTGACCAGCTTCCAGTTGTTCATCTACGCAAGCCCAGGTACCAGATGTGAATGAAGAAGCTTTCTGAGGACTCCAGCTGCAGCTGCTCTATGGCTGCAACTCTATGAGGGACCCCAAGCTGAACACACAACCTGCAGAACTGTGGGTGATGAAGAATTGAGCGATTACACTAAGTTTTGTGATAGTTTTTTACACAGTAGTAAATAGGTAATTGGAACATCCAGGTTGTCACTAAAGAGAATCAGCCCATAGTCAACTCACCACTTTCAAATCAGAAACTTTAAACAGGCTTTAAATAGGTACTGTAGGTGAAATGGAAAATTTCTTGAGAGGTATCAGGAAATCCAGCATTTAGTCCTGGTTCTGCAACTACAAAGCTTGTGCACTTGGGCAAGTCAGTTAACCTCATTAAGTTTTGGTTTCATCATCCATAAAATGAATAACTGGTACGAAATGATTTCTAAAGTATTGTGGGGATCTAAAATCCTGAGTTAATAACTTGGAATCTGTAAGTAGCAGTCTCTGGTTGCCTGCACTTTCTAATTCCCTTAGCCTCTTAAGTGCCATCATAACCGAGTGAGGAGGTAATAAGAAAATTATGAGCCCCATTGATAGTGACTTGACTGTTTCATATATTCCCTCTGAGAAATCTTTGGCTATGTCAGGATAGCAGCCATGCAGTGGGAAAATCTTGCTGAATCATAATACCTTAGAATCAGGAAAATTGGACTCATGCAGGATTGACAAGCCTGTTTCAATTTTTTTTTCCCAGGACGAAGCTGTGATTAGAGTTTTTACTACAAAAGAATCAGGTACCAAATGCATTTTTGTCTTAGAAGTCTGAATGCTACAAAGATGACTTGCTAAAAGAAAAAGCACAAAACTCACGATTGACTAGCATCTTAATTTTCTGAAGGGAGGTTGAAATTCCCTTTTGTATTTAATACCCCATCACCCAAAATCATCTAAACTTCAACCTCTGAGGACTTTTGAGTTTGCTACATGAAAAAGTATTCAATGAGCACTTACTAAATGGATCCTAATCACTGAACGTGGCAGGGTAAAAGTGTAGAACCCATGTTTTCCTTTCAAATTGTTTATAGTGCCTTAGGGGAGATGTGTACAAAACACAGAAGTAATAATGAAATAAAGTAAGATGGGAGATGTTGATAATGGTCCTATAAATAACCACTTTCAGAGTTTCAGACTTCGGTATGCACTGCAGGGAGCCATTTTTACCTCCTATTCCAGCAGCGTGTGTGATGGTCATTAGGAAAGCTGGGTCTAGAGGTAGGAGACAGGTCAGATGGAGGAAAGGAAAAACAGAAAGACAATATGGGAATGCATTTCAAAGAGGGTTTTACCTACTTAGAAGAGGTGGGAGCAAGAATACACACACACACACACACACACACACACACACACAGAGGCACACACAATCCAAATCTTCTTTCTCTTCTTATCTAAAATGTTGAATTGATTATAAGTACTTGCAAAATTCTGTCCTTAACATTACTCCCATTATTATTTCTCTGGCATGGATGTAGCAGGGGTGGGGGAATTTTTCCACTTTGGCCTAAATGATTCAAAATACATTCAGTCTTCGTATCATCATAGAACAATAGGTGAGACCAGACTGGAGGCTTATATAATGGGACAAGGTTTTCAGCTTTCTAAGCTTGGGTGTAATTTAGAGTGCGCTTTATCTGAATATGTCTGGAGAGCTGGGAAAGCAGACCTAGAGGAAGCTTGATTTGCATCAGTATCAAAGTACTTGGGTATGACTACATTAGCGTATTACCAGAATGCCTTTTTATTTGGGGGTGAGTCACTATTTAAGCAAAATGCATGTGCTGCATACCTTCCTGGTGTTGCTAAATGATGTCCAAGTTGCATGTGTAGCTTGAGTGTCTCATATTTCCACAGTGCCTAATTTGTATCTGAGCTCCAGCCACACATGCTGTTTATTTTTACCTTTTGCCTATACATAATTCTTTACTTACACCATTTACCTATACTTTTTACCTACAACATTCCAACTTTTCTACTTCATTGATTTCTCCTTAATGTTTCCGCTGCTTATCTTCAAGAAACAAGTCAAGTATCATTTCCTGAAGCAACTTTTTACAACTGCAATAGTCTGGACAAGGCACTCACTCCATAGCATACTCTGCAAACTTTTCTGTCCTTTTCTATACTGTTTTACACTGGCTTTTATATCCCTACTTAACTGTGCACTCCTTGAGGGGAAAAGCTATGTTTTATATGTGTGTTCTTAATGTCTAATTCCATTTTTTTAATAAATAAATGAGTGAGCAATAGAGCTAAAGTGGAAGGTATCTTCAGGTTGGGCAATGTTAGAGGTAATTCAACAAGTCTGTATTAGTTTCTTATTGCTGCTATAACAAATTACTACAAATTTAGGGGCTTCAAACAGTGTAGATTTATTACTTTACAGTTTTGTATGTTAGCAGTTATAAAATCAGTTGTCAGTGGGGCTGCATTTCTTATAGAAGCTCAAAAAAAGAATTCGTTTCCTTGCCTTTTCTAGCTTCAAGATGCTGTCTGCATTCCTTGGCACATAGCTCCTTCCTCCATCTTCAAAGCCAGCAGTGTAACATCTTCAAATCTCTCTGATTCTGACTTCCTTCTTCCATTGATAAGAACCCTTGTGATTACATTGGGGCCATCTAGATAATCCAACATATACTTCTCTTCTTGAGATCCTTAACTTAATAATGTCAGCAAAGTCCCTTTGCCATGTATGTAACATATCCACAGATTTGGGTGATTGGGACATGGACATCTTTATGGGGCCATTATTCTGCCTACCACAATATCTATTTGGGATTCCATTAGCACATGAGGTCCAGTGAATGGTGCTCTGTTGAAGGAGGAGGCTCACAACCTGACAAGATAAACGTGCATTTTGTGCCTCCACCTTTAGAAGTTTGCCTTCTTGTCTTTAAATAGGGAATAAACATAGTACTTATAGATATATTGGAAGAGTTGATCCCTGCTGTCATATTGAGAAAGTGTTTTTTAATATACTAAATATGACTCTCTAGATAAATGATAATAATAATAAGCACATCAACGTGCATTGTCTCCCTCCTTAAAAGTAGGAGTCATTGCTACATAAAATAACCCCAATTGCACATTTATGTCACCTGGGAAAATTTCTAAAAGTACTAATACCTTGGACTCTTCCCCACCAAATATTCTGATTTAATTAGTCTGAGGTGGTCCCAATATTACTACATTAAAAGCTACCCAGTTGATTTTAGTATTCCAGGGGTTTCCACTGGCATATACATATCAGAAATGATAAATTATAAGTTATTAATCTAGTAGTTTCCCTGGTGTCAAAGTGAAAGGACTAAGAATTGTACAAAGTGTGCAAGTTCAGCATGACTAAACCATATTAAACTCTTCTAGACAACTTTCTCATATTTCAAAAAGAAACCATGGTTAGAAATTTGAGATGATATGCATTTACCTGTAAGTTAACTTCATGAATCTCAGTTTACTTGTGATATAGACACCAGAGACAGATTTCAGGAGAAATGATTTAAATGAATTCAAGGTGTGATGGAGCTTGAGAACAAATTAAGCAAGAAGAAACTGAGCACTGATCTTAGTTTGTTATGAAAGGGTTTAAAAAGAAAAACCCCTCATTAATTGCTTCATAATGGTTTCATTCAACAAGCAATGTAAGGCAATAAGACTGGCGGAATTTGAATGTATCTGAGGAAGCAAGGTGATTATAAATAAGGAGAAAGGCTCACACTATTTCTCTGGAAGTAAAATGACAAGGCTCCCCAATGCATCACTGCTTTGGCAATGTAGATGTAATCATAATGTACTGTGACATGTATTTAATATTACCTATCAGAATGGTGGCTACTTTACTTCTTAAATCACAATCATTAGCAATTTTATTATGCAGGGAATTATCATCTTGTAAACTAGTAGTTATCAAGTTAATATCTAAGGTATGTTTTATCCACACCTTATGCATCTAAATGCCTAGATTCTAAATATAATGCCTATAGATTTGACTATGTATCAGAATGACTTAACTTTTTTTATTTTTGGTGGTGATGCTTTAAGCATGAATTCCCTGTCGGACATAATAGAGAAAATTCAAGAAATGTTCTAGCTCTTAGTACTGACATTCCTGCAGAATGTGACTGTTTTATGAGCTTGGATTTCTTTTTTGTCTGAGTATTGTCAGTTCAGGTAGTAACTTTTGGCATACTTTTTAAAAAATGGTAGAGAACTCCCCAGAAACTCATAGTACTGTGACATTGTCATCTTTTGCAGGTCATAATTTTTGAATACACTTCAACATATCCCTCTGAACTTTTCAGGTAAGTACCTGCTGTACTGCCCATGGCTCAACAATGGAAGAAAAATCACAATGGTAATTTGAAATAACAGAACTGAACAAGTATGATATCTGTGATTCATTAGGAATGGAATGTGTTCTGTGTGCTAGAGCATCCATCTTTTTGAAGTTTGGCAATGTTGTTTAAACATTTGATTAGGCCTTTTCCTATTTGGGTAAGTTATTTGGTTTAAGGACTGTACAGAGCATATTCGCTAAGGGGTTTTGACATTTAATATAAACAATACTACTATGGGTTTTCTATAAACAAATAAACAGATAACAGACAAGTGTTATTTTCTGTATTCAGTCTTACATTGACATTCCAGAGTTATTTTTCTGTTAAGAATTTATGTATTTTAAAAGATGCTCACTTCCTTTTCACTGCCTCTCTATCGAAAAACACTGCTGAGGCATTTTTTGTCCTATTGCTCCTGGGCTTGCTGCAGAAGAGGACTGTAATTTTTACCCTACATGTAGTTATGTGGAAAATATAATGTGTCAGATAGGAACAGCCCACCCTGCAGATAAGGTCTTCCATGTATTAATATGTTCTGTCTCTATTTCTAGTTCACCAGACTTTGGCCTATATTAAAATGGAAGAAATGTTTTTATTTTGCCACAATATAGCCACAATTAAGGGAGAAAGAGGACAATGGAATTCATCTTGGAGCTACTTTTATCCCTGTGCTTAATTGTAAGCTGTAGTAAAGGTGAAAGCACACATGAGGGACGAGGGACACCTTCCATTTCCCTAATGCACCGCAATTGCGAGACACTGACATTCGCCACTGCGGTCTCAGTGGCTTTATTGGGAAGAAGGAAAAAGTGCTCTAATGGTGCCTCCTGGGCTAGAGAGTAAAGCTTGACGAAAAAGACAATGCCCTGTGTTCCAAATGCAGAATAAGCCTTTTCTTCTCTTTCTGTTATGAAGTATATTTATGCTTCTTTGTGAATACATGGTGTTTATTAGTGTGCCCTTTGTTTGGTAAGAGGTTTAAAGCTTTTCTACAAACAGAAAATGTAACTAAAGGCAGGAGACCACCTATTTTAATAACAGAAGCCAGGCAAAACAGAAAAATGAGACTGCCCTAATTTGAAGGAAAAATAAAATGGGAGCAGGCAATTTCTAGATACTTCCCACCAAAAACACCATGGTAGGATTCACATGGTCTTCAATCTTCAAAATTTCTTATGGCTTTAAATTTTCTGCCTTAATAATTTGTTTTCCCTGGGATCCTAGTTACATATTCCGGTATTGGAAAAATTAATTAATGAAGGCATTTTAAACTTGGCTGCTATACTGCTGTGCGTACTGAGACAAATCCAGCAATGATCATAAATATCATCAAGTTCTGATGCACGTGTGTTTGCAGAACCATAACATTTAAGAATTGCAACAGGCCTTGGAGGTAATCCAGTTCTAGTCCATCATTTTCCCCCTGAAAAATAAAAAATAAAAAATTGAGGCCCTCTAGTGAGAATGTTTTAGTCATGCTTTCTGAATAGAAACATAAACCAAGCTACCTTTGGTCTTAAGTGACTCCCAGAGGCAATTTTGGCAGGACTTACCTTCTCTATAGACAGAAATGAGCATGCACACTAAAAGGTTGTTGGTTTAGAGCACAATGACTAGAACATACATTTGTTGATTGAATTAATAAGACAAAATATGGTCCCTGAAGGACTGCCTAAAATGGCTATCATTGCAGAGATTTTATTGTGAGTTAAGACATTATATTTCCAAGCACTCCTTTTAAGAAGCAACACATAAAATTAACAGATAATGTGGGGGAACATTATTCTCAGCCTGCTGCTATTTGAACCCACATAGTTTAGAATGGTGCTTCCCTAAAACTGTCTAAAAAATGGTATAAAGTCACAACAGAGTTTTTATCAGTCTAAGGCTAAGTGAAAATTTAAATAAGTGGAAAAAATAAATCATTTAGGAATATATTAAATTCTCTGTTTAAAGGATAGCACTTTCTCTGAGATGAATTCCTTTCCATTTTTCTGATATTAAAATATCTCTTATGAAATAATTGTGCAACTACATGGTAGGTTTTTTTTCTTGTCATCTTTACTGGAAAAAAATTGACAACACTATATTTCACTGGTCCATGAAGCGAAATATTTGATACTTCTTGACTCCCCCATTTTGGGTGACTTTTGACATGTCAAGAACAGGGGCTGATGGGAGGGTAGGAAGCCCCTATGGCCTGGCTGCTGGGTTGAATGAGGACACTCATTGTAGTGAAAAGTGGCAGACCATTATAAGCTGCTACCCTGAGCTACAAAACTGTCACCCCTGAGTGTCCATAGTACACACAAGTCCCAGGTTGCTTCTCTTTTCCTCCGTATCTCATGACATATCCTTGATCGTCTATACTATGTGTTCTTTTCTGTGTAGTGTAGGTAAATGTCCAAGGAGTGAATCTTATGTTGTCTGCCTGACTGTGACATCCTATGTCAAATAATACAAATGAGAAAATTTAATAGAACTGCACTGGTTTGGAAGGCATGTGAGCAGCGTGTGTGACCTGGACTTTACCAGCCTGGGAGTGCAAGTAAAGGTCACCTTAGCCATTGAACTTCGAGTCCACTGATTGTGTGGCTCTCATGTGCCTGATGAGAGACATTCAGCATCTTCTCCAAGGTCCATCTTCCCTATAGTATCTCTCACACATTTCAAAGGAGAATATCAGAAGGTCCCACATCAGTCTGAGCTGTAGATTGTGCTGCTGACATTGCCTGGCTCCCGATTGCTGATCTCAGCTCCACCGTAGCCTTCTGTCCTATTGCTGCAAATCTCCAAACCATTGCTTCCCATTTCCTGCATGAAACACTGGCTCATCCCCTCCTGCAGTTCTGGGACTCTGGACCTTATTCAGGCTACTATTCTCCAATACTGGCCCTGGGGATATTGCCCTTCCCTATATCATTTTGGCTTAAGTGTGGATGCAGATCTTTCCCTGCATTTCCCATGCAGGGTCTTAGCCTCTTATCTCAGCCCTGTGGCTACCTCCTACATGGAATATCTCCCCATGTATTTGCTGGGCTGTTTTCTTGTGGCAGACACTTCAATCCTTAGGAACACACTTAAACACATAGACTACTTGAATTTCATGCTAAAAACCTGAGACCTAAAGAGAAAAAGTCCCTGCCACATCTTTAAGACTTGCCCCCCACCAAAAAAAAATTCCTTATTTGAAATCCTAAGATACGTATCTTTTTAGGATGACTGAGAATTTGAATGTCCAAATCTTTCATGGGAAACTCCGTTTTAATGTAGGTGGGCATAGCTTTGCCCACTGGCTAAATCACAGCTGTCACATGAGCATATTATATAGTCTCATAGGAGAAGATTCTGGGATGCCCTGTGATACCACATGCATGACATAAGACACATGGTCTAGTTAGAGCTTGACATCCTTAGAGTGGCTTAAATTGGATCTTTTAGGTGTTTCCAAATTTTTAAATTTCACGGGAAACTTGTAAAGTTCTAAATTTACCTAGGGGGCTGATACGTGTTTGGGATTTGGTGGCAAGGTTATAGAAGAGTGCATATGCTGGATTGGGAGAGGAAGAAGTTTGTGATTTAACTCTCTTGAGGCTAAAGGAGAGTGAAAATGATGGTCACTGCTTGGTCCACTTATGAGATAATGCTCATTCAGTATACACAAAGTAAGCCCATGGGGAAAATGCCACAGAAGGAGAACGAGAACCACAAAAACAAAAGGATTATTTCAAAAGAATGTATTTTTTCCATGGTAGCAAATGCTCAGTGTTTTAAGTTGGTTTTTCTGGGAAATAGACTTTGCGATGAACATTTGCACGCAGGACATCCACTGGCAAATGATTTCAAGGACAGCCCCTGTAATTCAGCAGAAGACCGTGATGCAGTTACAACACTCATCGCTTCCCATGGGAGTGCTGAAACCTAGATGGCTTCCGAAAGGTGTTCTGAATTCAGACAAGAAATCCAGGCTTTTGTACCCCATCTCAACTAGTCCCTGCATGGGAACTGCCAGCGAAGGGGCATAACTTGGGCAGGACAGCTCCCTTTGGCCAAGGGCAATGTCTGAGAAGGAATCCAGCTGTCAGCCATCAGCAAACAACGCTCTCTGAGCCTAAGTAAATGAACGACTCCATTCCGAGTGGGGATCTGGGTAGTGCATTTATGATTAATAGCATATAGGAATCCCTGAGTGTAAACTAAAGGAAATTATGAAACATGTAAATGCCCTAACCACTGTTAAAGAGAGGTTATAAAAGTGTTATTAAATGGACAGGTTCTTATTGTACATATATTGTTTGAGAAATTTGTATAATGTGTGGCTTTTTTGGGCTTATATTGGATTTCACTATGGAAGAAGTGAGGATGAAGTGAGAAAAAAATATATATAATAATTTTGTGCATGGTATGGCAATGAAGAGAGATAGGGTGTACAGGGCAGAGGAAGGAGGGCCAGGAGGTGTAAGAAGCAAAGATGTCAGGGGAAGAGAAAAAAATAGAGTCAGATGAACTTGAGAAAAATGCAAACTTTGTGCTGCTCTGAATGGAAAACGCTGCTCCTCTATCAGTTCTATCAGTACTGTATTTAAGCATTTAAAATGATGGTAACGATTTCCTTTCTGGTTTTAAATGAGACCAAAAGGTCTTTTCTCTTACACTTCTATGATTTTCCTCCCCAGGGCTTAGTAAATGCCCCAGAATTATCTGCGTTAAACTAGGGGAAAGTCTTTTGCCCTCTGAATAATGTTGTTTATTTAGGCTCTTTCTAATATCCACTTGTTTCGCCCTACAGGGTTCTCTGATTTATGCTTGCAAAAATTATTTTCTACATGTTAAAAAATCTAAATGGAATGAATAGCAGTTCTTTTTCACCTTGCCAATCAATTGATAATTTGGTTACCTGCATTCAAGTGACAGACCCTGGCTGCCTGTTGCAGTGATAATCTTTGCAAATGCTATTTTGAGGCCAAGTTTGACATAGAGGCTGACAAGTTGGAACTCAAAAGGCAATATTAAAATTAACATGCTGTCACCTAGATAATTCAATTTGCATGTATCTAAGCAAACACAGGGATCTATTCTGAGATTTTATGTTTTTTTAAACATCTGTAGACTAAAACTTAGTTTACTAAATTCTTTGCTCAAAGTTATTTATTCATGTATTCAAATTTTAGTTATGGGTACTTATATATCAGTTTCTGTGTCCACAGGGACTCTATGGTGACTATAAGTTCAAGCATTAGATTCAGATGTTCTGAATTTCTAATTCCAACTTCACTACTCAGTACTAGTTGTGAAATTGAATGAAACTCACTTAGCTTCTTAAAATCTCAGTTGTCTCTAATGTAAATGGAAATAATATTTATGACCAACTTACAGGGTTATTGAGAGGACTGAAAAACATTGTGTGTATGTTAGTGCCTGCACATAACCCCTCAATAAATGTGGTTTTGACTTACATTTCCCTGATGGTTGGTAACTCTCTATATGTGTACATCTCTATGACAGTTATATGTATATATGCCTGTATATATATATATATATATACACACACATGCACACACATATATGTGTGTGTACATATTCTATGTAATGTGTGTATGTGTATATGCAAACACATACATGTGTAGATGTGTAATATATACACATATGTATAATATATTAATTGATACTATAATAAAATTAAATGATAAGAAAATTGTACAGATTCAAAAAAAGAATAGGTAATGGGATGCAAGTGTATGAATATTTAGAAAAATCTCCATGGACTACTTGGGGTCTTCCTAAGCCTCAAAGGTTGGTGATCAGGAGAAGAGAATGGAGCAGCTCTGCGGAGGCAGATGGGATGTTGTAGAATAACCACAGGAACGAAGTTGGAGGTTTTCACACTTAATAAAATAAATGATTGGCATTTATTCTTATTTTCAAGGTTGGTGCAACATGATTGCTATAATCCTTTCAAAACTAAATATTTCTCAATTTTATTTGTTAAAAGTTTTGCAAGATAAATTGCTTTTATGCCATAGAAATTTTTTCTGCCTCAAACGCTATAGTTCACAGATATTAGAGTGAATCTAAAAGGTAAGCTTCAAGTCTGTTTTTTAAAGAACAAGTGCCAAAATCATCAAATATTTGTGGAAGTTAGTATAATAAAATGCAAATACATATGTTTTGCATTTCATTAATGTAATCAAAGGTACTTTTGTAGGATTGTCTGATTTTTGCCTTCAGCTTTTGAAATATTACAAAGGAGTAATGAGCCTTTATATTCAGAATGTTTGGGGGATGATATATTAAAGGTGTTTCTTTGGAGAATGATTGGACTCTTGTTTGGATGCTGCTAAGCCCTTTTCTAGAAAGACATATTATTAAACCTGATTTTGACTTCATTATGTGGTAAGATCTTCTTGGATTTTTTTTTAACTGTTATATGTCTGTGGGCTGTAGAGTCCACCTTTTCTAAGATATTTTAAAGAGATAAAAATTAGAAAATGCATGCTCACCCACCTCTGGACACTCAGGTATCTGCTTTAAATACTTGCTGTCACTTTTAGAATGTATTCTCTTGCACAGGACTATCTACTGATGGGAGTTTGAGGACGGGAACCAACCACTGAGTCAGTTAACAGAAATTGATGTTTCAATTGTTCTGTTTCAAAATGAACAGCAGCTCCTTTATCTCTCATTCACTTTTATTGAGTTAGCCATAGCTTCTCTCTCATCTGATCATAATTCCCAAATCTGAATCTCCAGATATGATATATTACTTCATCTTTATCTGTATTTCTCACTGACTTCTGAGCTTTTGTACCTGTCATTCTATCATAATTCCAAAGTTAATTTGTCTATGACTGAATCTGAATTTTCCCCTTTCCAAAACAACTATAACAACAACAAAAAGAATCCTAACTTTCTATTTTAATTATTTATTTTGTCAATAGAAACATCTTTTTTCCCACAGGCTAGAAAATTTAAATTCCTCCTTGTTATTTCCCTGTCCGGTGTAGTCCTTTGAAGTGTCTTTCAGATTCAGCTTACCTTCTGATAGCCTTAAGTCTCCCCGACTTTCAATCCATTAGAGGGTGAGGTGACTCATTTGAAAGCACACTATTCAGTGTGCTTTGCTTAAGTACTTAGTGACTGTCTTGTAACTTAATCCATTGATCACATTCCTCTGTTTGATTTTCAAGGTCATTTAGTCCTTGTGCCCACTCCATCTATCAGCTCCACTTACTCCCAGACCCACGCTGCCATGCTCACACACAAAAATGCCCCCCTATCCAAGCCAAGCCATCCTGCTCTCTTCCTCGGTACATGCCACATCTGCTTCCTTCCTCTTTGCTGATTCACACTGTTGACAATCTGGAAATATCCTCCTTCCGCCTGCTCTGTAAACATTATGACTCAGTTTGGAGCCTCTTCAAATATTGAGCCAGTTTGTTTTCTTTGACGCAGCCTCCTCAAACACTTAAGTTCTTCATCTTGACATCTTCCTTATTGAGGACTGGTTTTCAAGCTAAGACAGAACCTCACAAACTATCACTTAATTGTGCTACTTAAAATATCACTATAACTGTTTCATGTATATGATTTCAGTTCTGGAGCCTATTCCCTAACATGACACTGTGCACATAGTAAATACTTATTTTCTGGGTAGTTAATTGATTATGCCTCTTTTTCATGATTAAATATCACATTTAGGTTATTGATAACCATATTTCATTCTTAAATGATTTGTATAAAAATAGTTCTTTAAAAAGTTAGAAGACTAAATCGATCCTTGGAGAAAAAGTGGCTTTCAGCTTGGGTCTAAAAATCATCACATTCTTCAAAAAGTTATGCAAAATAAATTCTGAAGAGAATCCTTTAAAGAATATAAAATGAAAATCTACATTCATGCTTTCATTTTTATCCAAGTACATCAGTGCTGAAGAGACAAGGACATAAATAGAAAAAGGCCCTGAAGGCAGCAGCTGCAGATGCTGAACAAAGAACAATGTAAAAACAGCAAGAAAGGGACCGTGGGACCATATGCTGATCATCTGAAGCATACTTTTAGTTACAGTAGAGTAATTCATGCCACAAATATTTATTAAACACTTATGTGAAGGGAACTCACTGTCTAGGAACTATGGGTGCAGAAAATAAAACATTAAGATAAAAAGCAACAATAGAGGCAAATATATATATGTATATGTAATCAATTAATATAATAACTACTCTTTCTTAGGGACTCACCATTTGGCATGTACCATACCAGGTACTTCAGCTGCATCGTCTCATTTCATAGCCACAGCAATCCTAAGAAGTAGATACTTTATCTCCTATTGAAAAGAAAATGTAGTTATCTTACCCGAAGTTACATAATAAATGGTGGACACTTTATTCAAGTCCAGTTCTGACTTCGAATCTGATCATACACTGCCTTCTAAAGTAGCACTAAAAGAAGAGCTGCTAATTCTTTCTGGAAAATAAGGAAAGCTTCTCAGGGAACCCTTGCCATCCATTTGGAAGGAGCAGTTGTATCTTGGCAGATGGAGGCAGGCATAGAGGAAGTGCCACAGTAGCTCCAGGCCAGGGCATCGGCTTGGGGAATAAAGCACAGAGGTAGTAATAAATAGAGTGTATCAGAGTAACAACTGTGGATTGTCCAGTATTGTTGAGGTGAGGAGATAGATGGGAGGAGAAGCAAGGGTTTAAGTTGGTGGAAGCCACACTTTTACCATATACAAAAATAAATTCAAGATGGATCAAAGACTTAAGTGTAAGACTTGAAACAATAAAAATTCTAAAATAAACCCTAGGAAAAACTCTTTGGACATTGGCCTAGGTAAAGAATTTGTGACTGAGACCCCAAAAGCAAATGTGACAAAACCAAAAATAAATGAATGGGACTTAAATAAACTAAAAAGCTCCTGTACAGCAGAATAAATAATCAATAGAGTAAATAGGCAACCTACAGAATGGGAAAAAATATTCAAAAACCATACATCCAACAAAGGACTAATATCCAGAATCTACAAGGAACTCAAACAAATCAGCAAGGAAAAAAAAGTAATCCCATTAAAAAGCGGAGAAACAAAACGAACAGATATCTTTCAAAAGAATATATACAAATGCCAAACGAACATATGAAAAAATGCTCAATATCATTAATTATCTGAGAAATGCAAATTAAAACCACAATGAAATACCGTCTTACTCCAATTCAAATGGCTATAACTAATAAGTAAAAAAAAAAATACATTTTGGCACAGATGCAGTGAAAAGGGAACAATTATACACTGCTGGTGGGAATGTAAATTAGTACAATCTCTATGGAGAACAGTATGGAGATTTCTGAAAGAAGTAAAAGTAGATCTACCAGTCCATCTGGCAATCCTGTTACTGAGTAGCTACCCAAAGGGAAAGAAGTCATATCAAAAAGATACCTGCAATTGCATGTTTATCACAGCACAATTCACAATGGCAAGGATATGGAGTCAACCTAAATGCCCATCAACTGAGGAGCTGATAAAGAAAATGTAGTACATATACATCATGGAATACTACTCAGCCATAAAAAGGATGAAATAATGTATTTTACAGCAACTTGGATGGAACCAAAGGCCATTACGCTAAGTGAAATAATGCAGGATTGGAAAACCAAATACTGCATATTCTAATTTATAAGCTGGAGCATCTCCAGCCCAGCAACGTTTAGTCCTGAGCATTTACTTTGCTTTTGTTTCTAAAATGGGAGTCATTTCTATACTGATTTCATTATTATTTTAAATTTGATTCTTTAGCTCTGTCTGCTTAATTCACATCGAGTTGTCTATAATTTCCACAGCCTACAAAGAACTATGTAAATAAACTATTTTAAAAATAGCTTTATTCCAAGTGAGCCTAGCTTGAAACCTTGAATGTTGACTCCAAACCTGTCTTTTGACAACAGGAGGAAAAAAACCACCCAGCTTTATTAAAGTATAACTGACATAATAAAATGTACATATTTAAAAAATGAAATTTGATAATATTTGACATATACACACACTATTGTAACCATCATCACAATGAAGATAATATATTCATAATTCCCAAAAGTTTTTTCCTACCTTTTGCATTTCCTCCCTTCTACCCTTCTCTGTTCCCCTGTTACCTTCCCCAGGAAACCATTGATCTTCTGTCTGCCAATATAGAATAGTTTGCATTTCTTCCTGAGTTTTATATAAATGCAATCATATAATATGTGTTAGTTTCTGTTTGACTTCATATACTCTGAATAATAATTTTGAGATTCGTCCATGTTGGAACACGTATCAATAGTTAATTCCTTCAGAATATAACTTTTGTTTTACAATAATTTTATATTTATGCAGCAGTTGCAAATATAATACATCCAGCTCCTATAATGCTTGCCTGAATGTTAACATTATATATAACCGTAGTATAATAGTCAAAACTAAAAAATTAACACTGTTACAACACTAATGACAAAACTATAGCCTTTATTTGGAATTCATGATTTTTTTACTCATTTTTTTTTTTTAATATGCCAGAATCCAATCTAGGTAACCTCATTGCATTTAGTCTTCATGTTTCATTAGTCTTCTCTGATCTCTGATAATTCTCAGGTTTTTCTTGATTTTTGTGACCTTTAGAGTTTTGAAGAATACTGGTCAGGTGTTCTGTAGAAAATTTATTTCTTTTCATTTCTAACTTATGTTACAATTAATGGACACATTATACTTTGTTTATCCATTCACCAGTTAATGGGATTTTGTACTGTTTCCAGTTTTGGGCTCTTATAAATAAAGCTGTGATGAACGCTCATATACAAGGGCTTGTGTGGATACATGCTTTCATTTCTATTGGGCAAATACCTAAAAGTTGAATGGAGAAATCATATGAAAGGTACACATTTAACTTTTTAAAAATTTGCTAAACTGTTTTTGAAAGTAGTTATATCACTTAACATTTCTAGCAGTGTGTGACCCTCTAGTTTTTCTACATTATTGCCAAGACTTGGTATCAGGCTTTAATTTTGGTCATTCCTGCAGGAGTGCAGCAGTATCTCATTGTTACATTAATTGGCATTTTCTTTAAGACTAACAATATTGTGCATCTTTTTATGTGCTTATTTGACATCCATCTTTCTTTTCTGGTGAAGTGTCTGTTCGAATCTTTTGCCCATTTTTTAATTTGGTTGTTTGTTTCTTGTTGAGTTTTGAGATTTCTTTGTATCTTCTGTATATAAATCCTTTATCAGATTTGTGCTTTGAAAACATTTTCTCCCAGTCTATGGTTTTTGTTTTCATTCTCATAGCTATTTCTTCCGCTTTATTTTTCTGTCTTCTATTCGTGTGCCAATACCACCCTTTTGATTGGCTTTATTATGTTTCGTATCTGCTGAGGCTGGTGCCCCACCCCATTATGTGACCTCAGAGTTTTCTTGGGTGCTCTTTACATTTTTATTATTCACATTAATATTAAAATTAACTTATATATAGTTTTAAAATCTTAATGATATTTTAATGGGATTAATTTACACTTTCAGTTTACTTTGGGGAAACTGGCGTCTTTGCGATCTTGAGTGTTCTTTTCCAATAACATAATATGTTTCTCCATCTGTTCAAGTCTTCTTCTCATGTTCTTGTGCAGCATTTTAAAATTTTATTCATATTGGTCTTATACTACTTGTTATGTTTATTCCTAGATTTATGTTTTTTGATGGTATTTTAATGGCATGGTTTCCTCCTAATATTGTTTCTAATTTCTTATTGCTCACACATATGAAGGGTATGGATTTCTGCATGTTAGTTTTTAACCTAGCCACTCCACTGCATTCTCTTATCATTTTCAATTGTGTTTCAGTTTATTCTTTTGACTTTTCCAGGTATACAATTTTACTTTCTTCTTTTCCATTTCTATATCTCCTAACCCTTTCTCTCTTTAATTATTCTATTACATCCAGGAAAAATACCAAATAACAGCAGAGATAATGGCTATGAGTTCTGTTTTCTGTTTCTAATAGGTATGTTTCAAGTGTTTGATCATTAAGCATAATACTAACTTTGAAGGAGAGCTGGACTCATTTTTCTCCTAATAAAAATATTTCTCATTTTTAGTACCTGCTGGCTGCTGAAGTACCTGCTTTAGGAGTGGGAGAGAGAAGGGTAATTTGGGTCATTGCTCAGCTTCTCCTCAGAACATACATGTGAACTCTGTTATATTGTTTGCTTGTTTGGTAGATAGCTTTTTCTTCAGTTTTTGGCATTCAAAAGTTGTTGTAGCTCAAAGTGCTTTAAGTCAAAAAATCTCCCACTCCTTTCCTTTGCTGAGCTTTTTATTCAAAAGTCTCCCTTCACAGGGGACTGGATTATAGACAGGAGGAATGACATGTGGTCATGAGCTGTGATCTGCTCTCAGCCTCCCTGCTGCTCTGTGCTATCACACTGGAATCTTCAGTGACATTTCCTGCTACACTTACGGCAGTTCATGACCCTTTATCTCAGCATTCTATGCATTGGGTAGCTAACGGTTCTTAGTTTGGAAAAATCCACAGTTTTCTTACAGTTTAAGTTGTCCATGTTTGTTTTCAGAAGGACCCTTCTCCAAGTTCAGATTTTATCTTCTTAGCTAAATGTGTTTTTTAGTATGAGGTTTAGCATTGTGAAAAATGACATGTTACATTATTTATAATATTTTTTCTGTATTTTTTTATACTTTGATACTTTGGGTGTTTTCCCTAAGTAAGGAAGGAGGAGAGTTGAGTTTGTTTATATATATGCTCTTATTCTGATTCAGAAGTCTCCTGGATTAATTTTGAAATGAGCAAAAGGTACACGCTGCCTTTCAAAATTGTCACTTTAAGAAAGAGTATTTTGATACTAATGATACTGATATTTCACAAAGGCTTAAAAAAATCCTTCTTTTGGAAACAAGCTCAGGATGGCTTTTGTACCATATAAAATCCACCTAATTACTTCATAATGACATTGCATTTTTTATATGAAATGATTCCACTTAAACACCCACCTCACTCTCTAGTTACTGAATAATTCTGGACTACATTTAAAGATTAAATTAATCACCCAATTCTGAAAACTTAATGCTGTTAAAGAATTTCAAATAAATATCCCAAATAGTTTTATTCTTTGCCTCTGTCATAGGCAGCTCAAAAGGTTTATTACTTTTTAATTTTCCTCAAGGGTAGAACTATTTCCCTTATAATTAACATGAGGCATATTTATCTATTTTTAGTGAAGCATGAATATTTTAAGATCTCGAAATTTTGCACTCACCTTTTAAAAATCTGTTTCATCAAAGAGCTCTACTGAGAGTGGTTTATAGCTGATACATGAAAAAGAGCTCCATTGCTTAAAAAATTCAAAAACAGTGGATAAGGATAATTACACAAGTTTCTTTGTTTCAATACTTTTGAGGATTTTTTTAATGCTAATGTGCATTGTGAATATCCAAGACAGAAATATACTTCACAGCATTTCCCAGATCTGGCTGGCTAATGGGATTTTCTCCTTCATTTTTTTATCAATTATGTTCCATGTTTTTCAAAGTGTTTATAATAATCAGGTAAAAGCACTAATATATAATGCAGCAAAAATATCTCTTGTCTCTCCTTTTTGTTTCCTTTCTTCACATTAAATCGTGATGTGGCTTATCAGTGGAGCTCAGTGCAGAGGTACAGGGACACAAACAGATGCCAAAGCCTACTGAGAAATCACATCAGCTTATTTGTTTTTTTTAAAAAAATGTTGTTCTGTAATACAAATGTATTACATACATAATGAGTGCAATGAGCACCATCTGGGGGATGGACACGCTTGAAGCTCTGACTCAGGGGTGGGGGCAAGGGCAACATACGTAACCTAAACATCTGTACCCCCATAATATGCTGAAATTAAAAAAAAAGCCCTCAATTTCTATTCATTTTTGAAAGGATACATTGCACGTCTTCCTCTTACATCTCTGGACTCATCTACCACAGTGACGCACATGCCCCAAATGCTGCAGCAGCAGAAGACAGCTTGTAGATCACCTAACAGGCCAAATATGCTAGGCTGTTCTGGAATGACAGTGTAGGATCTCTGCAGACCCACTCTCCAGTGAAATTATTTAAAAAAAATTAACATGTCGAACCATCCCTGCATCTCTGGGATGAAGCCCACTTGGTCATGATGGATTATTTTCTTAATAAGCACCTGGATTCGGTTAGCTAGAATTTTGTTGAGAATTTTTTTTTTCTTTTTCTTTTCTTTTTTTTTTATTCCAGGATATTATGAGGGTACAAGCATTATGGTTACACTTTATGTCTTTGCCTCACCCAAGTGCAGGTTAAAGGCATGCCCTTCCCCCGCTACAGTGCTCCCCGTGTCCTTTAGTTGTGGATTTACCCCCTCATCCCCCTAATCCCTAGAGAGTATTTCTGCTATGATCACCCTAGTGTTGATCAGTTAGTACCAATTTGATGGCGAGTACAAGTGGAGCCCGTTCTTCTGCTCTTGTGGTGCCTTACTTCGGATAATGGGTTTAAGTTTAATCCAGGAAAGTATAAAAGGTGATAGATCACTATTGTTTCTTATGATTGAGTAATATTCCATTGTAAACATATACCAAATTTTAATAATCCACTCATGGATTGACGGGCACTTGGGTTGTTTCCACATCCTTGCAATAGTGAATTGTGCTGCCATAAACATTCGGGTGCAGATGTCTTTATCGTATTATGTTTTGTGCTCTTTTGGGTAGATGCCTAATAGTGCTATTGCTGGATCAAATGGTATTTCTATTTTTAGCTCTCTGAGGTATCTCCAAATTTTTTTCCACAGAGGTTGCACTAATTTGCAGTCCCACCAGCAGCGTAAGAGTGTTCCTGTCTCTCCACATCCTCACCAGCATTTGTTGTTTTGGGTTTTTTTGATAGAGGCCAATCTCACCGGGGTTAGGTGATATCTGATTGTGGTTTTGATTTGCATTTCTCTAATGATTAGAGATGTTGAGCATTTTTTTATGTTTGCTGGCCATTCTTCTGTCTTCTTTTGAAAAGTTTCTGTTCATTTCCTTTGCCCACTTGTTGATGGGGTTGTTTGATTTTTTTCTAGTTGATTTTTTTGAGTTCTAGATAGATTCTGGTTATCAGCCCTTTATCAGATGTGTAGAGAGCAAATATTATTTCCCATTCTGTGGGCTGTCTATTCACTCTAATGATAGTTTCCCTGGCAGTGCAGAAGATTTTTAATTTGATTAGATCCCACTTATTTATTTTTGTTGCTGTGGCGATTGCTTTGGGGTTCTTCTTCAAGAATTCCTTGCCTAGGCTGATGTCTGAAAGGGTCTTCCCAACATCTTCATTTAGAATTCTTAAAGTTTCATGCCTTAGGTTTAAGTCTGTTATCCATCTTGAATTGATTTTTGTGAGAAGTGGGGATCCAGTTTCAATCTTCTGCATGTAGCTATCCAGTTTTCCCAGCACCATTTATTGAAAAGAGATTCTTTTCCCCAGTGTATGTTTTTGTCAGCTTTGTCAAAGATTAGATTACCATATGCAGATGGTTTCATCTCCGGATTCTCAGTCCTGTTCCAGACATCAATGTCTCTGTTCTTGTGGCAGTACCAAGCTATTTTAATTACTATAGCCTGGTAGTACAGCTTAAAGTCTGGTAGACTTATACCTCCCAGTTTGTTCTTTTTACTTAAGATTGCTTTGGCTATATGAGGTCTTTTCTGGTTCCATACAAAATGTAGAATTATTTTTTTCCAGATCTGTAAAGAATGATAATGGGATTTTGATAGAGATTGCATTAATTCTGTAGATCAGTTTAGGTAGTATGGACATTTTAATGATATTGATTCTACCAATCCATGAGCAAGGTAGGTTTTTCCATCTGTTTACATCTTCTATAATTTTTTTTTTAGTGTTTCATAGTTCTCCCTGTATAAGTCTCTTACATCTTTTGTTAAATATATTCCTAGATATTTAATTATCTTTGAGGCTACTGTAAAAGGAATTGCATTTTTGATTTGATCTTCAGCCTGACTGTGGTTGGCAAATATGAATGCCACAGATTTGTGTGTATTGATTTTGTATCCTGATACTTTGCTGAATTCATTTATCAGTTCTAGGAGTCTCTTAGATGAGTCCTTGAGGTTTTCTAGATATAATATTATATCATCAGCAAAGAGCGAGAGTTTGATCTCATCTGTCCCAATTTGGACACCCTTAATACCCCTCTCTTGCCTAATTGGTGTGGCAAGGATTTCGAGCACTATGTTGAATAGAAGTGGAGATAGAGGACAGCCTTGTCTAGTTCCGGTTCTAAGTGGGAATGGTTTCAATTTTTCCCCATTCGATATGATATTGGCAATGGGTTTGTCATAAATGGACTTGATAATTTTAAGGAATGAGCCATCTATGCCTATTTTGATGAGAGTTTTTATCATAAAGGTGTGTTGGACTTTGTCAAATGCTTTTTCTGCATCTATTGAAAGAATCATATGGTCTTTGTTCTTGCTTTTCTTTATGTGGTGAATTGCATTTATAGATTTGCATATGTTAAACCAGCCTTGCATCCCTGGAATAAAGCCCATCTGGTCATGGTGAATTATTTTTTTGATGTGCTACTAAATTCTATTTGCTAAAATTTTGTTGAGAATTTTTGCATCTATATTCATAAGGGATATCAGTCTGTAGTTTTCCTTTTTTGTTGTGTCCTTTACTGGTTTGGTATCAGGGTTATGTTGACTTAATAAAATGTGTTCAGGAGGATTCCATCCATCTTGATGTTGTGGAATAATTTCTGCAGGATAGGCACCAGTTCTTCTTCATAGGTGTGGTAAAATTCGGGTGTGAAACCATCTGGTCTGGGACTTTTCTTTTTAGGAATATTTTTTATTGCTGTTTCATGGTATATGTACACCATGGAGTACTACTCAGCTTTAAGAAACAATGGTGACATAGCACCTCTTATATTCTCCTGGATAGAGCTGGAACACATTCTAGTAAGTGAAGTATCCCAAAAATGGAAAAATAAGCACCACATCTACTCACCAGAAAATTGGTTTCACAGATCAACACATAAGTTACACATGTAAGAATAACATTTATTGGGTGTCAGGCAGGTGGGAGGGGAGAGGAGGGGATGGGTATATGCTTATATAATGAGTGCGATGCGCACCATCTGGGGGATGGACATGCTTGAAGCTCTGACTTGGGGGGAGGGGGGAAGGGCAACATACATAATCTAAACATCTGTACCCCCATAATATGCTGAAATAAAAAAATATTCTAGCTGATAACTACTTTATGAGATCCAGTTTATTCTTTCTAAATTACACATATTTAACATTAATAAAGTACCTTTGGCTTTGATTCTAAAAAAAAAAAAATTAACAGCCTCTGAAAATAGTGATAAGGGCAAGCAGCCGGTAAAGAAATATTTATCCATAAAAATTCAGTAAGAAAAACATGAATGTGTGGAATTTAAGCCAATACTCCTTTTTTTTTCCTCCAAGTTCAGGAAGGCACACATAAGGCAGACTTATGCAGTCAATAACAAAGGACACTCTCACCCAAGCCCCCACTGAAAGGGCTTTCTTTCTGAGAAAACAGGATGTTAGCATTTCTCATCCTGCCTCCAGCTACCTATTGCTGAGGTTAAGTTTCAGACAAACATGGTGATCAAGTGGGGGTACCCTTCTTTTGCCTAGCCACCACTCATGGAATAAAGGCCCTACCTTGTTGACACTACTGGATCTCCACCACTTTGGCTCATGAAATGGTGTTTACATACCAAGAAATGCAAGCTGGCAAGATCTCTGGGTGCTGCCCACCCCCTCTACCAAAAGGTCAGTTCCTAAAGCAGGGATGTCATTCAGAGAGAGAGAAAGGGGAAGACAAAAATATCTTAAGAAATAATTGCTGAAATCTCTTCCAATTTATTGAAAAACACTAAACTATCAATACAGGAAGCTCAACAAACAGCAAATAGGATTAAAAACACCCCACCCCAATCAATAACAAGACACGTCATAGCAAAAATACTAAAAGTCAAATACAAAGAGAAAATCTTGAAAGCACTGTTCATTTACAAGGGAACCCTGATAAGATTAACAGCTAACCTCCCAGCAGAAATAATGGAGGTCTAAAGGCAGTGGGTTAACATAGTCAATGTATTTTTTTTTTAAATCAAAAACACCAAAATTGTCAACCAATAATTTTATATTCATCAAGCCTATCTTAAAAAAAAAAAAAGGCAAAATAAAGACATTCCCAGATAAACAAAATGGAGAGAACTTTTTGCTAGCAGATCTGATTTATAAGAAATGCCAAAGAAAATTCTTTAGGTTAAAAGCAAGTGACCTCAGATGATAATGTGATTATATACATAATAAAAACAGCATCAGTAAAGATAATGATGCAATTATAAAAGACACTATCAATGCATATTTTCTCCTTTCTTTTCTTAAATGGTTTAAAAAACAATTATATAAATTAATATTTGTATAATATATTATTGGGCTTATAACACACAGAAATATATTTGCCAATGACAGCACAAAAGAGGTGGATAGAAGCAAAACCGTAATTGGTTAAGAAAATGACTGTAGAGGATAAAGTAATAATTATAACAATGTATTGTTGGGTTTGTAACAATTAATGTAATATGTACAACAATAATACCACAAAAGAGGAAAAAACAAAATAGAATTGTACAGGAGAAATATTTTTAAATGTCACTGCAATTAAGCTAGTATAAATCTAAAGCTAATTCTGGTAAGTTAAGGTGTATATTTTAAATCCTAGAACAATTATCAACAAAAAAAATTCTCAAAAACTATGGTGAAAAAATTGCTAAGAAATTTAAATGATATATTAGAAAATATTCAGTTAATGCAAAAGAAAGTAGTAAAGGAAGAAGAGAGACACAAAAAAGACATTGAGGCACATGGAAAACAAAAATAAAAAGTAAAGTGGCATATATAAATCTAACTATATCAATAAATACAATAAATGTAAATTAATTAAGTAATCTATCAAAAGGCAGAGTTGGTCAAACTAGACAAATATGTCAGGCTGTTTTATACCTTCATATGTAAATATTTTTCCCCCAACGTCTTTTCCCTCTTGTACATCTCCCTGACACCATTCAAGCAATAATAATAACATGTAGTCCTATCCCAAGCATTCACAAGGCCCAGAGAAAAGTTGAAATGGAGGCCCAAATGTTGTATCAAATACTTATCAAATATTTTTATATTTTAAAAGATAAATAATATCAAATATTTAAAAGTTAGAAATCAAGTTGACAAACTGTAAAATAAAATATGGACTATTTTCCAATCTTCATAACAATCTAGGTTTGAATTTTAAATTGTTGGATTCCTAAACAGTTCCATTCAAGAATGGCATATGATGAGATCCAACTTCTAACCCCTGGTTCCTGGCTTTTCCTTCTTTCTTCATTCTTGGCTCCATCATGCATCACAAGTGTCCTTGCATGTGTGCATGTAACTGGAGTCTCATGATCAAGTCCCATTTGGTCCCCCCTGTATACAGTAACCTCTTGCCATTCCTTGGGCCATACAAATTTTGATAACCACCCTCTGGATGGAGTAATCATGGAAGATAACCACTTAGGCTCTGGAACTGGGTGAAAGGACATTTGGACAGAGTATTACAGGTTTCAGTATATTGGAACTTGGGCATATGGCTTTCTGTGGCCATTGTCTTAGCCCCAAAGCCTTCTTGACCCATGACGGGGAATGTCACCACAAGAGGCAAGAGTAGGGGTATCTTGAAGCACAGGACCAAGAAAAGGGACACTTTTTATCTTCACCTAAAGGCATTGATAATATTTTACCTGAATAAGTCTTCAGATCCTTCAAATTTCAGCCTTAGTGACATGAAGAATATACAAAACAGTAGAGTTAGCCTATCTCTTCCTGCCTTAAATTCTGGTGCTCATTTCTCTTGCTTATGAATATGTCCTTTGTGACATTTTTCTTCCAAAATAGGGAGCTATTGTCTACGTTAAAAACCTGTTCAGGCAGATATCCTGTCTTCTTAATGATTTTCATAAAGGCATCTGAGAACTTGTCTGTTGCCTCTTGGTTGGCAGAAGCTGCTTCTTCCGTTATCTTGACATTTTTTAAGCCAAATTTCTTTCTGCAAGTATCAGACCATCTTTGGCTAGCATTAAATTATCCAGCTTTAGATCCTTCACCTTTCTTTTGATTTAAGTTGTCATAATGACTTTGCTTTTTCTCAAATCATATTAGAATCCATAGGTATTCCTTTCTTATAGCAATCCGGTACCCATATAAATGCTTAATTTTCAATATGAGATAAAAAGGCATTTTGCAAGAGTTCAAGGTTTTTGTGCCTACTGACATAGCTGCAGCAACAGTTTCAACAATTTCCTTTTCATTTTTGACAATGATCTTTATGCTGGATTCATTTGCCTTGAAATGATGGGCAACTGCAGCTGCAGACCTCAATCTACAGTACGTTTCAAGCAATTCAACTTTTTTTTGTAATGTCATGACTTTTGTCTGTCTCTTGGGAGCACTTCCAGCATCACTAGTGTCACTTTGTGTAGGTCTCATGGTGTTATTCAACTATTGCACTAAACATGATGAAAAATATGCGAGAACTGTGAAATATAACTTTTTATTGTGATACACAATTTACTGGGAGAGAAACTGCTCAAAATAGAGATGCTCTAGCAACACAGAAAGTTTTAAGCGAATATTCCCAATACTTGGACTCACTGCAATAGCAATGGGAGGTGGCTAATAAATTATCACAGTGCACTACAGTTAATTTTATGCATTTATGATTTAATACTGTTTACATTTCTCCCAACTGATAACAATGTCATGTATGGTCTATAAATGTGTGTTTAAGTATTGATCAATTTTAGCTTTTTATAATAGATTTGTGTACATTTTATGGTATTAAATGATACCATAGACTAGCAAGAATCTACATATATTTTATGCATTCATAACATACCTAACTTTTTCTTAATTTTTTTTTGATATTTCTAAGCTATGAGGTTCATCTGCAAGTTTTTTTGAATTGCCTCAAATCTCCAAAAATGTTTCCAATATATTGATTGAAAAAAATTTACACGTAAGTGGACCTGTGCAGTTCAAACTCCTGTTGTTCAAGGGTCAACTGTATGGTGTGTCTGATGAGGCAATTTGTAATTCTCATCTTTCATTTTTTTTGGTGCTTCTTTTAGAACATTAAAGAAGGTCCAATTAATAACAAACAACACTTAACATCTGTTCCATTGTTCCAACTGCTAATCAAGTCTTTCACACAGCATAGCTGTACCCACATCTTTATCTTGTCACTCTTTATTTTATTAATAACTTGAGCCCAAACTTCCTCTTTTATTTTCCCTTTCTCTCTTTCCTTATGCTTCTACTAGTTTTCCTCTTTTCTCAGCAAACTTCTCTCTTTTTTTTTGTTCTCTGCCTACAAACTACTCCTATTATCACAACAAGGTCTTAGAGATATTAAGGAGAAGAGAAAAATCTAAGCAAACATTCTAGAAATTTCCTTGGGAATAAAGTAGAAGACGAGTTAGTAACCAGATATTTAAAATTAAGCATTTAGGAATTATCTTTTATTTCTTCTTAATGTTCAATATCTAATAAAGTACAACATCTTCATGATTTAGCCTTCTATAGTTTGTGGAATAAATATCGTAATGTAAAATTATGGTCGGCCTTAGCGAGAGCAGTTTCAGTGGAGTCGTGTGAGCGGAAGCCATAGAGCAGAGTGTTAAGTAATGCATGAAAGGGTGAGGAAGGAGAGAATAGGTGAATGTAGACAACATTTTTGAAAATTCGAGCAGTGGAGAAGAATAAATAAAAGTATAAATGTATGAATTAATGTACTAACTGTGTTATACCCTATTTTTGTTATAATATCTTTTACTTCCAGAGGCAGTAGCTTCAACAGTTACATTAAGCTTACTGAGTTTTTATTGAGGATGTAGGTGCCAAAATTCAGGATTTCCAATGACAATATCCTCAATACAACTTGTGACCTTTCTTTTTACACCTCTAGTTTGTTATTACAAGAATTTCTCAAACAATGGAATAGCAATTTGATAAAGAGCTTTTGAGAAGTTAAGTACTAGGTGGGTATTTTAAGTAATGATGACCTTTATTATCTCTTTCAATTCTGAGATTCTATTATTTTATGGTTTAAATGGTCATTCAGGCATAGAACCAATTTTGTTCTTTAAATTTATTGTTGTGCTAATCACATTCTCAAGTTGTACAGTTAAGGTAATACTGTTGCCTGACTTACAGACTATTTTATTTTATTTTACTTGACTGAGAGGTTTTATAAAGTAGAATTTAAAAGTTTTGGGATGGAAACTTTAAATCTGGAAACCTGAAGGAAAATTCCAGACTGTCTGAAAGTATCCAATAGCTTCTGATCCTTAAAAAGCTTACATTGTATTAAGTTTAGCAATGGACAAACCATAACTCCATGAAACATTTAAGTTAGCAATTTCTAAACTTTTAAAAATAGTATCTCTTTCCCCAATTAAACATCATGCCATATACTAATACATTTATCTAACAGGTGAAAGAAATTGTTCTTGCTTAGGTAAGGGAAATGGAACCAGAGTCCTGCTCACTTTCCCCTCAAAAATACACCCACACTACACAAAAAAATGTACATATTTATACACATACATCCCTTAGGGCTCCATAGAATACCATTTGAAAATGATTAATTAACACTAAGTAAACAATGCAAGACAATTTCTGATTAACTCCCAAAATGATTAATATCATTTGGGAATGGAGGAGATTAATATCCATTAAGAGCATTTTATGGGGTGTGTATAATTTATTTATTGCTGTATAATAAATTGCCCCAGAAATTAGAAGCTTAACAGAAAAATATTTATTGTCTTAGCATTACAGTGGGACAGGATTCTGACATAGCTTAGTTTAGTCATCCAGTTCAGGATATCTCACAAGTCTTTCGGGTGTAGGCTAGGGCCTCAGTCATCTTACAGTTCTACTGGGGCAGAATGTGCTCGGAAATTCTGTTTTTGATAGGATTCAGTTCATTGCAGCATCTTGGACTGAGTACTTCAAACCTTCCCTAAGTACTTGGACCCTCCATAGGGCAGTTTAGGACATGGCAGCTGGCTTTACCAGAGCAAGAGACAGGGCAGAGGAGTACAAACAACAAGGAAGCCACAGTCTCAAGAATATAAAAAGATCTGTACATTTATAATCAATATTATTTAGGATTTTAAATATGAGAAATGTTTTGTTAATTATACTGATTCAGGTGTTATATGCTCTTTAAAATTGTTTTAGAACTTTCCTTAATCTTTTTCTTCTCTCCAGAAACTTAATGAGTATTTTAGCCTTTTTTTTTTTTAAATCATCATTTCACATATCTAAGTTCTATGAAATATTTCATAACCTCAAATGTATGTTTTGGGGAGGAGAAACAGGGAATTGATTAGAGATGTGAGGATGTCTCTAGACAAAACTTAACATGCTGATATGTTTAAGAGTAACCACATTTCCCTCTGTGAGGTGTATTCAATGGCTGTCCTACTGCCACAGTTCTGAGCCCCACAATCACAGACTGATGAAGAGCTAGACCCACTGTCAGAGGTACTTATTTGTCACTCTAGAACAAATTATTCTAAAAATAGCAAAACCAGAAAGCAAGTTTCGGTGAATTGCATGCTGGTATGCCATTTAGATAGTGTGGAGTGAGCAGCTGTGGGTAATAGGATAACTGATACTAAGTGATCCACACAAACGTGATGCAGACAAGGCACATTTTGAAAAGTGAGCTTCTTCTGCATAACTCTTATTAAATTCCACCCACAGGATTTCTAAATGCAGGACGATGGAATTCTTTCAGAAGCACTTCAGTAATCATGCCTCATATTCTCAAGGAGAGACAGCAGCAAAGAAAGCAGGCTGTATTTTTTTTTTTTTTTAAGTAAGAAAAAAAAAAAAAAGCACCTGATGAATTAAGGTTTTGTTGCTTTTCATCTGATACTTCCCCTGAAACATCTGGAATTATAGAGCTGGAAGGTAGTGCTAGGTCTTAAAAGAATTTTGCCTCCCAGAGAAGGAGTCTTTTTAAGAACAGAAAAGACTAGGGACTGGGAGAAACCTATTGCACAGGACTCCTTGGGCCATCTCAACTCCCCAAGAGCTCTTTCTTTGCATGTTGTGTGGGATGGGCCTATAAATTTCATCAACACTCCCCCACTCCCACTTTTGTCTGATTTTATATCATATTTTCCCCAATTTGAGTTTTTACAGTTTCATCATTCACCCTACTGGTGAATCCCTACTGGCCACTACTAATTCTGCAGTAATGTGGCTGCTACCTTAATGGGTGTGGCGCAAGGCTGCCCCTAGCTGGAGACTTTCCCACTGCCTCCTTCCCACCCTCCACCCTGCGACCTCCCACTCTAACACCACCTGCATCCTGTCACTGGCTCCCCATTGGCTTTCTGCTGGACTCTCACGAGACAATTGCATATCCTTCTATCTATACCACACTGAAAATTGTCTGCCCAGCTTTAAAAAGTATTGCTCTGTCAGTCTGCTCTGACAAGGGCTTAATGAGCCTCTTTAAAAAGTTTGTTTTTATCCTCCTTTGGGAAACTGACTCCAAAATGTCATACTCATACTAATTTTGAC
The DNA here is from genome assembly GCA_004363605.1 of Indri indri. NCBI lineage: Eukaryota > Metazoa > Chordata > Mammalia > Primates > Indriidae > Indri > Indri indri. The sequence goes on from RJWJ010000561.1 coordinate 153,242, forward strand.
AATGTTACATGCTCTCAGCTCTCTAAGATCTCCTTGCTTCAGAAGGCAAGGCCTTTTAATGTTCCAGGTTTCTTGTCCCTGTCTCTGTGTACAAGGTTCAAGACCCTGCTTAGGAGCAGGCCTGGGGGAATTATTTCAATCTTGGGTACCATCACATTCTAAGACACAGTGTTCCTGGTTGTTGGGATAGGAAACATGGCTGTACCCACGCCAATCTCTGGGTTTCTCATGTTTTGCACTATAATTAAATTCTCTAGGAAAAGAGCTTAGGTTGGTTAAGTTTCTGTAATCATGCTTCCTACTGCCCTTAGAGTCCTATAAGAATCACCCATTATACAGTTAATTCCTGCAGGACAAAGTGACTGAGGTATAATCTCTAAGCCTTTCTGCCCCTTTTTCATATTAAAGAATAATACTTATAAAGTTAAGCACTATATTGGGTGGCTCAGTTAGAAAACAATGGGAAATAAAATGCTAAAGTGAAAAAGGATTTTGAAAAAAGAAAGTTCAACATGAGCTACAGTCAATAGGAAAATGTCATGGCCAAGGTGAAGCTTGAAATATGTTTCAAAAGAAGAACAATTCAATGAGAATAAAGATAGGCAGAAAGGATGAATAACCACATTTATCTATGTGATTTGGCACCTGATTATAGGCAAAAGACACTGACCCTTGTCCAGTGTAATAAAAAGAAAATATTTCTGTTTGTTCTTAGAAAATTAATGGCTTTACTATTATGTCATCTTACTGTGGAATTGAATACCTCACAGTAAGAGAAAAGAAACAAGTTAGTTCATAACCCAAGAGAGTTGTTTAAAGGGTAATTCCATTTCTTTGTATAATGCTTGTTGTGATTTTTGAAAGTCTCATCCAAACAATAGAGATGTGTGAGTGTGTGTGTGTGTGGGGGGGGCGGGTGGAGAGAGAAAGAAAGAGAGTTATTTAAGGAATTGGCTCACATAATTATGGAGACTGACAAGTCCAAAATCTTCAGGGTGGACTAGCAGACTGGAGGGCTAGAGACCTAGGGATGAGTTTCTGGTTCAAATCCAAAGGCTGTCCACCTGGAAACCCAAGAAGAGATAATATTGCAGTTCAAATCCAAAGGCCCTCTGCTGAATAATTCACTCTTGCTCAGAGTAGGTCAGTCTTTTCTTTTTTCTTTTTTTTTTTTTTTCCAAATTCTAGCCTTCAACTGATTGCATAAAGCCCCCCTTAATATAAAGCTAATCTGCTTTACTCAACGTCCACCAATTTAAATGTTAATCTCATCTAAAATATCTTCACAGAAGGTCAAAATAATATTTGACCACATAATCTGGATACCAAGCCCAGCCAAGAATTACAAACAATTGCTTATTTTTTTTCTGTAATCCTAGTGATAGTGGAGAAGTCCCTCCCTCAGCCTTTCCAGCTCGCAGTCCTCTGTAAAATGAGACGACTTCTAAGTTTTCTTCCGTTCTAACCTTACAATATCCCTTTTCCTAATGTAGTGCCTTTCTCATTTTTCTCTCTTCCCCACAAAGATGCTTTTATAATTATACATCCACATAAGCAGAAGCAATTAATAATTAATTGGTCTAATTACAAAAGGCTGTGATACCAATAATTGCCTATTTCTTTTACCTATGGGAAGATAATATGCTCATTCATTGTTAGAAGAATGAAATGAGTTGTCTTTTTTTAACTAATGCTGAGAGGTTTGAGTTCTGTTTTCCTCATTTTCTCAGCCGGTTTACCTTGAAGTTAAAAGTAGACATGATGAGAACACTTGCTATTATTTCAGTGTAGACTGTGCCCTTAGAACAGAGATAACTGGTATCTGAGAGATCTAATGACCTTATTCACATGAGGACTGTGTTTTCCAATCAACTAAGTGAGCTACGCTAATGATGTAAGGTTTGTCTGCATAGCTTACACACTAGGATTCATGAGAAAATGTCTCACTAGTTAAAATACCAAGCTCAAAAGGCAAAATGGTGTTAAATAGACCCTATCAAAATTTCTAACTTAAGTCATGATTACTACATGCAAAGTTGCTGAGAGCACTTGGCTTTCCTGAATTAATAAATGGAAAAACAGGGAGTTAAAAAGTATAAGTGGAAACTTCTTAAAATTTCATCATTATTGATACATAGTCCTACATTTCTAGTATGTTCAAACAAGTTCCTACAGTCATTAATCAGAAATGGCCATAATCAGAATTTTAGTAAAATAAAGTGAAGTTTTCTTTCCAGAGGGCAGTGGCACAACTGAAGGTTTAGATAGTGCCATACAAATGCTTGGCTCTGGAGATTTCTGTAAGACTCACCCCTGTGTGTATATACTTGGACTCACTGTCTTCATAAATAGTTCAATTGCCCTAGAAAAAAGGCAGGTAAAACAGTTCAAAAAATTTCTTTAAAAAGTTTACCAATTGAAGCAGATAAGACAGATATTACAGAGAAAATTGATGTGGTCACACCCAAATTTCCTTAAGAAAATTATTATGATATGGGTGGTGTCTAGTAGAAAATAATTTAAAAATCAATGGATATGTAACCTAAACATTTGTATGCCTGTAATATGCTGAAATAAAAATAAAATAAAATAAAATAAACATGTTGAATGAATGAATGAGTAAATGAATGAATTATTCACAGAATGGCACTGAAAAAACAACTATCTGTGCTTTCAATAATGCACACATACACTTTAATATTTTCTTGAGTTTCAGTATATCTCTGTGCCAGGAGAAATCAAACTTTTCTCTTATGCAGGAATTAATGTATGCAGCATCCTCTTCTGACATTTATTATTGAAATAGCTGAATCCTAAAAAGTTAGCTAACTAACTAGAATTTATAGAGACTCTATTAAAGGCTTAAATCTGTGAATTAAAGAGGTTTTTCTGGCTCTAAGCCATTGAGGATACAGAACAGAAGTCGAACATTTTGAGTGATGTCTTAAGGTTTACAAAACAGTGTAACAAGTATAGCAGCAAAATATTAACTATTTATCACACCAGTTGCCCTGAATTCTAGCAACATATGTCTCACCTATTACAAATAAAACTCTTCTCACCTTTAAAGATCCCCTTTTCTCTTCTACTTTCTTAGGTTCACCTCATTGCTTAAGGCAGAAATCGAATTTTTGCACGATATTTTTTGCAAAAAGTTGGTTTTGTGACTCACATAGAATACCAGAAAATAAATGGACAAAGTTCAAGTGATTTTATAGGTCATAAATATCATTCTAATCCAAGGATATAGACCAAAACCTCAACTTAATTAGTTATCAGGGTTGCAAAGCAGACTGGAGTAGTCTAAGGCACAGAGCAGGAGAAGATGTTTTGTTAGTCATAAATCACTAGGTAAATTTAAATGTATACACATATATTTCTTAATTCTTAGAAATATTCCCAAAGAGAATGATCTGTCTATGGAAAGCTTCTTATCATGGAAGAATGTAAGAATTTGAAATTGATTGTGATTTGGTTATCAGTAAAGATGAGGAACAAATGACAGTGTTAACGTAAAGGGTATAATCACTGGGAAGGTTAAGGAACCAAGAAGTCAAGATGTTAGAAGGATCTCCACGTGAATATTGAATATTTTTAAGGATTATGAGAGGTAGAATTAGAGAGAGTGCCAATAAGCCTGGGACTAGGATCTTCGTAGTACAAGAGAGGGATGGCCTCTCTACATATATTGCCTTTGCCCCACCCGAGTCAGTGCTTCAAGCATGTCCATCCTCCAGACAGTGGGCACCACACCCATTAGCTGTGAATATACCCATCCCCTCCTCTCCCTGCATCTCCCTGACACCCGATGAATGTTATTACTATATGTGCACTTAAGTGTTATCAGTTAATACCAATTTCATGGTGAGTACATGTGGCGCTAGTTTTTCCATTCTTGGGATACTTCACTTATTAGAATGGGCTCTAGCTCTATCCAGGATAATACAAGAGGTGCTAGATCACCATTGTTTTTTTGAGGCTGAGTAGAACTCCATGGTATACATATAACACATTTTATTAATCCACTCATGTACTGATGGGAACTTGGGTTGTTTCCACATCTTTGCAATTGTGAATTGTGCTGTTATAAACATTCTAGTACAGGTGTCTTTTTCATAGAGTGACTTTTGTGCTTTTGGGTAGATGCCCAGCAATGGGATTGCTGGATCAAATGGTAGATCTACTTGTATCTCTTCAAGGTATCTCCATATTGCTTTCCACAGAGGTTGCACTAGTTTGCAGTCTCACCAGCAGTGTATGAGTGTTCCTATCTCTCTGCATCCACACCAACATTTGCTGTTTTGGGGCTTTTGGATAATGGCCAGTCTCGCTGGAGATAAGTGATATCTCATTGTGGTTTTGATTTCCATTTCCCTGATGATTAGAGATGTTGAGCATTTTTTCATATGTTTTTTGGCCATTATTCTGTCTTCTTTTGAAAGTTTCTGTTCATGTCCTTTGCCCACTTTTTGATAGGGTTGTTTGATTTTTTCTTGCTGATTTTCCTGAGTTCTATATAGATGCTAGTTATCAGCCCTTTATCATATGTGTAGCATGAGAATATTTTCTGCCATTCTGTAGGTTGTCTGTTTGCTCTCATGATAGTTTCCATGGCTGTACAGAAGCTTTTTAACTTGATTTGGTCCCATTTATTTATTTTTGTTGTTGCTGTCATTGCTTTTGGGGTCTTCTTCATAAATCCTTTGCCTAGGCCAATGTCTAGAACAGGTTTTCCAACATGTCCCTCCAGAATTCTTATAGTTTCATACATTAGGCTTAAGTCTGTTATCCACAGTGAGTTGATTTTTGGGAGAGGTGAGATGTGCAGATCCTGTTTTAATCTTCTACATGTGGCTATCCAATTTTCCCAGCACCATTTATTGGATAAAGATTCTTTTCTCACTGTATATTTTTGTCTGCTTGTCAAAGATTAGATGGCTAGATGAGGATGGTTTTATATCTGGGTTCTCAGTTCTGTTCCATTGGTCTATGTCTCTGTTATTGTGTCAGTACCATGCTGTTTTAGTTACTATAGCCTTGTAGTATAGTTTGAAGTCTGGTAAATTGATGCCTCCCAATTTGTTTTTTGCTTAAGATTGCTTTTGCTATATGGGGTCTATACAAAGCATAGAATTATTTTTTCTAGATCTGTGAAAAATGATGTTGGTATTTTAATAGGGATTTCATTTAATCTGTCGATCACTTTGGGTAGTATAGACATTTTAACAATGTTGATCTGATGACCCATGAGCATGGTATGGTTTTCCACCTGTTTATGTCCTCTGCTATTTCCTCCCTCAGTATTGAAACTCTACAGCAGGCACTGGACTAAGTTCTTGGGGTATAAAAATGAAAAGAGACATTCTTAACCTCCAGTTTAGGATGAGTGGGAGGCAGACTATTCAGGCAGGGAGGCAGACTATTCAGTCAGGAAGGCAGCACAAAGCTATTATCATTATGTTAGAAGTGTTATAAGAGAAAATGTAGGAATGAGAGCTAGTCAGGTGTAAAGGAATTCAAGGAGAAGTTTTATGGAGAAATGACATATAACCTGAGACCTGAGGAAGGATGAGTAGCAGATAGCAAACAAAAGATGGGCTTAGGAATGGGGTGAGGAGAATGAGTAAAGCATATTTTAAAGTGAAACCAACTTGTGAGAACAAAGTGCATCTGAGGAACCAGAGAAGAGTAATTTGACTACAGCATAATGTTTGTGGAATGGCAATAGGTGAGATAGGGAGGCAGTAGGATATTGAAGAGTCTTATAAGCTGTATTAAGGAGGGCTTGTGGGAAGCAGTCATGGGCTTTTTTTTTTTCTTTTTTTCTTTTATTCTATTGTGATGAAAAAGCACACCTACATAGCATGTTATCTACCCTCTTAACAAATTTTTAAATGTATAGGACATTATTGTTAACTATAAACACAAAAGAAATTTGGCAACGTCATTACTGTTAATGTACTTAGATGTATTAAGATGGTTTTTATCATTTTTCTTATACGTTTTTCACTCTATGGATCACCAGACCTGAGTCAGCTAATGCTGCTGACTCAAGAGGCCTTTTTCCTTACATGGTGCTGTATACTGCATTTATCATGGGTTTTAAAAAATATTTTGTAGATATTTCTTAATGAATTCATCTGGGAATTTTGTATTTATTATTTAAATATTAATGCTGGAGCAACACAATAAACTTCGAAATAAAATGACCCTGGGGGAGAAGGCCAAGAAATAAAGGCACAAACTAATTTTGCCTAATTATATTGGCCCAGGGAGGCTGATTAGTGTAATATGTGAAACTATCTAGGCAGGAAAGCATGATGGTTCTCTAAGGCCTCAGAAATTGCAAATCAAGTGTGTTTTAGAATTTAGAAAATACAGAACCTGAGTAAAAGTCTGTTAACTGATTTCAAAAGTCAAGACACAATCCCAGAAGGTTTGCTTTGCTGTTCAGCTGAGGAACTTGGAATTTATTGTCCAAGGAGATTTTTGCTTTGGCAATTTGCCCTAAGGCAATTCTGACATGGGAATAATGCTGAAAACTTGATTCAGGTCATACAAAAAGAAATAGGTCGGGCATAGCACAATGCAAACCCAAGTGAGGACTGGAAACCTGGTGGGCTCCCTGTTTTCTACTTCAAAATTAAATGCTTCCCAGTCAGTCTAGTCATGGGAAGAATGAGTTTAATGTGATCTTCTGTCCCTTCTCCTGAGGTAGAGAATTTACCATTATGCCAACTTGCTTCCAACTTCCTATTTCTATTAATGATATATTCTCTTTTTCTCATTTAGGACTGAATCTCCCTATGCTTTGAAAGATCTTTAACTTCCTTTACCCCCACATCTAAGAAGGGAACACAAATTGTTCCTTCTTCATGATGGCTCATTTCCATTCTTCTGGGAGTCACTCTACTTCACAGCCTTGTTAACTGTTCCCTGAAGTACTCTTCTGATGCAGCTTCCAGACTGAGGGAAGACATAACAGTTGTCTTTAAATATCTGAAGAACTATGGTGGAGAAGTAGCAGACTGACTGTGTTGCTTCTGAAGGGAATAGGAAGACTGAACATCCAAGGTGCTCAGAAGAGCACTCGGTTCAACATTGTGAAGGAGTGAACATCTTATTTCTTCCTTCTAAGCAGAGTTCAGATGATCCTGTCAGGGAAGTGACAGAAGAGACTTCTACATTGGAAATGTAGTTGGGTTTCAATCTGATATTCTGGGATTATTTAATTAAGGCATTAACTACCTATATATTGCTACTATTGATCAAATTTCTCAACAGATTAGCAAGAAATTCATACTAGAATTAAATATATAAAAGAAAAACATGTAAACATGTTCAATGATATTTTAAAATAACTTTTGGCTGAAAGCATCTTATATAGATACTATCCTTAGAACAATTAAAATTAAGCATATGTGCTCATTCATATGCTTTATAATATCCTGGCAATAATACTCAGCATTTATATCAATTTTAATTTAGTTAATAGCCACATTATCATTTTATAGAAGAATGCAGCACAATGGCATATAAACAATGACACCCTATGATATTTTGCAGACATATTTTTATTGGGATCTTATGAAAATCAGTAGGAGCCTTGAAGTTCAAGGTTGTCTAGAAATTCTTATGTCATGCTGAACATGATAGACAATTCTAAATATCAGGTGAGATGCTACAGTCATGAAAGCCAAAAAAGAAGGCTGTGGTCAGTAATTGAATATTCATTCTGCATAGAGGGTGGATAAAAAAGAACAAAAGTAAATAGATAATAGTTTCCAACTTCCTTTTTATCAAATAATAACCGTTTACAGCTTTTAAGGTTTTAAATTGTTTGTTTTAATTGTATAAATGTAATATGTGGATCTTTGTTGTGGGGGAGCTTCATGTTCTAGGTTACTTGTTTGGTTAAAAATGGTATTGAATGATTATAGTCCCTTTGTTGTGCTAACAAATATTGGTCATTCTATCTAATCAACTATATTTTGCCTACCATATACCAGGATATACACAGCAGATATTATTCTTTCAAAACGCAAGACAGATTGCCTCACTGCAATGGGTAAACTTTTTAACAGCTCCCATTGGCAACTGAATGAAACCCAAACACCTGTTCCATCGTCTGCTTGTATTTCCAGCCTTGTGTCCTAACACTCCCCTCTGTGTTCTGTTCCACCCATCATGAATGGCCTCCTACAGATTTAAGCACAATTTTTCTTCCATTCCTTCACATATGGTCTTGAATGCACTTTTTTTTCCCCTCTGCTTTTGTTCTAGTCGGTCAAATATACAGTAAAGATACCTCCCACTGATTTAATTTTTATTTCTCTTAAGAGAATCCTTTTAAAGAATAAATAAGTAGATCCCTAGTGTCCTAGTTTTAGTAACCTAGTTTATGTTCATTCTACCAATACACTAGTGAAGATGGTCTGGGTCAGAAGAGATGATCACTGGGTAGGAGCAGAGAGAGCGCATGTGAGGAAATCTTTATGAAGAGGACTCAATCAAACAAAGCATTTGACAAAAGTCAACAACCTTTTATGATAAGAACACTTAACAAAATAGGCATAGATGGGGCTTACCTAAAAATGACACAAGCCACATATGACAAACCCACAGCCAACATCATACTGAATGGGGAAAGATTGAAAGCATTCCCACTTAGAACTGGAACCAGACAAGTTTGCCCACTATCTCCACTTCTATTCAACATAGTGCTGGGAGTTCTTGCTAGAGCAATTAGAAAAGAGAGGGGAATTAAGGGTGTACAAATGGGGGCAGAAGAGATTGAACTCTCACTCTTTGCTGATGATATGATATTATATCTAGAAAACCCCAAGGATTCAACCAAGAGATTCCCGGAATTGATAAGTGAATTCAGTAAAGTCTCAGGATACAAAATCAATATACATAAATCAGAGGCATACATATACACCAACAACAGTCAAACTGAGAACCAAATCAAAGACTCAATACCCCTCACAATAGCAACAAAGAAAGTAGAATACCTAGGAATATATTTAACTAAGGAGGTAAAAGACCTTTACAGGGAGAACTACAAAATACTAAGGAAGGAAATAGCAGAGGACATAAACAGATGGAAAACCGCACCATGCTCATGGGTCGGCAGAATCAACATTGTCAAAATGTCTATACTACCCAAAGCAATTGACAGATTCAATGGAATCCCTATTAAAATATCAACATCATTTTTCACAGACATAGAAAAATTAATTTTATGCTTCGTGTGGAACCAGAGAAGACCCTGTATAGCAAAAGCAATCCTAGGCAAAAAGAATAAAATGGGAGGCATCAATTTTCCAGACTTCAAACTATACTACAAGAATATAGTAATTAAAACAGTATGGTACTGGCACAAGAACAGAGACATAGACCTATGGAACAGAACTGAGAATCCAGATATAAAACCAGCCTAATATAGCCATATAATCTTTGACAAAGCAGACAAAAACATACACTGAGGAAAAGAATCCTTATTCAATAAATGGTGCTGGGGAAACTGGATAGCCACATATAGAAGACTGAAACAGGATCCATGCCTTTCACCTCTTACAAAAATCAACTCACTGTAGATAACAGACTTAAACCTAAGGTGTGAAATTATAAGAATTCTAGGGGAAAACTTTGGAAAACCTCTTCTAGACATTGGCCTAGGCAAAGAATTTACGAAGAAGACCCCAAAGGCAATGACAACAACAACAAAAATAAATAAATGGGACCTTATCAAATTAAAAAGCTTCTGCATAGCCAAAGAAACTGTCACGAGAGCAAATAGACAACCTACAGAATGGGAGAAAATATTCTCATGCTACACATCCAATAAAGGGCTGATAACTAGCATCTATTTAGAACTCAGGAAAATCAGCAAGAAAAAATCAAACAACCCTATCAAAAAGTGGGTAAAGGACATGAACAGTAACTTTTGAAAAGAAGACAGAATAATGGCCAAGAAACATATGAAAAAATGCTCAACATCTCTAATCATCAGGGAAATGGAAATCAAAACCACAGTGAGATATCACTTATCTCCAGCGAGAATGGCCTTTATCAAAAAGTCCTGAAACAATAAATGTTGTCATGGATGCAGAGAGATAGGAACACTCATACACTGCTGGTGGGACTGCAAACTAGTGCAACCTCTGGGGAAAGCAATATGGAGATACCTTAAAGAGATACAAGTAGATCTACCATTTGATCCAGCAATCCCATTACTGGGCATCTACCCAAAAGAACAAAAGACCTTCTATAAAAAAGACATCTGCACTCGAATGTTTATAGCAACACAATTCACAATTGCAAAGATGTGGAAACAACCCAAGTTCCCATCAGTACATGAGTGGATTAATAAAATGTGTTATATGTTTACCATGGAGTGTTATTCAGCTATAAGAAACACTGGTGATATAGCACCTTTTGTATTTTCCTGGGTAGAGCTGGAACCCATTCTACTAAGTGAAGTATCCCAAGAATGGAAAAATAAGCACTAAATGTACTCACCATCAAGCTGATTTTACTAATGAACACCTAAGTGCACATATAGGAATAACATTTCTCAGGCGTTCGGCAAATGGGAGGGGAGAGAAGAGGATGGGTATATACATACATAATGAGTGTGATGCGCACCATCTGGGGCATTAACATGCTTGAAGCTCTGACTCGGGGGGGGGGGGGGGGGGAGGAGAGGCAAGGGCAATATACATAACCTAAACTTATGTACTCCCATAATATGCTGAAATAAAAAAATAAAATGAAATAAAATAAAAACGTTGTATAAAAAAAGAAAAAAAAAAACATCAGCGAAGACCCCAAGGGGCTTCCAGCTCTCACTGCCAGTACTGACCAATTCCACCACTGAGGAGGTTAGATGGGTCACTACTCTTTTGGTTGAGACCTTACACATATTTCTACTTCTTTTAGGTTTTTTTTTAGGACCTCTCTTCCAAGAATATTTGTTATCTAGTAGTATAATTAGTTTCTTATGTTTCTGTCTTTCTCACTAGCCTGATGTTTATTAAAAATAACTATCCCTTTCTTCCACAGAAACTGATGAAAAAAATAATAACGACTTCCTCTGCACCAGGCATTGTAGCAAGCACTGGCTATGAAGGAAAGCAAGACAGTTAAGATCCTTCTCTCACAGAGCTTAGTGTATGTGTGTTGGGTGCTGAGTGTCATTTTTTATTTATTTATTTAATTTTATTTTTTCTAGATTTTTATACCTTTTGACCATCTCCCCATTTCCCTCCATTATCTCCTCAGCCCCTGGCAAACAAAATTCTACCCTCTGCTTCTATGTATGAGTTTGCCTTGTTTAGATTCCACATATAAGCGAGACCATGTAGCAGTATTTGTCCTTCTCTGCCTCCTTTATTTCACTTAACATAATGTCCTCCAGGCTCATCAATGTTTTCACAAATGACACAGATGTCACAAATTTAAGGTGGAATACTATTTCATTGTGTGTGTGTATGTATTTATCACATTTTGTTTATTCATTCATCCATTGATGTGAACACAGGAGTGCAAATATTCTTTAACAAACTGATGTCATTTGTTTTAGTTATGTATCCAGAAGTGGGACTGCTGGATCAATATGGTAGATCTGTATTTTTTAAGTTTCAAAATATTAAGGGGGTGCAAATATTTTTGTTACATGGCTTGAATCAGGGCTATAAATGTGCTCAACATCACTAATCATCAGGGAAATGCAAATTTAAACTACATTAAAATGGTTTTTATTAAAAAGTCCAAAATCAGTAGATGTTCACTCAGATGTAGAAAGAAAGGAACACTTATACGCAGTTGGTGGGACTGCAAATTGGTACAAACCCTGTGGAAAACAGTATGGAGATTTCTCAAAGAACTAAAAGTAGACCTACTATTCAACCCAGCAATCCCACTACTGGGTATCTACCCAAAGGAAAAGAAGTCAATTTATCAAAATGGTAGTTCTATTTTTAGTTTTTTAAGGAACCTCCATAGTGTTTTCCATAATGACTGTACTAATTTATACTCCCACCTACAGTGTGCAAGGGTTCCCTTTTCTCCACATCCCTGCCAACACCTGTTATCTTTTGTCTTTCTAACAGGTATGAAGTGATATCTTATTGTTGTTGTAGTTTGCATTTCCCTGATAATTAGTGGTGTTCAGCATTTTTTCATATACCTATTGGTCATTTGTATGTCTTTTTTTGAGAAATATATATTTAGGTCCTTTGCCCATTTTTAAATAAATTTACTTGTTTTCTTGCTATTGAGTTGCTTTAGTTTCTTATATATTTTGAATGTTAACCCCTTCCAAGATGCGTAGTTCACAAATATTTTCTCCCATTATTTATGTTGTCTCTTCACTCTGTTAACTGTTTCCTTTGCTATGCAGAAGCTTTTAGTTTGATGTAATCCCATTTGTCTATTTTTGCTTTTGTTGCTTGTGCTTTTGGGGTCATATCTGAAAAATTGTTGCCCAGAGTACTGTCAGAAAACTTTTTCCCTATTTTTCTGCTAAGAGTTTTAGGTCCTACGTTTAAATCTTTAATTCATTTTAAGTTGATTTTTGTATATAATGTGAAATAAGCATCCCGTTTCATCCTTCTGCATGTGGATAGCCAGTTTTCTGAACACCATTTGCTGAAGAGAATGTCCTTTTCCCACACTGTGTATTCTTGGCACCTTTGTCAAAGATAAATTGACGATAAATGTGTTTCTGGGATAAATGTGATTTATTTCTGGGATCTGTTTTCTGTTCTACTGGTCTATATGACTGTTTTCATGAGCACACAATTTTTAAAACAAAGGATCACAGAACAGTTTTACTTATAATTAGAATATAATATGATGATTGCAATTATGAAGTTCTATACAATGCTATGTATATACAGTTAACTTTGCTTTAAGGAATAACTAGGTGGCTAAAAAGACATAAAAGCACTATAATCTATGGGAAAATGTGTATAAAGGTATGGAGATGTATATGTATATGTGTCTTCAGACCAGGATCCATAATTCACTGTGGCTATGGTAAGGCCAATATAGTAGACATGCTATTTATTTAATGATGTTTCTGATCCAGGATCATGATGTTAGGTACAAATATCTCCAAATGCACTAGACATTGTATACTTAATACAGTACTTCATGTAAGCTCCATGAGAGCAGGGACTGCGTCATTGACTTTGGTACCCTAATATCTGACAGCATGCTTAGTCTCCTTGATACTAGAGATACATTTCTGATTCTCTCTTACTTGGTCTGTGAAAGTCCTTCTATGATTAGCAATAATACTTCGCAGGTACCGTTCTGTAACCAAATGTGTCCTGTGTATATGAGAATACCCTTAATGTGTACTCACAATCTGGGTATTTGGAGGAAGAGTGGATTTTTTTTTTACCTTTTTCCTTCATTTGGCATTGATTAATTCAGATATTCTGATTAAAACAAGTCAGGAGTCTGTTCTCACATATTAAAAATCCTTATTTTCCAGGAAATTGAATGTTGGTTAGTGCCAAAAGTTCGAGGCTAGGGAAAGCATCTTTCCTTCAAAATAGATAAATTTCAGATAAGAGGTGTTTTCTTGTGGGGAGAGAAAACTGCCTTAAGTAAACCAACTTGATCTCTTTAAGAGATTGAAAAATGTATCTTTTTAAAATTATCTTTAATTTAGCAATATAATACTTTAAAAGTACCTCTGATTATAAATATAGATGACACGCAAATCAGTTTAAGTACCCACATTCAGTCTTAACACTGGTTTAAACATAGAGTCACAAATATACTTTTTAGAATTCTGGCCTTTTGCATGCTAGCACTATCATGTATTTTCTTCTCTCTTCACATTACTTAAGAGGAAATGTATTTTTAAAAGTGTAATAGAGCCTCAAGAAATCATACAAACAAGTTATATAAAAACCAATGAAAAATTAATCATAAAACTTAGCATACTTGGGGGACATTATTATAGTTTGAGGGACAAACATCTCATTCTCATCTGTCATTTCACTAGCCCTGTTACCAGAATGTGCAGTTAGGTCCTCAAGACCTAAGTATCCTTTGTTTTTCTCATAAAATATAACACAAAAATAACTTATGTTTCAAGTTGACATTATTTCCCTATAGAAGAACATGTTTTTACTCAATCCCTAAATTTCTAGTCTGGATAGCTATTATATAATTACCATATTTAGTATTTTAGAGATAAGACACATGTAGAATAACCCTAGGGAAGCTGTATGAAGCCTTTTAGAAATCGAGACAGACGGTATTTCAAAGACAAGTCTACTTTCCCAGGGTTAAAACAACTTTTCAATATAAATGGACATGATTGGGAAAAGGGAAGAGGGTACTGTCAACCTCAAAAGGACGTGGCATTGCCTTTCCAGGATGAGGCCCATTTAAAGTCATTTTTCACAGCAGGGCCCACTTACAATGAGATTAAAAGTAGTTAGTAAGTTGTCGTGTCGGTTTTGCTGCATAGATTTTGGCATAATCAGAAATTCTAATTATAAGAGGCTTGGGGAACATTATAATTGCAGAAGAGGGAGGGCCACTATGTGTCAAATTCTCAGAAAGGGCATGGAGATTTATTACATCAGTGATGAGGCAGGTGAAAGACGAATGGGGTGGTTTAGTGTCACTCAGTGAATTTCGTGAGAAAGTGAAAGACAGCCTTTGAGGGGTGAGCAGAGAGAGAGAGCTGGGATTTATGAACTAAAAAACGTGTTATAATGGAATGGATCTCAGGAATCTTGCTCTTACTTCAATCACAGGCACAGCCTTATAGATGAGCCTCAGACAGTGTTTTAACAAAAACCTTTCACGCCAATTGAATGTGTACTACCGCCACGAACGTCCACATAGCTGCGGGCATTCCAAATCTCCAAGGTTTATGCTTGTGTTCCGTGAAGGTAAACATCTAATTACATATTCATTTCTTCCTGCTGTCAATAGAGATATTTGTTAAACAACAGGCTAAACAGAATTATATTTGTTATCTTTTCTTCTTGAACCTACACACCTCCACTATACATTATGTGCTAAGAATGTTCGGAGACAGTTATGGTAAAGAGCAAAAAGCCCCAAGGGAAAACTAAGAATAGGGAGCCTCTTTTTTGCTGTTACCTTTTCCTGTCCTGGGTATGTCAAAACCACAGGTTTGCAAGGTGAGCAAATCGTATTATTAATGGCAAGAGATGAACTTTAAAGTATTTCTTGTTCTAGTATTCCATGAAATAAGAGACTATGGCTCTATTTCATATCCAAACTACAGAATGACTCTAGAGCCTTAAATGAAAAATGAGACCACATATATAAAATAATAATAGCAACCGAATTCCAAATTCTAAAAATATCAAAATGTTAGCATGTAATATAAATAAGTATATTTACTAATTTTTGTTATATTTGTCATTTGCATATGTATTTTGTATCTACATGTATGAAGTAAAATTATACTGTGTCTCTGACTATATTAAAAATATTTTATTACAAACCCATTAAAATCTATATTATTTTTAAAAACCCAGAAAATAACAAGTATTGGTGAGGATGTGGATAAATTGGCACCCTTGTACATTGCTGGGGGGAATATAAAATAGCACAGCTTCTGTGGAAAAGGGTATGACGGTTCATCAAAAAATGATACATAGAATCACCACATGATCTAGCCATTCTACTTCTGGTGTATACCCCCCAAAATGCAAGCAGAGATTCAAACAGATGTTCATATACCACTATTCATAGGAACATTATTCACAATAGCTAAAATGTGGAAGCAACTCAAATGTCCATAGACAGATGAATGGATCAACAAAATGTGAGATATATACAATGAAATATTATTCAACCATAAAGAGGAAGAAAAATCTGACAAATGCTACAACATGAACCTTGAATACTTGCTAAGTGATATAAGCTAGTCACAAAACGACATTTATTATGTGATTCCACTCATATGAGGTACCTACAGTAATCAAATTAATACAGACAGAAAGCAGAATGGTGGTGGCTGGGGGAGGAAATGGGGAATTCATGTTTACTTGGTACAGAGTGAGTTGGGGAAGATAAAAAGCTCTTGAGATGGATAGTGGTGATGATTGCACAATGTGAATGTACTTAATGTCACAGAACTGTGCACTTTTTGAAAAATGGTTAAAATGGTATATTTTATGTTCTATATATTTTACCACAATAAAAATATTCTATTAACACAAAAATAATTAGTATAGAAGCTCCAATTCTACTTTGGAAATTGAGTCACTTAGTTGGCTTCCTGTTATGAGCAGATTTGGGGGCAACAAACGTTTCTACTTTTTCATTATAAAGTAAGCCATTGCCAGAAAATGGGGAAAATAGATACTGAATAAACAAAAGTAGCAAATGCTGCCTATACCGTGACTCCAAAGCAGAATGGAGGGCTAAGGTAGATGGAAAAGCTAAAAACATGAGTCAGGAGGTTAGGGTTCTGCAGTCAGAAACACAGGGGCCGTGAAGTTTAGAGAAGAATCAGGAGAGCTTTTGTAAATAATGAGTTACAGTTTTAGATTCTCTTTCTCCAACCATAAAATGGCAGACTCATCAGATACTATTTATGGTTTTTTAAGCAATTTCTATCATCATACATAAAATTAGAAACATCCTATCCATTGCTTCTCTCACTAGATTATAAGATTCTTTGCTATACAATTGATCCTATATTTATTTCTGAATTCCTTGTCATTCACAGTAATACTTTTAAAATAATGAATAAATGAAGGTGAGTAAGTAATACAGTGCTCCTCCCATCAGAATTTGCAGTTCATACTGATTTGTTTATCAACCAAATAATTTAAATATATCTCAATTGACTAGTTGGACTACCTAGTCAATTTAGGAAAAATATTCCAAAGGTTTTGTTACTCTACAAGTGCAGAATAAAATATCAATTTTGGTAAATTAGACCTGCCACAAAATAACAGAATGCATAGAGAAAGATAAATTAAGATGATAAAAACATAGTAACAGCTAACATTTATTTAGTATTTACTGAATGCCAGTCTCTGTATTAAGTACATGTCATGGATTATCTTATTTAAATTTCACAACAAATTTTGAGGCATTTATTTTTATTGGAAAAATAGAAGAATCCAAACATATAAAATTAAATATTTTTCCCAAGGCTGAAATAAGAATTAGATTAATTATTTAAACCCAGAGAATTGAATTTTAAGACCAAGGTACATTTCCTGCCTGGGGATGGGATGAGCAGCAGAACAGGAGCATTTTGCATGAGTATCAGGCCGCTCAGCACAGATGACTTCTCAACTCAAAGACGTGTGCTACCTGCACAATGACTGTCGGTGAGATCCTTATTAGTGGTCACAGATTTCAGAGCTTTTTTTAAACTTTTAAACAAGTGAATATGTTGGTTGTTTTCGAGAGTGAAATAGTCATTCAAAGTTCGTTAAGAGTATCTGCAAGCCTGAGGCTTTTTGTGGGGTGCAATGGGAACAAATGCAAATTTGAAATAAAAATGAGAAGACTATTCCTGTAAAAGAAGAGCTAAAATATTTCCTTAAGGAAACGATCAGGTATTTACAACAGATAGTTAAAATTAACTATTTTTAATAAAATAAAACTAACCTTTTAAAATGTTATTTAATTATTAATGCCAAAGAATTAAGTTTACAAGTTCCCATTTTAAGTGCTTATTTGAAAATATTTCTTCTTGCAAGGCATTCTCTATGGCCAGCTTTATGTGTGGCTTTTCAATATGGAAGATATACATGATGTGTATAATACCGCTGATCACATGTGTGCTCATTGGTAATTACTGTCTAGCCTGTTCTAATCCGTTGGTTTTAGTGTGCTGCTAATGACATCTAACCCATAGCTTCATTCCTCCAAAGGCCACTTAACTCTACACAAACCAAACATAGTTGCATAGAACCATTCCCTGCACATTTAATTATATATAACTGTTGTCCGTATGTGTTATGTTGTATTGGGCAAGAGATTTTCTGTTGTGGAAACAAAACAAACTAAAAATCCAATAAGGACAATGAAATCAAACAAAAATCAAATAAAGACTTCCCCCACTCCCACCAAGCGACTGAAAATATAGGCCCTGATTTATCAATTATCAATAATATTTTTACTTTGGTTCTGCATTGTTTGATAAAGCCAACAATTTTGTCATTATATTCTATTTTTAAAGTCGTTTTGTTGAAGATAAAGGACATGTAGAAAAAACAGTATATCATAAATATACATCTCAATAATTTATCGTGAAGTGAACATTCCCATTTAACCACTTCCGAGGTAAGCATAATCCTAATTTCCAACACTATAGTCTGTTTTCTCCCTAGTATTCTGCTATTATGAATAAGTGTATTTTTGTTGGTATATACCAATGACTGGGAACTGCTGCATCAAAGGGTAGCTTTATGTTAAGTCTTAAAACAAAACAGCAAACTATACTGCAACAATGGTTGTTTAATTTTACATTCCTACTAGTGGTATAGGGGAACTCCCATTACTCATGTCCTTGCCAGTCTTATGAGCAACATGGGGCAGAGTTTTATTGTTGTATCAGTCTGACAAATATTTTCTTTTAATGAGGGCATTGCATACATTTACATTCAATACGGTACTGATATTTGACATAAATCTATAATCTCACTATTTGCTTAATATGTGTTTCACCTAAGTTGTCCTCTAGGTCATGAGTCAGTCAAATGCTGTGCTCTGCTTCCTGCCTTTCTGACTCCTTCCAGCTTCATCAGGGGCCCTGGGAGAAAAATGCTCCCGAATAGTTTTGTTTTTTGTTTTTTGTTTTTTTTTTTGAGACAGAGTCTCACTCTCTTGCTTGGGGCGAGTGCCGTGGCGTCAGCCTAGCTCACAGCAACCTCAAACTCCCGGGCTCGAGCAATCCTTCTGCCTCAGCCTCCCAAGTAGCTGGGACTAGAGGCATGCGCCACCATGCCCGGCTAATTTTTTCTATACATATTTTTAGCTGTCCAATTAATTTCTTTCTATTTTTGGTAGAGACGGGGGTCTCGCTCTTGCTCAGGCTGGTCTCGAACTCCTGAGCTCAGGATGATCCGCCCGCCTCAGCCTCCCAGAGTGCTAGGATTACAGACGTGAGCTACCGCGCCCGGCCCCAAATAGTTTTTAATAAGCATTTGACTATATCCATTCATATATTCAGCGTCTTTCATGTGCTTGGCATTTCATATACCTTATCTCATTTTCTCTTCAAAAAATTTCATGAGAGAGAGAGGACAGAAGAGAAGAAAGAAGAGAGGGAGAAAGAAGTAACATGGTCAGGGTCAGGTTCACAGATTTAAGAAGCTGTAGAGGACGTAGGATTCTGTTTAATACTTGAGTCTGTACCATCTGCAGTGTCTTTTTTGGTAATAGACTGCTAATATGCACTTTTTAAATATAAAAAGTAATCATAAAGCTAATATGTTTTATAATTTCAGTTAACAAATGAGTATTTCTTTCTCTAAGAATATTTAACTATAATTTTACAAATTCTTCAAATCAGAAAACTTTGCACACATATGCATAGATATACACACATGTATATATTAATAAATATGTATAAAATGCATGCATTTTTATAACTATAATATATACATATAATTTGGAATGTATTTTCCCCATTCATCATATATATTTGTATATATGCATACTTTTATTTGTATATATATGAAAGTATATATTTCCCCTTCTCTCTTTTAAAAAATTATAATCAAACAAGTCAACAAATCACAAATACCTGTTTTCAGTTTCTTCTTAGACAAAAAGAGTTTTAATATAAACTAAGGATTTCTATATAAAACTAAGAAGATTTGAGGAAATCCAACCATTTTTAATAAGTAATATTGACTTTATTTCTTAGAAAATTTAAGCTTCTCTCACCATGGAAAATGTTAACAGAAATCTAATTATTTACTTGGTTTGGGATATATTATGTGGCTAGAAAATTGTCAACATTAGCCAGAATAATCTGAATCATTTTAAATCTTTAACAAACCAATTAATGTGGACACCTACATCTTTGATGTTAGCATTATACTTTTGTATAATCATATTTTCTTAGTATTGCAAATAATGATTACAAAACCAATCAAGCCAACACTACTGTTTGTTTCTTATGTTGAAAATCTTAATATTGCCCAGATCTAAAATTAAACTTAATGGTGAAATAGTTAACTACCATATGAACTTGATGTGAACTATTTCAGATTTTGGTTTTTCTTTTTGAGTACGGACACCCATAGAGTATTAGAAGTCACTGGGATATTCTTAGAGAATCATCTCACTCTAATCCAGGAAAGCAACACATAAATACAGGACAAAGAGATGGATCAACATCAGAAATGCATGGGAGAGGTATGTGTTCTTCCCTGGGCTGATTCTGGACAGTTCTTTGAGGATCACATTGACTCGCTCTTTTTCCTACTTTATACTCCCCTGTCTGTTGTCTGGCACATCATTGTGCCCTGAGGTTCTTGCACTTGGTTTCTTTCTCTCACAGTTTCCCTTTGCCAGAATTGTTACTGTAATTTGTAATACACATCCAGAAGAGTTGGGCTGTGATTAACCACTTCAAAGTATTTTAGGTCAATATCTTTCCTGTGATTTTTTTTTTTGAAAATGCAATTTTAATTTTACTATGGTGTTTAATGAACCTGTGATAAATACTAAAAAACTCTATGTCAGAATTTAAGGTAGGACATGGGTTGCTCATATTTAGAGATGATTGAGACATGAGTTCAGTCTTACTGCAGAAACTTATGCATGGTTGAAAAACATAAGCAGGAGGAAAAATAGTTACTTTGTGCCTATTTTGTGCTAGCCACTATGCATACATTATTTAACACAAAAACTCTCATGGTAGTTACTATCACCTCTATTTTATGGATGGGTAAGTGGGCATTACAGGGGGCAAGTATTATTTATGGCACATGCTAAGGCTGAGGATTATAGGATCAAACCAAGGTGAGCCTCATTCCAAAGTCCTTGTTCTTTTCACAAAAACATCCCATCCTGCCAGACTTGTAACTAATGCTGCTGTCTATTAATATACAGACACACAGTAGAAAAAAATCTATGCAAACAATTTTTTTCTCACCTGTTTGTCTCCATGCAGGGGAAGCAGGATATCATAACAGGGGATAAGAGCACATTTTTGGTTGTCAGGCAAGCGCATATTCCAATCTTGACTCTAATACCTGTTAATTACTCTACCTCTAATACACATTAGAGTATTAAACACAACTAGCTTCGGTGAGGCTCTGTTTTCTCATGTGTAAAATGGGAATAATATTGGTACCTAGATTATAAGGTTGTTTAAGTTATAAATGAGATAATGAAAACTAAGTACTTGACAGTGAATAGCATTGATAAGCATGCAAAAATATTAGCATTTATTGTGAACTTTAACACATTTAAAAACTGCTTAAAAAATCTGCCTACTGATAGCCAAAAAAACAAAACAAAAAAAAAATTAAAGTAAATCATAATTTACTGCTGTGCTGCTTCTAAAAAGCATAAATGTGATGGGCTGGCAATCACCAATAAAGGCATTTATCATCATTTAAAAAGTAAGTAAATCTTAAACTGGAATTAAAAGTGTCAGAATAAGCACAATGACAATGCTTATTGTTAATGAACTTTAGACTGACAAAGAAACTAAAGACTCCAAATGCCCACTCCCTTAAATCTTTGCTTTAATCTTCCTCTGCTTCTAGTAAGGCTTAGAAATAGGGGGTGTCAACTGCAAAATCATTTTTAGTGAAATCCACGTGCATGCATAAGATTTTGAACCACTTTAAATTGTTGGACTGGAACCTTCTGCAAAGCAGTGATATGGGGGAACCTTATGACACAACAGCTATATCAATGAATTATAAATAAATAAGTGTTAGTGTAAGGAATAAAGGGGCTCCTCACATTTAACATTTTACTTCAGCTTAGCAGTGATACAATTTCCAGCTGGTATCACTGACTAAGATGGAGTTCACCAGGGGTCATGACCACAGTTCCAAGCACTCAGTTGTTTTCCGGCCACTCTGCCCTTACAGAGGGGTAATTTTCTTATCATTGAATTCAATTTTTTTTTTTGTCTCTATTTCTCTTTCTCTTTGGTGTACTTTGCATAGGAACCTGCAGAATTTGTCACCTTCTCAATCCTGCCTAGGTCACAAGCTGAGTAGGGAGAGATACCATATCACTTTTAGCCTATAAAAAAAGAAAGATTTTCAAATCTTTCAAAGGGGTGGGAAGCCTGGTGGATCCAATTTTGCTTCACATTGAATATCATTTTGTCCTCAAGATAAGTCTTTTAAGTAAAGCATATGTGAATTAGTATATTTCCTACTGTGCATATGAATAAAAGTTTTGTGGGAATATTTTTTACAGTGGAACAAAGTATCTTTGGATTTTATCAGAAATATAATATATAACAATTTATGTCTAGTTTAAATAAGTCATTTACTATCGAGGAATCCTGTGACTTAGAGAAGCTATTATGATGTCCTACGTTGTTTCTGTGAGGGACAATAATTTACAAACAAGCAGGGTTGTGGACCAATAAAACTTTATTTATGGGCATTTAAATTTGAATAGAATATAATTTTCATGTGTCATGAAATATTCTTTAAATTTTTTTTAACCACTTGAAAATGAAAAAAAAAAAATTCTTGTTCATCTATCATACAAAAACAGGCAGTGGGTTGGGTTTGGCCCATGGGCTAACCCCTGCACCAGATGATTGAATTGAAAAAATGGACACACTGTGTTGTTGATTTATCTTACTCATACAAAGGTATCCTGCTCATTCGCTAGAAAGAATACTCCCAAATTCTTTCACTAGAACCAACTTAGTGCAATATACTAATGCCCACTTGAAAATATAATTCTTTGACAAAATATAGTTAAATCATTTTTGTGTGTTATATAGACATAATCTGATAGAAAGTTTTATATATTTATGGTCACAATGAGAATACTAATGTATAATTTATTTTGATGTGCAAAGACTTAAATTCATATTCTTATGTCATTAATGTTGAATAATTTATGCCTATGTATTAAATTGCTATAAGAATAGGTTTGTCTGATAGGAGAAAGCTAATATGTTGCAGAATATTTGAATGTTCATTGGTGTTTCTAAATTCCTGCTCTAATTTTTAAGATGTCAAGGAAACCTATTTTTCGAAATTCTCAGGTGATGATGTTTTATGAAGTCAATATTGGTGACAATAAAGTATGATGAGAACCCAAACCTCATTTCTTAATCTCTTTGGGCCTTGATGTCTTTAACAATTGAAAAACAAAAATGTCTTTCTCATGGCCTCATGGAAGTTCTTTGTAATCAATGACATGTTAGAAAAATATAAAGGATTACAAAGACTAGGATTATTATTTAAATAAGATGTCTATTTTAAAGATAAAAAATTATTTACATATGGATACTTTTCAGTTGAAATATACATAAGTGGTTATTATATTTATTCAAAATTTGGAATTAGGTACTGGAAATAGGAATTTTTTTGAATGTGCATGTGTTTGTGGGTATACGATATAAGACAGTTGTGTATGTAAAGGAGTTTAAAATTTATATTTTGGATATAGAATTTTAATAAATTTGCCTAAAAGTCTTTTAAATCTGTACTTCTTCCACAGGAAAAGTTATCAAATTGTGTTAGGGAATATGACCCAGTTTTTCAAATTAGCATTCATGAAGTTTGGTGGCTGAGTCTTAGCAGAACATATTGAAAATGTAGTTCTAATTATTTACAGTCCTTTCTACTCCTGTGTTTTTTAATATCAGCATTTAGAAAGCCCCCAAGGATGCATGTATCTGCATTAAGAGGACTTAGAATTACACAGTTAGGTGACTGTTTTTTCTCTGCTCTGAAGATTTATGTTGACAAAAACAAGTTTATATTTTGTTGCTGATTTAGATAATGAAATTAATGTATGCTCATTTTTTAAGAGTTGAAAACACTGAAGGATATAAAGAAGACAAAAATTCACACATTGTCCCACTTATCCAAATAAAATCACAGTTAATATTTTGTTGAATTTTACATCCATTTATGTTTAAACTATTGAAATTAAAATTTACATAAATTTTGCATACTGACTTTTTAAACTTAGCATTATGCCATAATTCTTTTTCAATGTTACCATACAGGATGTGTAAATATCATTTTAACAGTCAGGGCTCAATCAGAGAAGAAAAAGCATATATATATATATATATACACACACACACATATACACACATATACATACGCACACATATATGGTTCAACCGTATTATATATTATATATATTCTTAATATATAAAAATAAGAAGGTATTTATTATAAGGACTTGATTTTGTGCAATTGAGCAAGTAGGATAAACAGTCTGTATGAAGCTGCTGCTCTGTGTCTGATGCAGGAACCTAAAGTCAGCTGGGTAAGCAGTCGAGAAGGACGGACATCTGTCAAGTACAGGGGACGAGGGTGAGCTAGAAGCTTCCAGGATGAGCTGGGTCCTTCGATGCTGGACCAAACACACTTTGGTTTCTCATGGCCTCCAAGTCTCCAACTTTGATGATGGATGACCTGCAAATAGAAGCTGGCACCTACCTCAACAGAAAAACACGTACCTGGCGCAGGAGTTGAAGAAGCTGATGAAAGGGAACCACTGGGCACTGCAGGAACTATGGCCTGGCTGCTAATTGATGCAAAGAGGGGAAGCCAGCAGATCGATGATGAGAAGCAGGAGCTACAACAGCATGCGGTACTCTGCACTGCCCTTCCCCTTATAAAAGAATATGCCTGCCTTCGTTACACTTTGCCTTCCGAATCTCATGCATGTCCTTTTCTGGCACTCCTAACTCAGAACTATGCAGACAAGGGAATGCTAGGAAATACAGATCCTATTTAAGTGTGCATAATCCACTGCAATCATTTTCATTTTAATGCCTATAAAATATTTCATGAAATGCACATACTGTATTTGCATCACCCTACTCAATAAACGAGTATTTGGAAATACTGAGAGGTCTAGTAGTATTTGTGTATACTCTATTATTTTGCACACTGCCTCTGGGGATCGTGGTGTCTGGCATTTGTTAACTGTCAAAACTTACTGGTTCTCCTGCTATTTTACCCACTTGCTCCTATTATACTTTCCTTCAGCTCATGTGGGAGGTCAAGGAGAAATCTCCCTTGATTTTGTAAAACTGGTTTATGGTCCTTCACTGTGCTCCGAACACACTCTGTATTAGCTCTGCTGCAGCCTGCTCACTTTCCAGTGTTCTCACCTGTGTGTATAGGGTAAGTACCTGTCTGTGTCTTCACTGCACTCTAAATTACTCAAGGGCAAAATATCTCGCTTATTGTTGGATCTCCAGTTCTTAGGAGAGTTCTTGGCATACAATAGGTAAGCAATCAATGCTTTTTGAATTGATAAAATTATATAATTAGCTAAACCAAAAAAGAATATTATTTTTCTTTTTATTACTTTTCCTGTTTACAAAATACTCTCTGATTTTAGTTATGTGATTTTCCTCAGGAAAATGGAATGGAAATTGTTTTCCCCTGGCCTCATAGAGTATTTTTCCAGCACCAGTATATGAAAATCATTTGAAATGTTTGCTGCTAGAGTCACATGATTGGTTAATATTTGCTAAAACAACAGCCATTTCATGATGAAATAATAATACTTTGAAATTTTCTGTTTTGTATTGACTTTTTTTTGAGCTTTGAATATATTTAATTGTACTGTTTTTTAAAATTTCAGAATACTATGGGGTACAAATGTTTTGGTTACATGGATTGCTTTTGTACCACTTGAATTGAAATTATAAGTGGGCCCATCACTGAGATAGTGTAGATTGTACCCATTAGGTATGTTTTCACCCATCCCTTCTTCCCCCCTCCTGCCTGCTTGATTTCCATTATATTTTACTTCCATCTGTGCACATGAGCACTGATCTGTTAGTTCCAATTTAATAGTGAGTACATGTGGTGTTTGTTTTTCCATTCTTGTGTTACTTCGCTTAGGAGGATGGTCTCTAGTTCCATCCAGACTGTTACAAAAGGTATTAATTCATTCTTTTACAGTGGAGTAGTACCCCATGGTACACTTATAGCATATTTTATTAATCTACTCATGGACACTTGGGTTGATTCCACATTTTTGCGATTGTGAATTGTGTTGCAATAAACATTCAAGTGTCTCCTTCAATAAAATGACCTTTTTTTTCTTTGGGTAAATACCCAGTAATGGGATTGCTGGATCAAATGGTAGGTCTACTTTTAGTTCTTTGAGGCATCTCCATACTATTTTCCATAGAGGATGCACTAGTTTACAGTATTAGCAACAGTGTACAAGTGTTCCTTTCTCTCTGCATCCATGCCAGCATTTATTATTTTAGGACTTTTTGATAAAAGCCATTCTCACTGGGGTTAGGTAATACCTCATTGTGGTTTTGATATGCATTTCTCTGATGATTAGTGATGTTGAACATTTTTTCATATGTTTATTGGCCATTAGTTTATCTTCTTTTGAAAAGTTTTTGTATCTGTCTTTTGCACAATTTAATGGGTTGTTTAATTTTTTTCTTGCTGATTTGCCCGAGTTCTTTGTAGATTCTGGTTATTAGCCCTTTATCAGATTCATAAACGTGATTTACCACATAAACAGAAGAAAAAACCAAGGTCATATGATCATCTCAATAGATGCAGAAAAGCATTCAACAAAATTCATCACTCTTTTATGATAAAAACTCTTAACAAAACAGACATAGATGAACATATCTCAAAATTATAAAATCCGTATATGACAAACCCACAGCCAACATCATACTGAATGGGGAAAAGTTGAAAGCATTCCCACGCAGAACAGGAACAAGACAAGGGTACTCACTGTCACTAGTCTATTCAACATAGTGCTGGAAGTCCTAACCAGAGCAATCAGGCAAGAGAAGGAAATTAAGGGTATCCAGATGGGGAAAGAGGAGGTCAAAATAATGCTCTTTGCTGATGATCTGATGTTTTATCTAGAAAACTCCAAAGATTCTGCCAAGACACTCCTGGAATGGATAAATAAATTCGGCAAAGTCTCAGGCTACAAAATCAATGTGCACAAATCAGTAGCATACCTATACATTGACAACAGTGAAGCTGAGAATCAAATCAAAGACTCAATGCCTTTCACAGTAGCTACAAAGAAAATAAAATGCCTAGGAGTATATTTAATGAAGGAGGTGAATGATCTCTACAAAGAAAAACTATGAATCACTGAGGAAATAAATTGCAGATAATGTAAACAAATGGAAAATCATATCATACTCATGGATCGGCAAAATCAACATCATTAAAATGCCCTACGCAAAGTGATTTACAACTTCAATGTAATCCCCATTAAAATACCAAACTCATTCTTCACAGATCTAGAAAAAATAATTCTATGCTCCATTTGGAGCCAGAAAAGATCCTGGATAGCCAAAACAGTCTTAAGCAAAAGGAACAAATCTGGAAGCATCACTTTACTATACTTTAAGCTACATTTCAAGGCTATAGTAACAGCATGTTACTGGCACAAAAATAGAGGCATAGACCAATGGAATAGGACAGAGAACCCAAATATAGAACCATGCACATATTGCCATTTGATCTTTGACAAAGAGTAAACAGCAATATACACTGGGGAAAAGAATCCCTATTCAATAAATGGTGCTGGGAAAATTAGATAGCCACATGTAGAAGATGGAAACATGATCCATATCTCTCACTATTCATGAAAATTAATTCAAGATGTACAACAGCCTTAAACCTAAGACATAAAACCATAAGAATTCTAGAAGAAAATGTTCGAAAAACTTTTTTAGATATTGGCCTAGGCAAAGAATTTATGAAGAAGACTCTAAAGGCAATTGTAGCAACAAAAGAAATTAATAAATGGGACTTGATTAAATTAAAAGGCTTCTGCAGACTCCAGGAAACAATCAACATAGTGAATAGACAACCTACAGAATGAGAGAAAGCATTCACATGGATTGACTGTTAAGGTTAACAAGCAATTGCTATGTATCATATTTCTGCTAAGACTTTGAAGAAACTCTAGATAATTCATTGCTATTCTTTTGGAAAATTTTCCTGTGAAATAAATGTTAATATTGATATTCATGCCACTGTCCCTGATTTATTTGTTATTCGGGTTGTTTTTGCAAATAACAGTTCCAACCTAAAGGAGGAGGAGGGGACTATGTATAAAGGATAGGCAAAGGAAAATTTGATGCTTAAATATTTTGTTTTCTGTTAATACTATCTATTTAAAATGTTGACATTTGTGCTATTATAAACATATCTTATTGAAGCTTTAGCTATATGAGTGGGTTGGTAGTGACAGGAAGACAGCAGCTCTTCTCCAAAATTTGTGATTTGGCTATACATATTGCATTACTTTCTGGTCATATTTTCTTTTTGCATATTTTTAGTTTTATTTTCCACCAAAACTAGTAAGTTATAAAAATAGTTAAATATTAAATAGGTTTCACTTTTTAAAAACATTTTTGTTACCAATAACTTATCCTTTTCATCATCCCAAATATTCTTTTCTGTTTCTTTTCTTTGGTAATATTTTTGGTCCTGATGAAGCCACCTTTTTAAAAAGTATGATCAATAGGCTTTAATTTCAATTTTTCTTTCTTCTATTTGCAAGCAACCAGAGATGAATTTCAAACAAGGTAGAATACTGAAATATTACCGGAGGAATTTTGATGTATCAGTTATAAACAAATGCACTCTCGGTAGTCTAGCTAATAAAGGATACCTTAATCATTTTCCTTTTTTGTTGGATAATTTTAGATTTGGTGGGCTCTAAGATTTTGAGATGAATAGCTATGAATCCAAGTACTTTCTTCTTTTAGATTTTCTCCAGCATTTGAACTTCAGCGTGTTCTCCATCTCTGACAGTTAGATTCTCATATGACTTATCTCTGTCAAACCAGCTGCCCTGAGGTGACAGCCAGGAGATAGTCATGTACCACTAATGATGACGTGGGCCACAGTGGGAGGCAGGGGTTGTGCCTGGAGGTATCTATGGCATTGTACCACATTCTTCCTCAAATTTTGGATTTTTATCTCTTAAAAAATTTTCAGTAGATACCTTGACTATTGGCCTTACTTAAACAACCCAGCTTACTCAAATATTAAAATGTACATTTATATTTTGAATAATATTCATACTGTTTTATTTTGTTGATTAAGAGAAAAGTAATATATGAAAAATATTGCTTCTTGGATTACAGAGCCTCAAAACATTATCTATGTCCCCTTGGTGTTTCCATTATGTGTTTGCACTTAAACTTATTTTGTTAATTTTTTCCCTTGGGTTAAGAGAGATTGAAATTCAATGGACTAAATTTATTTTCTCTGCATGGTTTCAGTTTCTTCCTCATAGACTTAGGGGAAGCTTTACTGTTAGATTCATTTCATTTCATTGTACAGATCACCTTTTACTTGTCTGGTACCTCAGAGGAGTGATGGTCAGCTTCGAAACGCTAAACAACTGATTTGAAATGTGTAAAAAATAGGGAAGAAGTAGTTATGAAGGCTGATGATTGTTGCTATTTCAGAATCAGGCACTTTCATCTCCAGATCCATATCTTATTTCTTTTCTTTCTTTTAATCCTCAACATACAGGGCAATGCCAAGAACACAAAGAGATAATCAATAACTTTTCAAATGAAAGAAAGAATAGTAATGCCTGAAAGAGAAATAGACGTTACATTAGAAACAAGCTTACAGCTGATATTTCTGGGGATATGGGTCAAATGTTTTATTCTTGAATGTTGGTACCTTATATGGGCCGGGAGACTGGAGACAGAGAAAGATGATGTTTACTACACTCTGCATCACCCCTGCTGCCAGGCAAAGCTGGAAACAGCAGGGATACTATGAACTTATTGGTACTTCCTGATGTGTGTAAATGGTGCTATAGCTCATCTTGCTCTTCTTCTTCCTCCCCTTACAAAAAGGATAAGCTAAATTTCATGGAGGTCTCATTAAGCACCTTTTAACCTCAGTGAGTCTGCTCAGAATTAATGATACAAGATCAGAGCTACATACCATTTTTCTGTTTTTCCTTTTAACACTGCTTATCTGCACTGTGTAAACTGGAGTCAGGGAGACACCATAGCCCACTTGTGGACACAAGGAGAAAGAGTGAATTAGACATGAACCTACATGTGAACCTACTAAACTCTTGCTTAGTAGGGACAACAGGAGAAAAGATAGGTACTCCCAGTTAGACATTTGATAAATTTTAACCAAATGCAAATGCTGTTGCTCTCAATAGTAAAACCTATTTCTAAAGACACATTCAATGTGGTGCTTTATTTAGATTCTCAGCCATTCCAAGAAGGATTTTGATTTGGAATGCATATGTGTATGTGTATATATATAACGAGTGGGAAACTAAGGGAAAATTGACAATAAAGTTTGAAAAATAAGGTGTAATCTAGAGTAAAGACAGTCCTCAAGTAAAGGGTAGAACCATATAATAAGTTTTTTTATGGAATTGTTAGAGTTGATTAAGTAGTCTCTGTATTAGGGTTCTACACAAAAACAGAACCAATTATGGAAGCTGAAAAATCCTATGATCAGCCGTCTGCACAATGGAGACTCAGGAAAGCCAGTAGTGTCATTTGAAGGCTTGAGAGATAGAGAGTTGGTGGTATAGATTCCAGTCTGAGTCTGAAGACCTGAGAACCAAGAATATCAAGAGCAGAAGACTGATATATCAGCTCCGGCAGTTAGAGAGCCATCAAATCCTCTCTTCCTCCACCTTTTTGTTCTATGCAGTCCTTCCATAGACTGAAAGATGTCCATCCACATTGGGGAGGGCAATCCACTTTACCCAGTCTATCAATTCAAAAACTAATCTCCTCTGGAAACCCGCTCACAGACACACCCAGAAATAATGTTTAACCTGATACATGAGCATTCTGTGATCTAGTCTAAGTTGATATATAAAATTAACTATTGCATCTTTTATCTTCCTAATGGTCAGGACCTGCAGCTTTGTAAGATGAATATATATGGATTAATGAGGAGACCTATTACTCTTCCTGGCATTGCAATTTGTAAGATATTTCTCCTGTGGCTTCTTGTAAAGGAGAGATAGTACAATGCACTCAGAATTTCCATAATAAATATCACAGTAAATTTCAAATAACTGTTACTGAATGAAGGCCAATGTCATGATACCAAAGCATACTTCAGTTCAGGAAATTTGAGGTGCTAAAGAAAACCGATCCCCAAACACAGTTTTCAATATCTAGATTGGTCCAAGAATAAATTTATTCTGTAGATCAATGGTTTTCAATGCTTGGTATGTTATTCCATAAGGGTAGACAAATAGATCAATGGTATGTTAAAGAGTCCAAAAGTAGTCCTACACATATATAGTCAACTGATTTTAATGACAGTTATTATACTAATATGGAATGAAAATCTTTTCAAAAACTGGATATTCACATGGAGAAAATGAATCTCAACCACTACCTCACATCATATACAAAGTACAAAAATTAATTTATGATGAATCATAGACCTACACTTAAAAGCTAATACAATAATAGTTCTATAAGGAAACATAGTAAAACAGCTTCACAACCTGGGAATTGACCTAGATTTATCATGTTCTATCTAAGCAATGAATGTAAAAGAAAAAATACTATACATTCAATATCTCAAAATTTTTGTGCATCAAAAGACACCATTATAAAATGCATAAGAAGTTCACAGTCTGGAAGAATGTATTTTCAAAACACTTAAGACTGCAGATTTCTATATGACTTTCAATTTTTTAGTTGCATAAACTGAGGAAAGCCCTCACTCAGGCAAAAAGCAAATAAATATATGTCAGACAGTGCAATTATCCTCTTTCAAGGTGACTTCCCTCAAGTTTCTGCCTGCTTTTTGCCCTGCTCCAGTGGGTTGAAATACAGTAGTTCTTTTAAATTGTGGGCAGAGGAGCTTATAATTGTTATTTGTGAGGGGTTAATCCAATCAAGCTACTCTACAGTTTTTTCCCATGATTCTTATAAACTCTGAAGTTTAAAGAGCACTGCTAAATTGGGAAGATTATTTTATAAAGTTAGTAATTCTTTTCAGCCAATAATATTTTAAGATCTTATTCAGTAAATGAAAGTATAAGGTAGCCCAAAATCAGTACAAAGAAGCGCACTGATTCTTGGTCTTTAAAGGAGATTAATATTTAAAGATCAAACAGCATTTCTTTAAAAAATAATTAATTTTATATGCAGCAAAAAAATTAGAGACATTAACAAATGTCCATTATTGTAATATTTACGCCAGAATCCAGAATTGACCTCCGAACTTTATGTAATCCTACAGCTGCCTGTATGGAGAGTAATTATTGAGTTTGACATGAGAAAACTAAAATATGAGTTTCAGCTCCATTTTTTAACAGTGTTGCTCTCCTAGGCAAGTTTTGTAGTCTCTGTAACCTACAGTAGAATGAAAGTAGTAATTTTAATTGGCCTTAGAAGATACTATGAAAAGTAAATGAGGTAATAGTTGTAGGAGAATGTTGTAATTAAATAGTGATATACAAATATTATTTATTGCTTTTAATATTATTTTCATGGATATATCTGGAAATCATTAATTTACAGTGTGTTAATTTTTTAAAATCTTATTTTGTTTAAAGAAATCTAAAGCATGCACAAAGTTAATGATACAAGTAAAGCAAACCCCTCGGTGCTCATCACCTAACTTCAACAACAAACTTCAACATTTTTGTTTCATTTATCACCACTCCACTTTTTTTTTTAAAGGAGCATTTTAAAGCAAATCCCAGACCTTATACGATTGCACCTGCAAATACTTCAGGATGTTGCTCTATTGGTTAAGAATTATTTTATCTCTATTTGTTAAGAATTATTTAAAAGTCAGGTGCAGTGGTGCATGCCTGTAGTCCCAGCTACTTGGGAGGCTGAGGCAGGAGGATCACTCACACCCAGGAGTGTGCTGTGATCACACCTATGAATAGCTAGTGCACTCTGGCCTGGACAACATAGCAAGACCTCGTCTGAAGAAAAAAAAACAGGAACCATGAAAAAGCAACCATAACACTATTATCCAACACAATAAAATTCATAGTAAATCCTTAGTATCACATAATACTCAATCCATTTTTCCCCATTGTCTCTAAAAAAGTATTTTTAAAGTTTGGCTATTTGAATTGAGATCCCTAGAAGTTCTACCCACTGGATTTGGTTGATATGACTCATGATTTCTTGTAATGTAGAAAACGTAGCCTCCTTTCCTTTTCATGATATTTAGTTTTTACAGCAACTAGATAATCTGTCATATAGTATATCCTTCATTCTGGTTATAAAAAAGCTAAAAACTGGTTAATGTATAATTATCTACCCATCTATCTATCTATCATCTTCCTATGTATATATCTCTATCGTCCATTTATACATATATGTGTGAGTGTATATATGTATTTTTCTTTCTTTCCAGAGTCATAATTCAGTTCCAAAATATAATTGGACACATTTAGACAACTTATATATTATGCATGTATATCTCCTTCAACTAAATCTTTTTTCTAATCTTCTTGTTTTGGTTAATGGCAAAACTATTTTTACGAACTCATTCTCAAACTTAGCCAAATTATATTCTTAACTTTCCACAGTATTTCTCCTCATGCTCCTTTCTATTTCCATGAGCCTAGGCCAAATCCTTCTGAATTTATAATTTCTATTAATGAGCAAAGAGTTTTCACAATGCCTGGCACACAACAAGTATTCAGTAATGTATGTTGAATAAATTAATAAAATAATGCAACAATTGAATATTGTTTTAGCCAGATCTTTACTATAACCTTAGATTTTCTCCCTCCAAACTAATATTACATTCAGTAAGATTAATTCTCCTAAAGAAAAGCTCTGTTCATATTGATCCCTTAAGAAAAAAAAATTATAAAATCTGAATTTTATCAAACTCTCTGGCCTGACATTTAAAATTATCCAACTATCCAACTATCTTAAATTCCACTGATTCTCATTAAGGATGCTATTTTGACCAAAATGCATTTCCACAAATAGGAATCTCAGTTTCTTAAAGAGATGGAGCATAAAACATTCGTAGACAGTTGTTCAGCAATATTATACAGTGGTCATGAAAGTTTTATACCAAATGCCTTAAAGGATACTTGAAGTCGCACTCCATTTTTGGAAAATCTCTAATAGTCTCTTCATTTCTCTCCATTTCGCCCCCTCCCCTCATTTCTCTACCTAACTTCTCCCTATTTTCCTCCAGCATTTATTTTTTTCTATGGCATGCACTCCTATCTTGACCTTGTCTAATGCAAGCAACCTTGGGGCCAGGGAGGCAATGACTCCTATACTCTTCTTGAGTTTTAAAAAGTTTAAAACAAGGGAAATCAGAAAAACACCCTTTTCCTTCAAGCAGTAATAGTGTAGTCAAAGTTCTTTTTGTTTATTTTATATTGTGGTAAAGCACACAGAACATGAGATCTAACCTCTTAACTAATTTTAAATATACAGTATGGTATTAACTATACATACATTGTTATACTGTAGATCTTTCCCCAATTCCCCCAAACCCCAGCCCCTGACAACCACCCTTCTAGTTTCTACTTTTATGAGTTTAACTATTTTAGATACCTCATATAAGTAGAATCATGCAATATTTGTCCTTCTGTGATTGGCTTATTTTCTCAAGCTTCATTCATATTGCAGTATATGACAGGATTTCCTTTTTTTAAAGATTGAATTACATGCCATTGTATAATATACCACATTTTCTTTATTTATTCATCTGTTGATGGGCATTTAGGTTGTTTCCAACTCTTGAGTAATGTGAATAATGCTGCAATGAACATGGGTGTACAAATCTCTTTGAGATCCTGATTTCAACGTTAATGTTTTAAATCATCTTAATAAGTCACATAAAAGTGTTTCTTGTGAGAAAATAAAGGATCTACATAGGAGAATTGAAAGGAACACTATGCACTCTAAACCCTATAAAAAAAATAAGACTTGTGAATAACTGCCACCTTTTCTCTTTTCAGTCCTTAGACCTATTAACAACTCAATCAGTAAATGATTTTGCAGCATTAAGAAATCAGGGAAGTAACATTTCTAATGAGACCTTGAAGGACACTGTAAATTGGAAAATGAAATGTATAGGTCAGATTTACATTTGCTTGTTGTCCATAAAATTTTATATTTAACACATCTGCATTAGTAAATACAAGTTTTAGCAAGTTTCATGGCACATCATGGGAAAATTTAGAAAGCCAAAAAAAAGTGAATATCTTTAGTTATTTAAAAAGAACATATCTACATACTTGAGAGTTAAGCTCAAAAAAGTGCTTTGCCACATTGCTAAAAAATAAATGAAGATCGAATATCATTTTTTTAGAAGTTATCTATTAAATTAATCATTTGGCAAACATTGTTTGGCTATCTACTGTTTAAAAGGTGTTGTACAAGCAATTTGATGAATAATTCTCTGACACACATACAATAATCATAATAAAATTCTTTATGGAGTAAGCACCATAGGTAAGAAATAATACGTTACAGACATTCAGAGGATGGAGTGAATTCCAGGGGATTGAATAGGCTATAAGTTCCCAAAGATCCAAGGATAGCTTAATGAATGCATTAGAATGTAATTATTTGATAAGGTAGTTTAATTTAAACAATAGTCTGACTCACAGAGAAAGAAAGTGGAGGCACTTCAGATAGAGTAAATAGTACATTTTAAGACACATTGGTGGAAATTATAAGATATATTCTGAAAACAATTAATTCAGATTAAGCAAAAATTGTATGTGATTAGGTAGTTTGGAGTCACAGTATAGATGTTCTTTACCTATTACTCACTAGGAAAAGGGGAGTTAGGGAGGTTTTTGAACAGGAGAGTAACAGAACCAAATGTCATTTGGAAAAATAAACCTGAAAAAATATATAGAATAGACCGGAGGTAAAATAAATTCATTACATAGTTGCACTGTTCATGGCAAGACATAGTAAGGGCCTAAACTAAAGTGGTGGCAATAAGAAGAGAAACGAGGGTATATATGAAAATATATAACTCAGGTAGAATTTTAATGACTTTATAACCAACTGGAAATAGTGAGGTAAAAGAGGAGAGAAAAAAATAAGATAATTTAATTTTTCACATCTGATTTAAGTAGACAATTTTGTCATTAGCAGAAACACTGAAGTCAGAAAATGAGTCTAGCTTAAAGGGAGAATGAAGATGTCACATTTACAATGTCAGCAGGACATAAAAGTGAAGTACACAAAATAGTTGGAAAACCACATAGACTGGTAGGAAGGTATT
Source organism: Indri indri (assembly GCA_004363605.1). Taxonomy (NCBI): domain Eukaryota; kingdom Metazoa; phylum Chordata; class Mammalia; order Primates; family Indriidae; genus Indri; species Indri indri. The sequence goes on from RJWJ010000561.1 coordinate 189,676, forward strand.
AGAGACTCAGATTTAGAAATTATTTTTAAAGAATTAATAATCATATGGACTACCATATCATCCAGCCATCCCACTGCTGGATATGTAACCAAAAGAGAGGAAATCAGTATATTGAAGGAATATCTATCTGCACCCCTATGTTTATTGCATTGCTATTCACAATTGCCAAGATATAGAATCAACCTAAGTGTCCATCAATGAATGAATGGATAAGAAAATGCAGTATATATACACAATGGTATATTAATTCCACCACAAAAAAGAATGAAATTCTGTTATTTTCAATAACATGGATGAAACTAGACGATATTACGTTAAATGAAATAAGCCAGGAACTCAAGGAAGAATACGTTTTCCCTCATGTGGGAGCTAAAAATTTGATCTCATGGAGGTAGTGAACAGAATGGTGGTTAGTAGAGGCTGGGAAGAGTAGTGGAGAGGAGTGGATAAAGACAGGTTGGTTAACGAGTGCAAAATACAGTTAGATATAAGGGATAAGATCTAGTGTTTGATAGCACAATAGGGCAACTATAATCAATAATAATTTATTGTATATTTCAAAATAACTAGAAAAGTAGATTTGAAATGTTTTTAACACAAAATAATGATTAATGTTTGAGGTGGTGAAAATCCCAATTGCCCAGATTTGATCATTTCACATAGTATGCTTGTATCAAAATATCACATGTACTCCATAAATGTGTACAGTTATTATATAGCCACAAAAATTTTAAAAAAGAAGTAATAGTCAATTCCTTAGAAGTTAATGAAATACTATAGGGTGAGAGTGGATCTGGAGAAAAAGAAACAAATAAAAGCTTGAGAATGTTTTTGTTTAGGGAGAAAATGGAACTAACTCTGTGTAGAGGAGGAAGAGTCAGAGATCTGAGGAAACTCAGATTATTTATGTCACAAAACCCATCGTGAAGATGGTTTTAAGATGATGGTTAAAAACAGGAGAATTAAGGACAGAATTTACATTACAGTTTGGTGGTGTTTGTGGAACGAGTGAGAAAATTGTCACTGAAAGGAATGGGAACCTAATTACATAATAGTGTTATGAAAGTTTGCAAAAGGAATGTTTTAGGGCAGGCCAGACATCATTGTGCAGGTAAAGATCAGTGAGTAAAGAAGAGGGGGCCGAATATTTAAAAAAGAAAAAAATGTAAAATGGCTGTATCAAAACCTAGAAAAAGGACATAGGAAATCAAAAACTGGGGTCAAGGCATCATCCTTGAAAGAAGGAGTTACTTCTGATATAAGACGAAAGGAGATGATCACAGAAACACAGAAATTAGATGGAGAGAAGTTGAGTGAGGTCTTTGTGCACATGCTTGATCTTCACAATAAGAAGAAAGCCACACAGTATATGGTGACGTTGAGAGGCTAAGACAGTGGGAATTGTTCTGTGTAGCCATGCTGAAGGCTGCCGTAAGAGCTCAGGTGATTTGAATGAAAGGACGCCTAGGCACAGGGGAAGTTATATGCCAAGGAGAGTGGACCCCAGATAGATACAATGTTGCAATAGTATTTGATACACTTGACTGACAAAGGCCTGGATTCCATTAACTCAAAGTAAATTTTGCAGGAAATATGGGAAATGCATTGAAGAACATGATAACCTCAATTACGAAAAAGTTTGGTAGTTTACGATGACAATACATTTTGTTTTTATTCTTTGCTGTACATATCTCATTTGGAGAGTTTGTTATAAACTCTCCTTGCTTAAGAATGAGGAAAATTAAGAACATCACAGTAACTCTAAGAAGTCTTCAGTGTAAACAAAACAAAACAATACAAAAACAAAAAACACCCGTGCAACTTTGCTTAATTCAATATTTTTAAAATTTTCTTGACAGGAAAGTTAGAAATATATTGATTTGGGCTGTGGTACGTCATTGCTTACATATGATTAGAAACCTATGTGTATTTTTTTATTTAAGAGTATTTGTATTTGGGGTTCATGAGGATGATGCATTTTAAATCTAGATAACATTACATAAACTCATTTAACCATTTTTAAAAGGATGCTTCTGTGAGAGACCAGAATATGCTGCACCAAAATATAAAGGATTGTTGAGCTGAAGATAATTAAGAAGCAGATACAGAAAAAAAAAAAAAAAAAAGCAGATACAGGAAAGGTCTCTGCCCTCCCTCTAATTGCCTAAAAACAGGAGATAGATTTATAAAGACAAAAAGTATCCTGACCCTCTTCTACTAGAGAGAACAAAAGTTAACCACTGAAGACAACTTTGGAGCCTTATCAGCCTGGAGATGGTAAGGAATCTATATTTACGAGCTTTACTAACCAGCCTTTATCTGCCATTATTTACCTTCCCCCAAGTTGTTGCCCTTAGAGACTCAAAATTCTTTTCCTTTGTCTTGTTACTTCTCTAAAAATGTACTGTTCTTTTTTGAAGATTCAATATAAACTGGAATTTCAAGCCACCTCTTTGAGAACTACTCATTCCCTGGGTGTCTCCTGTATACATATGAAATTATGCATGTTAATAAACTTCCGTTTGTTTTTCTCTTGTTACTCTGTTTCTTGTTAAGGGGACCCATTCCAACTAAGAACATAAGGGGTTATTCTTCCCTTTACACTTCCATTTTTCTGTATTCCCATATTTCAGAATCTTTGTTCATTGTTGCGGGATTGATTTTCTTTCATATATGTCTCCCAAGTTTATTATTAAACAGTAACAAAGCTTTCCTTTTAGCTGATACTTCTGAACTTAAGAAATCTAAGACAAAAGTGCCTGTGCAAATGCCAGATACTTGTGAGCTATGATTTTGCCACTGTGCTCCAGCCTGGGCAAAAAGGCGAGATTCCATCTCAACAGCAACAACAAAAAAAAGTGGGTGGGGGGAGAAAGAAAGAAAGGAAGGAGGGAAGGAAAGAAAGAAATCCAAGACAAAAGTTTAAGTTAAGTTAGGTAAGGAAAGCTTTCCAGTCTTAATAAATGTGGCAGCATGATGGGGGAACTGAGGGTTTCTCCCTTAGTAAAAGTGTGGGTGGGCTCTGAAAATCCCAAAGAAAAACCTGCAGGATACTCAAAGGGTAAGCTAATTTCCAGCAATAATGCAGGTGAGTGTATTTATTCTAATCAAAAATGATGGTTCCCAAACTTTTCCACACCTTAGAACCATCTGGGGAGCTTTTAAAAATCCCAATGCCCAGGTTTCATCTCATACTAACAACATTTGGGAGCCCTTGCTCTGAAATAAGATTTAAAGAAATACTGACTAAATCTTAGTATTTTGACTAAATTCCATATATTAATAGTTTCTACTTAACCTAACTCTTTCATTTCCCTTTCCCAAGCCGAGGAGAAAACAGTCTTCACGCCTATGAATCCCTTCCTGGGACTGAAGGTTCAGGAGCAGGCTCGTTGCAGTGAGGTGACTTCAAGGTCTCAGTGTAGAGAAGCCCAAACCCCACCAGCTGCTTTTGCTTCTCCTTCCCTTATTTGCATAGCCTTGAATTACTAACTTGAACTAATTGTCCTAAAGGAGAATGCTTTTTGCATGATTTTTCCCCTGATCTAATGATCTGATTTGGTTTTGTCTCTCACAATCCTTGCAAAAGTGATTCAAGTCCAGGCTCATGCTTGCTCAGGGGCTTCCTCCACTTGGTCTCATTCAATTAGGAAAAGGTTACCAACAGTAGTGGCTTCTACTCTTTGCAATTTGCTCCCAGTAGCTACCTTATCAGTGCTTCATTTACATGGAATTGTTTTGTTTACTAACCTCTGGCACAGGTCGGTAAGTCTCTACGCAAAATTTAAGTGTCCTAAATAGGCAAAACAACTGTTCCCTCCTGGTGGCACTAGAGAAAGTAATGGTAAAAGTATTCAAGAACATTTCCTGTTGAAAAAGTTCCTGCTCATTTTTGGTTAGTCAATGCATTTTAGCGTTTTCATTAGATTGCAAAGCATCATGCATTTATATGTATACATTTCTAAGTACTATGATGTATTTCATTAAACTGAATATCTGTGATGTTTCCTGCCAATTTCAAAGCAAAATATTAACTCATAATCTGATAATTATATGGTATTATCTAAAATTTATTTAGTTTCCTGTATATTAATAATTATGCCTAATAGTTTTAAATCTTTATATACTGTTTATTTAATAGCAGCAATCTAAACATAACTCTCCTATTCCCATTTCAGTTATAATTAGTTCATCCAAAGGGTGTTATTAGAATTACTTTTTTATTTATCATTCACGTACTTGATTATTTATAGGAAGGATTCAAATGAAAATATAGCAATATCTAGGACAAATAATGAAGAGGATGTGAAATAGAGGAAGGAAGGGAGTAATACCCAAAAACACTGGCCTGGAAAAGCCTCTGTAATTGAAAATCAAACTTTTCTCTGAATTTTGTGTAGTCAAATTAAAAGAGAAATGATATTAAATTACAATAATCTCATCAGATATTAAAAGAAAGCATGACAGCTCACTAAGAGGGCCAAAATTTTCTCATGTCAGAGAGAGATGTCATGATCTTAATATAAATAAAGTGCTTTTTATCATAATTTTACAGATGTAGAAGCCATTTATATGGCCATGTTTATATAGCCATTCCTAATATTGACCCTAATGAATGGCAAGACGGAAAGATTAAATTACAATTGCACCATGAACTGTAAAATAACCCATCCCAGGTATACAGCTATCTAATATTATATTTTGCCATTATGTTGCCATAAAACTCAGAGAGAACGCCATTCTAAAGGACAGTGTTTCAGCATGTTTCATAGCTTATTCTTTTATTCTTTCATACTGAATAGTTTTGGACCATTTTCTTCCATTCCTTTTTCAATTTTTTTTTTTTTTTTTTTTGGCTATGAAGTCACCATAATCAGATTTCTGTCTACTAAAGCATTCACACACATAAATGAATCTTGCGTATAGTACAGTGGTCCTATTTATCCCCTAAGATAAGATGAATATAATACGTAACAACAGAAATAACAGTTGGATTAAGACACACTTCTTTGTTGTCGGAGTTAGAAAATAATGCTATGAGCAACTAAAAGAGGAGGGGGACTATTCAATTTTCGGAACCTGAAAAAGAAAAGCACTCATTGGAATGTGGTTTTGTATGGACTCGTGTGTTAAAGGAACAACCAACTCTTCTCCTCCCTGGGTAGACTTGTTATAATTTGTTTATTCCCGAGAGTCTATGGTGGAGGGTAATCATATTATAGTATTTATTACCCAAACTGGGACTTTGGAGAGTGAAAAGGGGCTTCTATTAATTATGACACCAGGGAAAGAGACATCAGTTGGGATTGTCTTGGACAAAATGAACACAGATTGTGAACCCAGAAAAATTATTTTGCTTTCAATTAATTAAGTATTTAAATAAAGCTTTTTGATATCTACAGCTTCTTTCTGAGGTGTTTAATTTGTAGACTGTTTAATTAGAGCTCTGTTGCAAAATTCTGGGCAGAAAAGAGTATTCACACTTTCAGTTTTATAAGCCCAGAATGCCCTTTCTTGGATTATTTTTATCCTTCAGTTCACAGTGGAATTAATCATCTTCTTGCATAAGGCTTTTCTGCTCACTCAGTCTAAAGTAGCCCTACAAGTTATGTTCCAAAATAAATAAGGAGAACACTCTTCTTTCCAAGAATGTAAGCAAATAAATGTAGAAGGAATGGTAAAGTTAGAAAAATACTATTCTAAAATCATCACAGTAATAATTGATTCAGGCAGTAATCATCAATGAGAGCTAAAACCATTTGATGAGAGTTGGTTAGGAATAAGATGGTTTCTTAGTCTCAATGGTTCTTCCCACAGAATATTTAGTGATTACAAAAGGAAAAAAAATCACTGCAGTTAAAAAAAAAGGGGGGAAATGTCACTTTAACCAAGTGATCAAAGTTAATATCATCAAAAAAAATGGGAAAAACTATTATTAGATGCCTTATGATGTGATGCATTGAGAAGGACACAACATCACTTACGTAACATTTATTTAAAATGCATAATAGAAATCTAACCATTAGGAAACAAACAAACTCAAATTGAAGGCTCTCCATTCAAAAATGTCAGGGACATAAAACACAAAGAAAACTAAGGAACAGTTTAAGATTAAAAAATCCTAAAGATACAATACAACTAAATGCAATGCACGATCCTGGGTTGAAAAAAAGAAATTTCTATAAAGGGCATTATTGAGACAATTAGTAAAATGTGCATATGGATTATAATATATATCAATGATAAAATTTCTGACTTTTGAAATGACAGTGCCATTAAGAGAATGTCCTTTTTTCTTAGGGGATGCATGTTGAAGTACTTAATAGTGAAAGATTATGATCTCTTACTCTCAGTGGTTTATTAACTTACTCTCAATGGTTCATAAATACTAATAAGAATAGTTATATTTGTCTGCTCAGTCTTCCATAACAAAATACCATATACTGGGTGGCTTAAGCCATGGAAATTTAGTTCTGGAGGCTGGAAATCTGAGGTCAGGATGCCAGTGTGGTCAGACTCTGGTGAAAGCTTTCTTCCTGGATTGCAGAGGGCCACCTTCTGCCTGTGTTCTCATATGGTAGAGACAGAGCTCTGGTATTTCTTTGTAAGGGCATTCATTCCATCACAAGGGCCCCACCCTCATGACTTCATCTAAATCTAGTTATCTCCCCAAAGGCCCCACCTCTAAATACCATCACCTTGAAAGTACAGGCTTCAACATATGAATTAGGGAGAGAGCACAATGCAGTCCATAGCAAAGAACTACAATATTTAAGTTTTATGTATGTTTACACACACACACATACACACACACACACACACACACACACACACACACAGGGGAGGGGAGGAGAGGAGAGAAAAGGAGAGGAGAGGAGAGGAGAAGAAGGGAGAAAAATGTGACAAAATACTAGCAATGAGGGAAGATAGGTGAAGGGTGTATGAACATTTATTGTAATATTCTTTTAACTTTCCTGAATGGTTAATTTTTTTTTAAATAAAAAGTTTAATGAAAAATTGAATGGCTGCCTCTTATCTTACTATTGTCTCTCATAGTGTTCTGTTCTTTTCCTGGAGCACTTGCTACAATTTGAAGTTTGTTTATTTGCTTGTCTATTTGTTTATTGCCAATTTATTATCCATCCCCTTCACTAAATCTAACACTAAGACCTGAGATTTGGTCTGTTAGGTTTATTAGTCTATCCACATCATTTCACATTCATGTTATTGCTCATTCAGTATTTGTCGAATGGATAAATGAATGGGCTGTTTCTGAACTTTACAAATCAACAAACTAAAGCAACGTGTAGATCTGCATGCTTAGCAATATGGACCTTACAGGAAAGAGCTATGGATCACCTTTGCCACCTGAGTGAAGAGACCTGTATCTCCAAGTATCTGAAAATCTAGTTGCATTACCAAAATTTACGTTTGAACCCTCACAGTCTGCCACCAAATGCATATAATTAAGAGATGCAACTTGTGCTAAGTTGCTCCTTGTTCATCACAGGTATTCCATTTACTGAAGGTGCCTTTCTCACCTTCCCTAACCATCCAGAAAATAGTGACCCACTGAGTGCCAGCAGAAGTGTCTTCCACCCCTTTCTGAAGTCTTTCTTACCATTTGGTACAATGATCACTCACTTTGCTCTGATTGCTTTGGAATTGTTGAATCACTTATTTGGTTATTAATGTAATGTAAACTAATTTATATTCTTATAAATTATCCTTGTATTATTATAAATTGTCTTATCAACAATAAATTATTTTGTATTATGAAAGATAAATCATAGCGTAAATTATCTTTTATAAATTATAAATTATCTTGTATTATTGTTTATGTTTATCTCATCTCCTTAACTATACTTTAAATTCTTTGAGTGCAGGGAGTATTTATATGCCATTTGTATTCCCAACAGCAATGTTTTAATCTGTTAGTGCAGCTATAACAAAAATACTGGGACTGGGAAATTTATAATAAACAAACACTTAATTCTCATAGTTGTGGATGCTGGGAAGTTCAAGATCAAGGTGCCAAAAGATCCAGTGTCTGCCGAGGCTGCTCTCTGCTTCCAAGATGTCACCTTGTTGCTGCGTCCTCCAAAGGGATGAACACTATGTCTCAGATGACCGGAGGGACTGAAGGGTGAAAAGAGCCAACTAGTTCCCTCCAGCTCTTTTATGAAGCACTAATCCCATCTATGAAGCCTCCATCTAATCACCTCTTAAAAGCCTCACCTATAAAAATTATTGCATTAAGGATTAAGTTACAACCTAAAATTGAAGGGGACACAAATATTCAAACAATAGCAAACACCTAGTTCATTGTTCACATAGAAGGTTCTTATTTTTGTTGAACAAAATTTTTCTCTGAGTCCTGTGTCTGCATACCCGAAATCATGAGATTGGGCCATATTTGGTTATAATTTTATAGATATTATCATGTCTTTTTTTGTATTCCTTCTTTTGTAGTAGTTAATGTAAAACCACAAAATGTGTTGGGAAGTTGTATTTGCCAACAACAGAGGAAAGATTTGGGTCTATAATGTGGTAAAAATGACAAACAGAGTCCTGTGATTTATTAGACTTGCACTAATTGACAAAAAGCATTCAACTTTTACCAAGTCTTTACGAATTTATTTTTTTTAGGCTGGGGTATGAACTGTGACAATATTATAATTATCTTTCTATTGTGTTTTGGTAATTTTCTATATTAACAACATGTTTTAGTAATATGTTTCTCTCTTGAAATTTTTGGTAAATTTTCTATTGAGATATGAAATGAGGCCACCAATGTTGGAAAGATCACTGAATTTATGGTTCAAAAATTATGAATTCATAGTACTATTTTATCATACTTTTTTTCCAAATGATTTATATCCCTATTAAATTGCCTTATAATGTCTGAGGCAGCTTTAGGTTTTTTTAGGATTAAAATTGATATTGGGAATTACATATACGTGTGTGTGTGTGTGTGTGTGTGTGTGTGTATGTTCTGACATGTATCTTGTAGATCATTTACTTCTGTTATTTCTAACACAAGGAACATGGAACCCTAGGGAACTATGAAACTAGCACAGGCTTTCCACAAATATATCTGTGCTTGGTGCATCCCCTAAGCACCAAATTAATGTATTTTTCATATATAGTTTTTTAATGATACAGAAATCATATTATGATTAATAAAATCCATTTTTGAAAGTGTTACATAATTCATAGCACCATTTTGCTGTGTATTTCTTACTAAATATTTAACTTGCAACAACTATGAGGGGTTTCTCAGACTGCAGGAGTCTAAGAAAATTTGAAATTTTAAAAGAAGTCCTCCTAGTTTTGTATCTGAAAAAGGATAAAATGTAGTGAATTTGGAGTAGGGAATTATTATTTTTTCTTTATAAGAAGATAGGAGTCTGAAGAAAATATGAAAAACTGTTAATATTTTTTACAATGTTTGCTGCATAGTGTTCAAACATTTAAATATGTTTTTAAAAATAGTTTAAGAATTATATAAAATAGGTCCTCATACTTGATAACACAGGCACATTTATTACTTTCTATACCAGCAGTTCTGGAAGTATGGTCCAGAGTTCCCTGAGGTCCCTAAGAACTTTTAATGAGTTCTATGAAGTCAAAACTATTTTTATAGTAGTACTAAGACATTATTTGCTTATCTCTTTCTTCTCTCATGAATTTCTAGAGAATCCATGGCATGTGATACTGAAGCAGATTAAATGCAAAAGTAAATATAAGGATCCACCTGTCTTCTATAAAACCAGAAATTAAAGAGATTTGAAAAACTATAAAACAATGCCACTCTTTCATTATTTTTTGTTTTAGAAAATATAGTTATTTTCATAAATACATTGCTTTATTAACATATGGGTTTATTATTACTTTAAATAAATGAATAAACAATGTTTCTAAATTTTCTCAGTGTTAAATTTCTAATATAGTAAATATAGGTATATACACAATATACATAAACAAAGCTTTTGGAGGTTCTCAGTAATTTTTAAAAGTGTGAAGGGGCTCTGAGACCAAAAAGCTCTAGGATTGTTGTTTTAGCAGATGCAAATATTGTCTCTACCATGCTTCTAGAATGAGTACTTGTTTGGTAATTCCAGCTCCAAGAACCTAATTTTCAATGTTTCAGAAGTAAAGAATTCTTACAGTGTTCTTAGTTTTTACATCCACAAAGTCCTGTATAGCAATTTATTTGGTAACATGAGAAAATAAAGTCTTAATTAAGCAATGTTCTTTCTTTCTTGTTTCCAAAGAAGTAACTTAATAAAGATTCAATATTCGATTTTTAGCTATCAATTTTGAAATTCCTTTCATTCCACCAAATTTAACTGTCTATAAGAAAGAAGTATCATGTAACTAGTGATTTCCTTTATTCTGACTTTGTAGAGATTTGAACATATCTTAGCTCTCTGGCTAATAATAGCTTAATATGAGATTTCGTGGTCATATAGCTTATTACTGATTGGATGTCTTCTTGACATCAATTTCCATTTATTCTGATGTTTATTATTGTCACATATTACTTCAGTTCAACCTAATGGCTGAGAAAAGACTGGATCAAATGGGTTAGGTTTGCCATTTTTACGTGTGACCTGATGCTCGCTAGCCAAAATGACTACAACTCTCAACAAGAGAATAAACGTGCTGCTTCCCAGGTGAAGGTAAGGGAAATGAGTTTCACCTTTCAGAAAAGTCTTTGTTGTTAGTCTGCTGAACAAAGAAATGATGCATCTCTGCTTAATATTTTCTTTGTAAGGATATCTCTAATACTGCCCATTCCAGAATATGATTAGGAAACACAGGAAGATGTGCAGATCTGATACATTTTAGGTGCATGCAAGAATGCTGGTGAAGATAGCTAAGTGCAAGCTACACACGTGTGGGAAGGGGCTCTGTTAAAAGGCATGTTAAAGCCATCGTAGTAGCTCAGATTACAGACAGAGACACTACAGAGAAATACAAGCCGGTCAGGGGCAGACTCCAGACAACACTATTATTTAAGGCATGGCAGGCAGAGGGAGAATTGTGTGCTTGCTATCTGATTGTGAACTCCTTTGGGGCAGGGGTCTAGACAATTTCTGGTATATCTTGAATATTGAATGAACTAATGAAGCCCTTAGATAAAAGAAGAATAAGGAAAATACAGTTATATGGCAGTTAAAAGAATAGTTTTAAAAAGCCAAAGGTGAGAAGTAGGTAAGAGTAATCAACATTACTCATTGATGCTGCGAAGTTTGCCAAAATGAGCACTACTAAAAATATTCTTGGATATTCCTCTGAAGAGTTTATTTGTGGCTGGAGCAAACAGTTTTCAATGGAGGAATGTGGAGTTTGAAGAGAACCAAAAGAATAGCAAGAAGGAAGTTGACCATAGGGAAAATATATGTGATTATATGCTGAATATACATTGTTCTTTCAAGAATTTTGGTGGAAGAGTGTAGACAGAGGCGATAGCAACTGGGGAACCTGCAGCCTTGGGGCCCACATGTGGCCTTCTGGATCCTTGATTACGGCCTTTTGACTGAATGCAAATTTTACAGAACAAATCCTTTTAATGAAAACATCCTTTATTAAAAGGATTTGTTCTGTGAAGATTGGATTTGGTTGAAGGGCCACCCATGGGGATCTGGAGGGCCAAATGTGGCCTCGAGGCTGCACATTCCCCACCCCTGTTGGGTACAAAGTAATTCTTAGATACTTTGCTTTTGAATTTTTAGGATGACAGATATAAAAACCTTTTCAGTTACAGGTAAAAATTAGGAATACAGCAGAAAAGAGAGTGAAATGACGTAATCCATATCAAAGTATCTCCAAAACTTTATAATCACAATCACATGAAACTCAAATTTTAAAATGTGTATATAATAATTTACAGGTGCTATGCACCCTTCTATAATTAGGAAGATATGTTTTCCCAGTTTTGTTTTCTGTGCATCACTCATGTATTACAACTCATGCTAAATTATGGCAGTGTGGGAAGTAATCATATTCACACTTAGCCACACAGACCTAATCTGGGTCCTCACTGTTCCTTTGTGAGGTTTACCACTATTGTTTCTAAGTAGGGAAACAAATACTAGGTCTCTTCTGCTTCTTTTTTGTTTTTGTTCCATTCTTTGGAGTCTTCAAAGAGTTTGAATAGGAGGGGAAAAACAACCGGGATCTTTTCTTTATTTGTATTCTTAACTGTAAATATTTTTTTACAATTTTGGGAGTTTTATAAGGAGAGGAAGAGGCAAGGAGAAAAATATCGAAAACAAAAGAAATAAAGAGTTGCACCCTTCATTTTATGCACTACTGTGGCTCAACATCACCACAGAGCATTCAGGAAGTCCATTGGTATGGACATCATTTGGTTTATTAGATACCAAATAGAGTTAATTACAAAAGGTCTTAATTGACTAAGATGTACTTTTTGCTCTCAAATTGCACAGAAAATGCATGTATTCCCTTTCTCTGATTTTTAAATGCTTTGATGTCACCAAGGATATCTTTAGTTGTACAGAGAAAACTCCTGACTCATAAATTATTCATTCTTTATATAATCAGTTGGGATCATTTCTTTCTTGTCTTGAGCATTCATTGCTTAGCACACAGTTTTGAGCAGAGGACTGAAGTCTTATCAGTAACACTGAAAATAACATGTTTTCTTGGGGGAGCCACAAAGTATTATAGTTGATGATTAGTAGCAATACCCATTTTTTTAAAATATGGGCTGGCTCTATATTATATATTTCAATACGGTAATTTCAAAAACAGTTTTTGTTCTTAAATTCAAAATTCATATTTATCTCTATTACACTAACCCTGTTCATTTATGTCAGTCTGTGAATATTTTTGTTCCTTTTCTTTTTATATCTTAATTCTGTCATTTAACGTGTGAGTTGTTTGAGTCAGCCTTGGTACATCACTAACTTCAGTAGGTCACTATGTCCCCATCTGAAATGTTGATAAGACTGACAGCTGAATCTAGTGCAGGACCTATAAAATATTTGAACAGTTGGCATGGACTCACTAAACAGTATTCCTAGCATATGGCCATCCCACCAGTTAGGAACCCAAATAACTGTACTGTCATCTACTACTTATTTCTCCAGTTCATCCTTAATCCTATCATGAGAGATGTTTACAAATAAAATATTAAGAAGTATATTCACTCTCTCTGCATTGAGCTCCCAGGCCTATCAGCAGCAGAGTTTGAGAGGACTAACTCCAAGTTTGAAACTTGTTATCAGGGTAGCCCGGTACACATAGATCTTGGCATCAGTCCTCAGAAGCAGGCAAATTATGGAATGCGAAAGTATATAAATGATAGGAAAGAAAGACTTCTGAGTCTATTAAAGTCCCTGCTAATAGTCAGTTCCTAGAAAGTGACAAATTAGAAAATTACCCAATATGGCTCTATCCTTAATGGTGCATTCTCTATTCGTGGGTGAAGAAGTTGGCATTTTGTTAAAAAAAGAAAGGAAGGAAAGAAAAGAAAAGCCTCTACCTCTGTTCTCCATGTCTTTGATTTAAAAAAATATATATTTATTTTTTAGTTTACAAAAAAATTGTATATATTTATTATGTGCAACATGATGTTTTAAAATATTATGAAATATTATGGAATGGCTAAATTGGGTTAATTAACACATGTATTACTTTACATACTTACCACTTTTTTTGTGGTGAAAACACTTAAAATCTGCTCTCTTAGTGATTTTCAAGAATGCAATGCAGGCATACCTTGGAAATGTTTCAGGTTCCATTCCAGACCACCACAATAAAGTGAATAGTGCAATGAAGTGAATCGCATGAGGTTTTTGGTTTCCCAGAGCATATAAAATTTATGTTTACACTACAGTGTAGTCTATTAAGTGTGCAATAGAATTATTTCTAAAAAATGTACATACCTTAATTAAAAATTCTTTATTGCTAAAAAATGCAAAACATCATTTGAGCCTTCAGTGAGTCGTAATCTTTTTGCTATTGGAGGGTCTTGCCTACATGTCGATGGCTACTGATGGATCAGGGTGATGGCTGCTGAAGTTTGGGGTGGCTGTGGTAACTTCTTAAAATAAGACAACAATGAAGTTTACTGAATCAATTGATTATTCCTTTCTCAAAAGATTTCTCTGTAGCTTCTACATTAGCACTTCCTGCTTCACCTTGTAATTTTATGTTATGAAGACAGCTTCTACCTTAAACCTTAGGAACCATCCTCTGCTAGCTTCGAACTTTTCTTATGGGGCTTCCTCACCTCTCTAAGCCTTTATAGAATTGAAGAGAGTTAGGATCTTGCTCTGGATTGGGCTTTGGCTTAAGGAAATGTGGCTGATTTTATCTTTTATCTAGACTACTAAGACTTTTTTCATATCACCAATAAGGTTGTTTTGCTTCATTCTTGTGTTCCCTGGAGTGGCACTGCTAATTTCCTTCAAGAATTTTTCTTTTGCATTTATAACTGGACATTTGGCACAAGAGGCCTAGCTTTTGGATTATCTCTGCTTTTGATACGCCTTCCTCCCTAAGCTTATTCATTTCTAGCCTTTGATTTAAAGCGAGAGACATGCTTGGTGTTTTGAAATATATATTCTTGTGGGCTGGCTAAATAGAGCTAGTTCACATGTGTATTACCTTACATACATTTTGTGTGTGTGTGGAGAATACTTAAAATCTACTCTCGGTGATTTTCAAGAACACAATATATTGCTATAGTCACCATGTTATAGAATAGATCTTTTGAACTTCTTTTTTCTATTTAACTGAAACATTGTATCCTTTGACCAAAATCTCCCTAGCCATGTCTTTGGTTTTTTTTTTTTTTTTTTTTTAATTTCAGACCCTGCCTTTTACTCAGTATTCAGAACTCACGCATACTGGTTGATCTCACAGTGAATTTTCATGATTACACCTTCACCAAAAACTGGGAATAATAATTTATTTCTATGTCATTTCCAATTCTGGTTTTATTCTCAGATTTTTTTTTTTTTTTTTTCAGTTTTCCCTCTTCGTTGCATATTCTGAGGTCAGTATTAGCCCACACCAATACCAGTCATTATCCCTGGAAGCAGAGCCTGGTTTAGATGCTCAGGGACTCTGCTTACCTGGGAGGAGAGTTTGGGGCAAGCATGCTCACAGAAGGAAAAACAGGATAAGGAAAAGTTTGGAAACCCCCCCATTAGGAACTGCATACACTAGAGACATTTGAGGGATTCACAGTAACTCTTTTTACCAAAGATAATATAAAAATATTAGAAATTTTGATAATATCTTCAGATTTAGGTGTTCCAATGGAAATATGACAGGCTTCTATTCTTTGTTTCCAAATTTTATGAGGAGGTTTTGGAAGAATATGAAAGCACCATGCCAACCATGGTTGACATTTAGTAATTTTCTTAAGGGAAAAATCTGAAGAATGATAAAATGAAAAATCCTTTTAGGGAAGTTTGGGAATTCTCTCCAGGCTGAGAAATGGTCCCAGATTTCAGTTTTCAGTCTGTAGTCTGTGAATCAATTATTTCGCTGGTAATCAGGTTACCCTTTTCTAACTCACTGGTGTTGATAAAACTGAACATTAAAGCGTTTTTTTTTTTTTTTTTCAGACTATACATTATGGGCCACAAAGACACTAAAGGCTTTTTGGAGTACTGAGAGCTGCTGTGCTGTTATTCTAGTAAAATTGCTTAGTGGGCTAGCATTTGGAGTGATTAGGTTTAGGTTGTAGGCACAGTCCTGCAAACTTTGGACTTCTCCAGATAAAACATGTCAAATTATGAAACTGTGGTCACCCAAGGGCCTTGATCAGAATTTTGTGCTCTGATACATTCATTATAAGAACTTTGGATTTACAATTTGAATTCCTAATCATTGTAAATACCTATTCATTCAACAGCTCATCACTGATGGATGCAAGGACCCTTAACAAAAATGGCCCTCAAAAGGCCGTTTTTTCCCCTGTGATATATGGCTCTGCTGCTGCCCCTAGAAAGTATGTGCAAGAAATTATTGTGGCCAAAGACAGAGTGTTGAAATCTAAAGTCCAATTTGATCCCACTGCCTTCTCTATTTTGCAAGGCCACATTTAACTGTCATTGCTATTGTTATTACCCGTTTTGGTACACAATATAAATGATTATCCTGTAACCATTTATGAATTAATAGTGTACCCAAATACTAAGAGCTTCAATTTTTTCTTATGAGTTTTTATAATTCAAATGAAATAATCTTGAGGTTTTACAAGCATTAATAGAAGTAGGCTAAGAAATAATCTATTTCTATTTCAAATTAATTATTTTACAGATGAGTAAACTGAAGTCTAAGGTTAAAAAGTAGATGAATAGTAAAAGCAGAATTTAAATTGTTGTTCCTAAACTTTTTACTGATGGCCTTTCCATTATTATACACTGATTCCTTTTTTTAAATGAAGGTATTTCTCAGCCTCAAGTTTCCTCATTGTTATTAACTTAGGAATAAAAAGCTTTATTTAGTCCCCAACGTCTATGGGATTTTAGCAAAACATTTCAACAGTATTTCAGTTTTACTACTTAAAAATATAATCCATTATTTTGAAAATAGTAAAGCGCAGGCATTATAAATGATCCTTTATGCATGTTTGCAACTATACCAGCAATTCCTTGCATATATGCGTGTATATATACACACACATACATACACACACACACAAACACACACACACACACACACACACACACACACACACACACACACCCCTTTCAGGAATGCCATGCCTTATATAAAGATGGAGTTCTACGATTTAATGTATTTTAAACTATCAGGAGTCTTTCTCATTAAGAGAAATTCTATATTTACAATGTTAAATATTCAAGTAGATTGAGGAAACAGCTAGAAAAATTGGAAAGGAGGTTTGTTCCTTTCTGTTCCCTTTCAAGGGCAGAATGGAAAGTGAGGTGTGAAGTTCAGAACTATGTTTCTTGGTTCCGTATTGAAAGATCTTGGAATCACAAGTCGATGTAATTTTAATAATGCATATCATTCCCAGCACTCTGGGTACTTCGGGAGGTGTTTCCTTCTGTCTGGGTCTGTTAACATGTTCACGCAGCCTGCCATCTGAGAAGGAATTTTCCCTGGCGGCCATGACCTAATTTCAACATTCTGGCAGATGAGTGCAGGCAACTGACAGCCCAGGTTTTCCTATTTAGCATATTAATCGTCTACATTTTTAGCATGAAGCCATGATAAGAGGAAGCCTCTGAAGGATTTGCCAGCTTTTCTGAAATCGGGCTGTTAAAACACTCTCTGTACCCCTGTAGACCTCAGATTTCTCCACGCATAATTTTTTTTTTTTTTTGCACACATCTCTGAGCTTCCAGTTTCTGACTGGTGTTCAGATTTGAACATATGCTATATATAATGGAAAGTGATTGGATTCTAGAAGATGCCAGAGTTTACTAGCTCAGAAAAAGATGGGCCTGTTGCCTAAGCAGGCCTCTTTGTTTTTTTGATGACCTTTTTTTTTTCCATTTAATTTTCTTTTATATTTGTTCCTATAATCCAAAGAAGGGTATTTCATTCTTCTAGAGCAGAAGTAAATGCTTATGCAGAGCCAAATGAACAATTATATTGTTCAGATGATAAGCATTTTTAGTGACAAAATAAGAGAAAATCTTATTGATTTGGTATTCAAAAGCTTATTATGTTGTGGAAAAATAAAAATTTCAGCGTTTGCAAATGTTATAGAATCTATTGTATAAGAAAATCTTTGGACTTGCCTGAAATATTTTTCTATTTCATTTCTTCATAAACTTGGCAAATATTTACTTCTTTGCATTTACAATTTATAGGGAAGGAAACAGACTTGTTATTTCCACAAAGGAAATACTATTTCTAGGCTCACTTCATCTACTTTTGACTTGCTTTTTTTGTTTTAATGATATGGGTTTTTTTGGCCAAAACATTCTTTCCTTTTCAAATAGTCTTAGATTACTAGTGCTATCCAAAAAGAAAGTGTAATAATAAAAATATCAGTATTTTTAATTATCAAGTTGAAGTTTTTATTTCTCTTTGAGAATTCAGCTAAAGGTCAATGATAAAACTGATGAAAAAACAAAGGACAATTCTGAGAAATCATATTTTTTTTTCCCATTGTATGTCTTGGATTCCTTTTTGGCTGTGCATTTTTTTTTTTCTTAAAGGCATTTACAGAGAGAAATAAACAAACTTGCCAAATATGGCTAATTTGAAGAGAGACACAATTGACTTAGTAGTAAGAAGGCAGAAGAATTATGTGTCAGTAGTCAAGACACTAAGAATTATCTGAAAACAAGGCTTAAGATAAAAGATTGGGTACATGCAAGAGTAGGTTTCTTAAAGATCTCCAGCTAAAGCTGGTAATTCTTCATGCTCCTATGCCCTATGATAACCGTATTTTACCATCTTAAATGTAAATAAAAATGACTTCCAGGCTTATTTGATTATACACTGAATTACTCTATCACAGGATGACAAGCATTGACAAATAGATTCCCCTTAATGAAAGTCTGGGAGACTCCATATTCTCAGTAAAAGATGGTAAGAAAAAAACCTGCAGACTTTTCTTTCAATCACACTTATACGTCTTGCATTAGTCCTGTCAATCTATATTAAATTATTAGGTCACCTGGAAAGTCTTACCTTTGGCAGGACAATGTAAGTTTCAGGGTAATTTTTCTGACTAGCAACCCCAAGGCCAACATAGTAAATTTTGAAAAATCAATTAAATTACAGGAAAGGCTTGCACAACATAAATGTTTCTTGCCCACTTGTCAACATGGGTAAAGATATTCATATTCTAATAAGTGCAATGACAGAATTTCATTTTCAGAATCTGGACTTCTTAACTTTAGCAGTGGCAAAGCATCAAAATGGTGAGTTTTGCTTCTTTATTACTGTCTATAAAACTTAACAGCCTCTCTGTACATTGCAAACACTCTAAGACCATGCTGACTTTATACATTAGCTAAATTGCCTGAGCACTTTTTCTAAATACGGCTGTTTCCTGGAGGTAGAGAAGAAATGTGAGGATTGCAAGATTGTGGGATGGAGTTCTTTGAGGTAAAGGACTGCTTTACCCACATTTGTGATCTCTCACATGAAAGAGTCAATAGGTGCTTGAATAAATGAGTGTATAAAGCTGTGAGTTAATAAGGAAATTTCTCTACACAGAAAGATGAGAACTATATTCCTCTTGTTTACCCCAAGTGGTAGTTATTGTTAAGTAAACTTGAGTCGCTTGGATGAGGAAAGAGACCTTTTTACTGTATTTAAATCAGAGACATCATTGTGTAATATTTTCAGTTTAGAATCAAAAAAGAAAATGACTTTTTCTGCCAAAGAGGAAAGTGTAAAACTGTTTCCTTCTCCACCATATGCCACAAGAAAAAAAAAATCACATATGTCAAAGATGTCCATGGGCTGGAGGAAGCAGACCAGCTATAAGGACCAGTACATAGACAAAACCCATTCTCAGCTCAACAATAAAGCAAAATCCAATATTTAATGAACATATTAGAGAGGAGAAGAGTTGTAAAACATGTACTTAAAGTAGACTTTACCTGCAGGTACACATGTCTTCAGACCTCTCATTCCTGGATTTTCGAATGTTCTACTTCATTTGTCTGGAAGTTTTATTCTCTACATACCCTTTGTATTGTTCTAATTTTTCCTTGTGGAGCAACCGTCTCACCTCCTCCAGCAGCATATTATATTTGTCTCTTTTTCTCCAGCTAGAATTTGAGAGCCTTACAAGAAGATTATGTCCTGTTTGGAATAGCCTCTCCAGCTTCTAGCATACCACTTGATATATAAAGGTAATAAACAAATGTTTATTAAATAGGTGTGTTAACTAAAGCAAAATCTGAAACTTAGTAACTAAAACACATCATCAAATGCCAAAGCATGCAAGGAAGACACAGAATCATTGGAATGTAACAGGTCTAGGAAAATAAAACAGAAGAAAAACTAAAATCGTCTAAATTCCCATATTTGGTTTCTACAACTTTACAATTGATAAATTATAAGGCTTCAGCCTAAAGGCAGTGCCATTGCTAATGCATTAAAACTTGTCTCTTTTGGCTACCTAAGGACTTTATCCATCTTATTTAATAGGCAAAATTTATTAATGAGAAGCCGTACGTGACAACTTGTCTTTAAATATTGAAACTTCTGTACCCGGTAATTCGGTTCTCTGTTTCTGATTATTTTTACCAGAAGTATATCAGTTTTATGAGTGTTCAAAGGAACAACCTTTGCTTTTTTTTCTCTTATGTATTTGCTAGAAACTCTATAATTTTAGTTATTATGTTCTTATTTCCATTTTATTTGAATTTAATTTTCTGTTATGTTTGCAATTTCTTGTGATAGATACTCAGAACATTAAATTTCAGCCTTTCTTCTTTATTAACATATATATTTAAGGCTAGAAATTTTTCTCTAAGTGTAGACTTAACTGTATCCAGAGGTTTTTTTTTTTTTTTTTTTTTTTTTTTTTTTTTTTTTTTTTCTGAGACAGAGTCTCACTCTCTTACCTGGGGCAAGTGCCGTGGCGTCAGCCTAGCTCACAGCAACCTCAACCTCCTGGGCTCAAGCAATCCTACTGTCTCAGCCTCCCGAGTAGCTGGGACTACAGGCATGCACCACCATGCCCGGCTAATTTTTTCTATATATATTTTTAGCTGTCCAATTAATTTCTTTCTATTTTTGGTAGAGACGGGGTCTCGCTCTTGCTCAGGCTGGTCTCGAACTCCTGAGCTCAGAACGATCCGCCCGCCTTGGCCTCCCAGAGTGCTAGGATTACAG
>RJWJ010000562.1:0-210177 GCA_004363605.1 Indri indri
AATGAGAACATGGAATATATGTCTTTCTGTGCCTGGCTTATTTCACTTAACATAATGACCTCCAGTTCCATCCATGTTGCTGTAAATGACAGGATTTCATTTTTTCATGGCTGCACAGCATTCCATTGTGTATATACACCATATTTTCTTTCTCCATTCATCCACTGATGAATACTTAGGTTGATTATATATCTTGGCTATTGTGAATAGTTACACAATAAACACGGGGGTACAGGTATCCCTTTGTATACTGATTTCTTTTCCTTTGGATAAATACCCAGTAGTAGGATTGCTGGATTGTATAATAGTTCTGTTTTTAGTTTTTTGAGAAAATTCCATACTCTTTCTCCTAATGGCTGTACTAATTTACATTCCCGCCAACAGTGTATGAGAGTTCCCTTTTCTCAGCATCCTTGCCAGCATTTGTTATTTTTCGTCTTTCTTATAATAGCCATTCTAACTAAAGAAGACAATATCTCTGTGACCTCCAACAAAAGCTAAAAGATATGTTTAAATGACAATAAACTACTTACCTGCGTCTGTGATTTGCTGCAGGATTAAGCTTCCTAATTTGTTCAAATGTCAAATCACACAATCGACCGGTCCCATCGGTTGTCCTATCTACTGTGTTATCGTGCATTAAGACAGGAACCCCGTCAGAGGTAAACTCAATGTCCAACTCCACGCCTGTTGCTCCATTCTTAGCTGCCTTAACAAAAACATCAACAATATTACTGTTAAATGGCCACGAACATCATTTTGTACCTAACCACTCAAGAAGACCAACAGGGCTGGCTAAGCAGATAGCTGTTCTTATTGAGTCCTTCCCCTTGTCCCGCCAAACAGCAACTCTGACCTCTTTCTGTTTTCCGTGGATGTCAGCCTTACTTCAACCCTTAACTGACAGATTCCTTAAAAACTTCCATTTCCCCACACTTCCCACTCTCACAGTGGCAGACAGGGAGACTTCAGCAACTTAAGTTTTCTCTGGATGCTTTAACTATTAATATATGGGTCATCAATGGCTTACAAATATTTAGACAAATTCTACTGTTTACCTACACTATCTATTGGTATGGTAGCTCTGCTACTTCCCCTGTGTTTGTTGATTAGTCGTATATTTCACTACTTTGGCATAAACAAGATGAGTCAGGTTTTTGTTGGTTTAACTCCACCCTCTATCACAGAAACACCAAGCCTACTTCTAGGGAACCCATTTTGTTTATGTGAGCAACATAAAGGGTTATTGTTAGTGTTGGCCAATAAATCGGTAAGCTTGATAAGGTATATTAGAACTTATCTAAAAAGAGAATTTGAACATTAAATTTTATAAGCAATGCTCCTCTGGAGACATACTATCTAATGTTTGCCTCCTTGGTTTTCTCATCACAACGAAGATGGGAAATGCTCAATATGATTTTTTAATTTAAAAAAATTTTTAAGTAATGGTCCATTGCAAACATATATAGTATAGAGTAAAAAAAGACTTAGAAGATGTTAATGTTTCATTCTATTTGCCTCAATCTCTTCCTGTCCTAAAAAGAAAAATAAAGCTATTATTTATTGAGACTTTTCTACTAGCCAGACACTATTCTAAGTGCGTTAAATATATTAACTCATTTGATCCTCACAACTCTGCAGCAGAAACTATGAATATGACCATTTTACAGACAAGGATACTGAGACAAAGAAAGATTAAGAAACTTGCCCACGGTTACACAAGCTAGGATGTGGTAGAAGTTGCACTCTTAACCACTATGATTTTACTATCAATACTACAGATGGAGCCAAAATTCTCCAATTCATTCTCTTCTCTTCCTATCCAGAAGTAATTACCATCTTAAAGTTGGTGTTTATCATTCCTGTATCACTTCCTGTATTTATATATTCACAACACACTTAAGTACCCACAAACAACATGTAGCACTGTGCTAGTGCATAGTAAGCATTCAATAAATGTTAACCATTGTTATTAACCATGTCCTTTATTAATATATTTTTAAGGGTAATACAGTCAAATTTATCAACAATGCCCTTTATGGGTAGAGATTTTTCTACCTTATTTAAATCCTTTCCTACTCCCATGTGATAAAGATGCATAACTATATTTTCTTCCAAGCTTCATTTTGATTTTCACATATATGACCTAGATATCCTCCCTGCCCCCACAATCCCCATTCCATCACTAACTGGCTACGTCATCTAGTCAAGTTATTTATGCACTCTAGCCTCAGTTTCTTTATTTTTAAGATGATATTTCTATAATGATCTGAAGAGTTGTTGTGAGGATTTAAAAATAATGCATGTAGATTCCCAAGCTTGGTGCCTGGCTCAGAGTTGGCACTCTATACATACAAGCTATTATGATTTGACAAGCCTAGGGGAAAAGTCATTATAATAATCTATACTGGTCAAAAGATTTTAAAAGATATACCTTTTATAAATTAAAGACAGAATAATGTATTGGTAGGTACATCAACACGGGTTGTATATTTTACAACGTAAAACCACATTTTCAGTATAGGTAGTGCATCTTTCTCACTATAACACAACGGTTATCCTAATTCCTATTGCTGGCACTATAATTAGGTTCAATTATATTTTATTCATTGAGGCCATCTTTATTTGACTACAACACAGAAAGTAAAAATGGTCAGACATGGTATTTTAGCAAGAATACTAAAACAAATGAATAGTTCATGTATTTGTTTTTCTGAGTAGTTTAATAAGGCCCAAAACAAAAGACGAAACAAAAGCTCTATAAAAGAAACACTATATTAGAGTTTCTTAGGCCAGGTCTTCTAATGACTGCATTTAACTTTCTTTACCAACGCTTCTATGTTATTCCAGTTATAGAGACAAAAAGATAAACCCCTGGTTCTAACTGACACATTAATATATATAGGCATACCTCAGAGATATTGCAGGTTCAGTTCCAGACCACCATAATGAAGTGAATATTGCAACAAAGGAAGTCACACAGATCTTTTGGTTTTTCAGTGCACATAAAAGGTATGTTTACGCTATACTGTAGTCTATTGAGAGTGCAATAGCGTTATGTCTAAAAATCAATGTGTACACCTTAATTAAAAAATACTTCATTGCTAAAAAAAAGCTAACAATTATCTGAGCCTTCAGTAAATCATGATCTTTCTGCCAGTGAAGGATCTTGCCTCGATGCTGACAGCTGCTGAACATTGAAAATCTGTTTAGTGTAGCCACCTTTACCAATGATCTTAGCTAGATCTTCTGGATAACTTGGCGCAGCTTCTACATCAGCACTTGCTGCTTCACCTTGCATTTTTATGTCATGGAGACCGCTTCTTTCCTTAAGCTTTATGAACCAGTCTACTTGCTTCAAACTTTTCTTCTGTAGTTCCTCACCTCTCTTAGTTTTCATAGAACTGAAGAGAGTTAGGGCCTTGCTCTGCTTTAGGCTTTGGCTTAAGGGAATATTGTGGCTGGTTTGATCTTCTATCCAGACCACTAAAACTTTCTCCATATCAGCAATAAGGCCGTTTTGCTTTAATGTAATTCATGTGTTCACTGGAATAGCACTTTTAATTTCCTTCAAGAACTTTTCCCAATTTACAACTTGGCTAACTAGCTTTCCTCCTATCTCAGCTTTAGACATGACTTCTTCACAAAGCTTAATTATTTCTAGCTTTTTATTTAAAGTGAGATACGTGCTACTTTTCCTCTCACTTGAACACTTAGAAGCCACTGTAGGGTTATTAACTGGCCTAATTTCAATATTATTGCGTCTCAGGGAATAAGGAGGCCTGAGGGAGTAGAGAGAAAGAGATAGAATGGTTGGTCGGTGGAGCCATCAGAACACACATAACAATTATTAAGTTCACTATTTTATATGGGCAGGATTCATGGCACCCCCAATTATAATAGTAACATCAAAAATCACTGATCACGGATCACTATAACAGATATAATACTAATGAAAAAGTTTTAAATATTGCAAGAATTACCAAAATGTGACACATAGATAAGAAATGAGCACAAGATGTTGGAAAAATGAAGCCAACAGACTTGCTTAATGCAGGGTTCCAATTTCTCTACATCCTTGCCAACACTTGTTATTTTGTCTTTTTGCTTATAGCCATCCTAGTGGTTACGAAGCGGTATTTCATTGTGTTTTTAATTTGTACTTTTCTGATGGCTAATGTTGAGTACCTTTCCTCAATGGACTTATTGACTATTATTACTTCACAGTACTTCCAACAAATATTTACTGTGTGCCTGTTATGTATCAGGCACTGTTCTAAGCAGTGAGTTAGTGGTGAGCAAGAGAGAAAAGGATCACGGATCTTACATTTTAGTAGGGAGAAAGAGATTACAAACATGTAACACATAAATCACAGTAACTATAAATATTTTTCATATTTTAAAGAAGAAAATAGAGAGTAATGTGAAGGTTAAGGTAGGTGGGGGTCACTACCCAAGGCAGCCAGGGGAGTCCTCTCTGAGAATATGACATTTGAGCTAGCTGAGGCCTTAAAGCTAAAAGGGTCCTAATTGTGCAAAAGATCTGGGGAAGAGTTTGCCAAGCAGAAGAAATGGCAGGTGTAATACCAAGGCCACAACATAGTAGGGAGCCATCCAGGTGGCAGAAAGTGTTGATTACCTACCCAAATCTATTTCTCTTTTTCTCCCTGCTGGCAGAGACCTGTTCTTGCCCCAGTGTTCAGCTTTTTCCTGTGCTTGGGTGACAAAGTGGACTATTCCCAACCCATAAGGGAGGCAAGCTTCTGAGAAAGACACAAGAAAGAGGGAGTGGAGTCTTTCCTTGAGATTGGATGCTGGTGATTAAGAATGTGATGCCTGGGGCTGCACTGTCCACCTGGCAACTACAAGGAGGGTTAGCAAATATGATAGATCAACAGAACCCGGGTTTTGTCCATGATCACAAATTGAACAGCTGGATTAACCATCCTGGAAGCCATACCTCCCCCGACCAACAAACCCTTCTTGTTATGTGAGATAATAAGTCCCCTTATTGTCTGAGATATTTGAAGTTGGACTTTCTATTACATAAAGCCAAAAGCATTCTAACAAATATTGAGGGTGGTTGGAACAGAGAGAGCAGGATCTTTGGAGAAAGGTACCAAATACAAAGGTGTTTTTTTTGTGTTTTTTTTTTTGAGACAGTTTCACTCTCTTGCCTGGGGCGAGTGCCGTGGCATCAGCCTAGCTCACAGCAACCTCAAACTCCTGGGCTCAAGCAATCCTACTGTCTCAGCCTCCCAAGTAGCTGGGACTACAGGCATGCGCCACCATGCCCGGCTAATTTTTTCTATATTTTTAGCTGTCCAATTGATTTCTTTCTATTTTTTTGGTAGACACGGGGTCTCCCTCTTGCTCAGGCTGGTGTCGAACTCCTGAGCTCAGAACGATCTGCCCGCCTCGGCCTCCCAGAGTGCTAGGATTACAGGCGTGAGCCACCGCGCCCGGCCATACAAAGGTGTTTTGATTTTATCTAATTGCAACACGAAACCACTGGAGAGTTTTAAATAATGGCAGGATATAATCTGATTTATACTTTTAAAGCTACACTCTGGCCTCTGTGTGGTAAATGTACTGTGGGTGTAATTTCATTCCTTTGCCACTGTTTATAATACTATATCTGTTTTTTTTTTTTTTTGGAGACAGAGTCTCAGTCTGTTGCCTGGGCTAGAGTGCCGTGGTGTCAGCCTAGCTCACAGCAACCTCAAACTCCTGGGCTCAAGCGATCCTCCTGCCTCAGCCTCCCGAGTAGATGGGACTACAGGAATGCGCCGTCATGCCCGGCTAATTTTTTCTATATATTTTTAGTTGTCTGGCTAATTTCTTTCTATTTTTTAGTAGAGATGGGGTCTCCCTCTTACTCAGGCTGGTCTCGAACTCCTGAGCTCAAACAATCCACCCGCCTCGGCCTCCTAGAGTGCTAGGATTACAGGCGTGAGCCACTGCACCCGGCTGTGTGTTATCTGTTTTTGAAACACATTTATTTCACGTTTATCGAGTTTTCCTTCTACATATAGTTTATAATCTACCAGAAATTCTACCACTGTCAGAACGTCTTCCTTGATTTTTTTACACAGTAAAACGTTTAAGAATATGAGTTATGAGCAGCAAACATGCAAAGAGATGAAGAAGAGGATAGGACAAAAAAAATGAACTTTGATGGAAATAAACTATATACAGTTTCCCCTTGGTATCCACAGGGGATTAGTTTCAGGACCCCCATTGATACCAAAATCAGCTGATGCTCAAGTCCCTTATATAAAATGGTATAGTATTTGCATACAACCTACAAACATCCTTCTGTATACAGTCCTCACTTAACATCATTGATAAGTTCTTGGAAACTATGACTTTCAGCAAAAGGATGTACAGCAGGTCCTGGAACAACCTGGTTTCATTTAATGTTGTTTTGTAATAACTCTGATGAGGAAAAGAGTTGGTATCATTTTAGGTTGTTTCACCTAAAATCAAAGTTTTCAAGAATCTATCGATGACACTAACTGAGGACTTGTACTTTAAATCATCTCTAGATTAACTTGTAAGTAATACAATGTAAATGCTATGTAAATAGTTTTATAATGTACTGGTTTTTGTTTGTATTATTTTTTACTATTGTATTATTATTTTTATTGTTTTTTTCCCTCAAATATTTTCAAATTGGGTTGGTTAAATCTGCAGAATGGCAACTCACAGTTACAGAGGATTACTGTGTTTCTTTTGAAGTCAAGAGAGAAGCCACAGCCTTGTCTTCTGCAGTGTGTATTCAGCAGCTAAATACTGTTATGACTAAAAAGTTCATTGCTAATGACCTTATATTCTAACAAGCTTTATGACCACATCTCATTTCCTCTTAAGACCAGGAATTAATTTGGCGCAATGTTTACTATCATTATTACATTACATAAAGACATGCTCAACTTAAATATACAAGACATGGATGGAATTTAGCTACAATTCCCTTGTAACACAACAGGATATGAAATACTGTATGTGTATTTCACATACATGCTTCCTCATTCATTTAATATGATTTATATTCAGTCAAACATGCTCCTAGTCAAACCACCACATTCATCAGTAAACACCTATGAATACCTTCTGTGCTCAATTAGCAGTGAGCTATATACTTTAAGGCAACTTACATAAAGGTAAGTTGAAATGGAAGCAATGACAAGCATGTGCTTTTTTTCCTATAGTAAGTATCATCCTTCTTTACGTGACAACGTTATCTAATACTAAATAAAATGTAATACTAACATGTACATGTTACTTCATCAGACCTCTCTGAGTTTAAGAATGCAAAATACATTCTTCGGTATCTTTAGACTTATGTTTAAACAGGAGGCTAGAAAAGCTGCTCTGTTTCCCTTCCATCACAAAGTATAAAAAGAACCAAATGGAGAGAAGCAGAAGAGATGTTTAACCTAGTTATACACAAAAAGTCAGGTGCTCTCCATTAACTGAAAGGTTGCCCTCCTGACCTTCTTCCATCTTTAGACTTAATTTTTTTACCTTGATTTTTAAAGAATTAAGCCATCTTAGGATTCTTGGCATACATAGTTTACATCTGTGGAGGTCTTACCAGGCTATACTCTATGTGGATTAGATCACTGAATCCTCACAATCTATTTGGTAGATACTATTATTATTCCCATTTTACAGATGGTGAAACTGAGGTCAGAGTTGAGACTAGGGTGACGAGAGGTACCATAGGGTGCCTTGCTTGCAGCACACGGTGCCTTGCTTGCAGCACACGGTAGTCATGACCCTGACTGGGGCATAGGGAACTTAAGTAACTTGCTCTTTACCCAATAATGCCTGACGAAGAAAGGGCAGGCAGTCCAAGTTTTTACTTCCTAGACCATATTCTAATCTATGACAAAGAGCACTGGAGCTTGGTATCAGAAGGCTAAATTCTAGAAGGAGCTGTGTGTGTTTGAGTCATGGTTTTCCCACCCACTCAATGAATGTTAAAATAATGTCTCAAAGAATGAAGGGGTCAGATATATTTACAAAGATGCAAAAGTGCCTAATCAGGAGACTGCCAAGAACTGGGTGGTTATCAAGGGTCTCAGGAGTGTCTTGTGAAAAAGGGAGGAAAAATTTATCACGAGTCCAGCTGCCAGGGTTGTGTGTGAATGTGTGTGTTTGAGGGGAAAGGTGATAAGGAGATGACTCAAGTAATTTAGAGGACAAAGTAAAGATACGTCCTGTGACGGGTGATCCATTTAGAATAACCTCAATTACCGACCAAAACCCCACCTGACACGGCCCATTTTCTACTGCATTGACACACCGACCTTTGCTCTGTTCCTTGAAGTCAGGCCACATACTGCCTCTTTTGTTACTTGAATTCTCCAACATGATTCCCGCCTCGGGACCTTTCTCCACTTGCTTTTCCCTGGCTGGCTCCTTCTCATAATTCCGGTTTCAATTCAAATGTCGCTTCTTCACAGAGGATTTCCCTCTGACGACTCCATCTAAAATTGTATAACTCCTCCCGCCCCCCGTCATTCTTTATCTCATAACCCTGCTTCTTCATTGCACTTTTCGCTCTCTTAAAGTAATACTTATGCGTTTACTTGTTTAAGGCCTGTCTCTCCCCCTCCAGTGTAAGCTCTGTAAAGCAGCGACCCTTTGGGTCTTTTCCTTGGCTGTAACCTCAGTATCCGGCACGTAGCAACTATATAAATATTTGCTGTAGTCTATAAACACCTCAGGTCGGGAGAGGAGCTTTCTAGACACTGCGAGGGATCAAGGGCCACCGGAACGCATTTCTTGCGGACGAGTGAGGAACTGGGAAGGCTGTCAGGCGGAGGCCGGGGAACCTTCGGAAGGACGAGCAGAAGTCCGAGCTCTCTGCAGGACCTAGGGGCGCGAGGCGCGGGGGGGCTCACCTGCCGAATGGCCGCCAGCGTGTTCTCGGGGGCGTCGTGACTGCCGCCGCGATGGGCGATGGCTGAAACGCGGTCCCGGGGTTTGAGCACCTCCAGGGCCCTGCGCGAGGGCACCGGCTCAAAGCTGAAGACGCGCAGCAGGACGAAGAGGCTGCCTGTGAGGAGGCAGGCATTGAAGGGGCTGCGCGTCACCAGCAGCAGCAGCACCAGCAGGAAGGAGAAGGGGCCCATGAGGCCCCCCTGGTCCTCCCACAGCCACATGCCGGCGCCCGCACCGGCACGGACAGGAGTCCCGGACCTGCCGGGCCCCCAGGATAGGAGAGCGAGAAGCGAGGGGAAGCGCTCGAAGCACTGGCCACAGCTGGCACCCTCTGAGGAGACTAGCGCCGCACAATGGCGGCGGCGGACACATCCACAGGGGGAACCGGCTGTCCAGCCAATCAGGGCCCGGGATAGCCAGCGCTGGGGGCGGGGCCTCTCCATGGCAACGGGGACGAGCCCAGGCTCCAGGTCCACCCAGGCTCTAGTTGTAAAGTAGCTTTGGGTTGTCTCGTGTCGGGACCTTCACCTGGGCATTCTCTGTAGGCGAGAAGGGCAGGGAAAAGAACCGTCCTACGGCTGTAGGTCTGGAAGAGATTTTAGTGACTTCTTTATCTGCCCTTGTGGAAACTGAAGTCCAGGGAACTTAGAAGGGGCAGGATGCTTAGACTATTTATTTATTTTATTTTTTTTAGACTATTTATTTAATTTAATTCAATTCAAGGTGTGCCCATCACCAGTTCAGGTGCTCAGGACACAGCAATGAAAAGGACCTGAAGGGTCCTTGTTCTTGGGGACTCACATGCTCGAGGGGGGAAATAATAGTGTTAGCAAGTGCAGCTAACATTTACAGAGCACTTACCATGTCCCAGGTACCGTGCCAGCAAACACTTCATATGCCTATTTTTCTCACAACAGCCTTAGTAAGGGGGTATTATCTCAGGAGACTGATTTCAATGGACTTTAGAAGGATTTTTCAGATTCTGAGGGAATGAAAGAGACTCGCAAAGGAGACACAATCGGATTATAAAACTGGAAGGGGTTCCAAAGATTTCCTCTTTTCATAGAAGTCAGCAGTTAATGGCAGGGTCAGGACTGACATCAAGCTTCCCCAGTGGCTTGTGACCTTTCCACTGCTACTACTTCTCCTACTAAAGGCTTATGTACCAGGAATTATCTCATTTGTGCATAACCACCCTTGTGATAGGCACTTTTAAAACCTCCATTTTACATATGCAAAAATAAGCACCGGAAGGAAGGTTCCTAAGAGAGATAGAAGGTAAAGCTGAGTTAGGGAATGGACAGGGGTCACTAAATCATATTTTGGAAAGCCGGTAAGATGTTAGATAGAAAACTTTGGCAAATGATTTAGGGCTTTCCCTGTTACCTTTTTCCACTGATTTGCAAAAGGTTTTACATGTCTTAAGGTTTCTAGTTGGCATCTAAAATTCAGCAATTTTTTATCTACAGAGAAAAATTTTGGTGAAAGCTGTTTTCCAACGACCACACAGCAAGACGTTATCTCTACACGGATAAACAAAAAATGGCAACTTCAAGGAATACTTTACGGGGCTTCAGACAAATAAATAAAAAACTAAAATATAAAAGAGGCGCTGGCTTGCAGTGAAGACTACGTTTCCCGGCGTGCAGCGTGCTCGCCGTGAGTACTACCCCTTCCGACACAGGTGCGCAATGCACCTCGGAGATTGTAGTTTTCTGCAGGCCCAACCGTTCCAACTGCCCGGGAAGCAACCACCGGAAGTGCCGGCCCTGAGAGGCGGAGTCCGGGCGGCGGCGGCGGCGGCGGCGGTTGCCAGGAGCCCGCGTTGCCGCCCAAGACCCGTAATATGGCGGGGAGGAGGAGGAGAAGGCGCCGGCGGATTGAGCTGCTTTCTGTCGGTACCAATTGAGCCTTTTGCCTTCTGACAAGTCCCGTGGCGACGGGAGAAAAGCTCACGGGGCCGTGGGGAATCAGGTGTGTGTATGAGGAGGGGGCTCGACCCTCAGCGGGTACGAACTGAGAGGCAGCCTGGCGAGGCAGAATTGGCGTCTCGAGGCGCTGAGGGCGGCCCCTGTGCTGGGCCCCGGGGTCTCGAGCCTCTGGAAAGGCTCCGGGGCGGGGATGCGGGAGCCCGGGGGCAGGAGCTTCGGGCGCGGAGGTGATGCTCAGATGCTAGCACCGCCGGTTGGGCCCTTGGCATGGAGCCTTATTAGAGGACCTGGGGAGGTGGCGCGGGGCGCCGGGGTGAGGCTGGAGGATCCCTAGTGAATAAAACTCGGGCCAGACCCGGAGAATCCCCTCCTGGTGATAAAACTGGGCCGTTTTTCTTCTTCCTCCCACGGCGCTGGAGAGGGAGGCGTCCCCAGGGTGCGCACTGGTCATTTCTGAACGCCGGTTACCACAACCAAGGGCCCTTGCTAGGAGCTCTGTTTACTCCGTCTTTGCCACTCTGGGGCATAAGCTTGAGCATAATAAAACAAATCTTCTTGATTGCCCCTGAGGCTGCTAGGTGGTTCCTACCCTTTGCTTCTACTACCTAGTTATGATCTCAGTCCCCTTCTCCTACCCCAGTTTAGGCAAATGGCAGCCGTCTAGAGATTGATTTGATGGGGAGGGCTTGGGAGACAGCGAAATGAGGACGCTGTTGTCCCCCTTTCTATGTTTTTAAACTACATTTGAATCCTACCGGGAACCAAGCAAGCACTGTGTCTGCCCTCCAGGAGTTCTAGTCTAGTGTTTAAAAATCATCATCATCATCATTATCCTTTTCATAGGAAAAACAACCCTCCTTGATGCGTTCTGCGTGTCCTGCAGTATGCTAATGGCCATTCATGCATTAGCTCATTGAAATCTTTCAAAATCCCGTTGAGACAGATACTCTGATTATCCCTATTTTACAGAGAAGGGAAACTGAGGCCTAGGGATGGTAATTGGCTTGCCAAGAACATGCAGCTAGTATGTGTTTGGATAACAAATCTCTCCCTTTACTGTCTCTCCAAGAAGTTTGCATCTTTGGGGGAACTGATCGTTAAAACAACCAGCTAGGATCTGAAAACAAGGCGGGATCTGTTCTGTGTTACTTTTACCATTCTCTTTAGTGACATTTCTGGCAGAGCATTTGTAAGGAGCAGATAGGACCGTGAGTCTGGGAGTTTGCAAAGAGGCTCATTTGGAAAAGGGTCAGTAGCACTCTGTGTTATAAAGGGAGAAGACAAGGCATTTCTGAACCTGCTGCAGCTGACAAATTATTAATGGAAGTGGACCAGTAATGCCTGACGGTAAAGTATGGGACAGTAGATCTGTAGTCAAGGCTTCCTTAAAATAAAACCTTGTTGACAGTGGTAATTGTGGTGTGAGAAACATAATGCCCTCTTGCTTAATCATGGGATATGGACTGCTCACTTTTTAAATAGTTGCCTTTGCAGTTTAGAGGTACCAGTTTCTCTGGGAATAGGTTCATCCATGAAACTACTCAATTCCATTTTTCCTTGCTAGCTTCTTTGGTGTATAGTCCACCTTCTTCTATTTTCTCCCAGTTCCATTATTGTTTGAGTAATTACCCTAATTCATTTATTCAATACTTTTATCAAGAGCCTACTGTGTGCTGACACTGTTCTGTGTAATGGGGATTCAGTGAGCAAGACTGAAAAGGTACCTGTGCTTATGGAGCTTACATTTTGGTGGAGGAAGACAGACAAAAATCGAGGAAATAAACAAGATAATTTCAGATAGTGGTAAGTGCTCTGAAAATTGGGAAACAGCAGGGTAATGTGAGAGTGACTGAGGCAGGGCTAATTTAGATGGGGTAATCAGGGAGGGCCTCTCTTAGGAGGCGACATCCAAGCTGAGACTGCAGGATAAGTAAGATCCAATCACGCTCCAGGATCATTTGGTAATTTCCCTAATCTCCATATTAGCACTTGTATTAGAATGGTTAATACATTGTCATATGCTGTAAATTATGCTGTAATAATAATAAATTATTGTATATCTGCAATACGTAGGACATATATGTTGTATTTAAGGTATGTGAATAACTTTCTGAAACAGCGAGGCATAACTCTATGATGTTATTGAAAGAAAAACGAAACTATTGCCTTAAATTTTCTAGACCTTTAAAATTGAATTTTATGTTTTGCTTGCATATTTAAAGTATATTACTTTATTTCTTTGAATAATCTATTTATATTCCCTGCAATGCTGGATGCATGAGTTGTTTCACAAAAGTACTTTAAAGTATTTTAGCAGAAATAGGTTCATTTGAATTTCTTTTATGTCTTAGCTACTGCATATTTTGGTTGTTACAATATAATGTGGGTTGAAACCTAGACTAAAAAATTGTTATGCAGTAAGGTGTTTTGTTTTTTTTACTTATGCTTTTTTAAATGAATATAAGCTTGCAAAGTCTCGTTCATGTTGTAGAGAACCATTTCTTTGAAACTAAACTCACTTTGCATAAATTGAATATAGAAACAATCAATGGAATGGTAGAAAGAAGTTTTTGTTATTGATAAAACTACCAGTTGGCCAAAAGTAGCAATATATTTTATTTTTTCATAATTTAATCATAATTTAGAATATGCTTTTTTTCATTTCTAATTGCACTATAATTTGTCCCTGACACTTTAGTGTACTAAATTTTTAAGTACTTTGAGACCTAGTATAGTATCATACTCTGTCTTATTTCATCTTTGCCCACATCATGAATTGAATTTCCCTGCCTTCTCTTTTTTTGTTAATTAGTTAATTGTTTTAAAATGAACACATAAAGGAACATTATTGTATTAGGTTTTCTGTGTCCACAGTTCCTACTTTTGTTGGTTATGATTCTGATGTCTCTCTTTA
The DNA here is from genome assembly GCA_004363605.1 of Indri indri. NCBI lineage: Eukaryota > Metazoa > Chordata > Mammalia > Primates > Indriidae > Indri > Indri indri. The sequence goes on from RJWJ010000562.1 coordinate 13,801, forward strand.
TTTTCCCTCACTTATTTAAAGGAAACAGCGTCACACAAAATGCTATGCAAACAAGCAAACAATAAATATTTAATACCTGTTGAATGAATGAATATTGGGCTAATCCTTCCTGGTTACCTTATATTTTCATAACCACCATTAAAATTTCCCAGAAATGGTGAAATTACTGGGCTGATTGATTTAAGTAGTTTGGTGGTGGTTCCAGTTTTCAACAATAAAATAGAATTAATTCCAGAGCCAATAGATTTTCTGCTTTTCACCTCTGACTGGCCCACCATGGAGTCATAGTCTTAAGATATGCAAGCTGAGGCGGGAGGATCGCTTGAGCCCAGGTGTTCAAGGCTATACTATGCTATGATTACACCAATGAATAGCCACTGAAAGCTAGCCTGGGCAACATAATGAGACTCTGTGTCTTAAATTAAAAGAAAAAAAGATATGCAAGTAATAGCCTTTGAACTTCATAATAGAAAAAGAATTTTTAAAAGTAAATATTGTTTTATTTAATTAGCCCTTTTTTTTGCTACAAAAGCATTTCTACTTTTGTGATATGTATACTGTATAGGTACTTGTATTGTGTAGATAAGTCCTGTTAAAGGAAATATATCCTATTTTGCAATCTGAAGTTAGTAAAGTGGTACAGAGCTTTGTTCCCGTAAGATTTTGCTGAGTTCTTAGTGTTCCTCTAAAATAGTCTCATTTAAAGATTGATTTATATACAAAAACGTTCAGAAATAATTAATATGTGAAGCAAGTCTTAACTGCCAGGATCTTGAGGTAATTTACTGTACTCCAGAATTAGCTCCTGATGAGTGAGAGAGTTCTGGGAAGGCCAGCTGTAGGAATTGTGAATGCTAAGACTATCTATCTCCTGCTCTGCAAATTTGCCAAATAATTAAGATCTATTTTTCTCAGCATATTAAAAATAACATTTTTCTCTCTTGTAGTGTGATTGTGAGAAGATGGAGGAATATGAGAAGTTCTGTGAAAAAAGTCTTGCCAGAATACAAGAAGCATCAGTATCCACAGAGAGCTTTCTACCTGCCCAGTCTGAAAGTATTTCACTTATTCGCTTCCATGGAGTGGCTGTGCTTTCGCCACTGGTAAACTTTGTTTTTAAATAATTTTTTTCTGTAGTGAACCACTAAGGCAGTTCATGGAAAAACAAAAGAAAGGCTTATAAACATTTGAAGAGCTGCCTAACTCTTTTTCGTAATTAGAGAAATACATGCTGGGCATGGTGGCATATGCCTATGGTCCGGCTACTTGGGAGGCTGAGGTGGGAGGATTGCTTGAGCCGAGGAGTTCTGAGCTATAGCGTGCTATGGTGAGCTATGGTGCATTATAGTGCGAATGGGTGTCTGCACTAAGTTCAGCATCAATATGGTGACCTGGGAGCAGGGTACCAACCACCAGGTTACCTAAGGAGAGTAGTGGGATCATGCCCATGAATAGCCACTGCACTCTAGCCTGGGCAATAAAATGAGACCCCATCTCTAAAAAAACAAACCAAAAAAATCCCAAAAGAAACATAATTAGAGAAATACCAGTGAATTATTATTTTTTACCTACTAGATTGGCAAAGATCTGATAGGACCTAATGTTCCTTAGTTTGTGGAGAAAATGTACTTCTAATGTACTCTTGCTGAGAGAATCATTTGATTCCATTTTTTGGTGAGCAGTTTCGTAGTGTTTATCAGAATTTTAAAGTGTATAACCTTTGACTCAGCAGTTTTGTTTTTGGGAACATCCTACAATTATACTGATATGTGTGCCCAAGGAAATATGTACAAGGTTATAGTAGCATTGTTTAAAATAGCAAAAGATTGATAAACCACCTAAATGTCCATCAGTAGTGGATTCGTTTAACTGTGGTCCATTTTATAGAATCTTACACATGTCATTACAGTGAGTAAGGTAGATCTAAATATGAAAGCATGGAAAGATCACTGTGTGCAGCCTGCTGTCAGAGGCAGTGTAGAATAACTGTTGAAAGTCCAGGCTCTGGTGCCTTCTGGCCCGAGGTCAAATCAGTCCTTTGCTCCTTAACTACTGGGTGAATTTGTGGTCCATTTCCTTATTTGTGAAATGGTGATAAAAATAGTGCCTACCTTATAAGTCTGTTTTGAGAATTAAATGAATTAATATGTATAAAATGCTTAGAATACTACCTGGATCATAGGAGGTAACATAAACTCAATATATGTTAACCATTTGGGTTTTTAAAAGGATGGTATATCCCTTTTCTGGGGAGTGGTAAGGGAATAGAGGATAGTAGGGTAGACTCTTCTTCATCATGTACCCTTTGATACTGATTGAATATTTTTTAAATGTACATGACTTTATTTTAAATCAGAAAATTACTATTGGAAAAATGAGTTTAAAATTTTTTTTATATAACAGGAGTTAAAAGATCAATATTTTCTGCCAACTTTTTGTAATGAAATTTGCAAACATACAGAAAAATTGAAAGGATGGTACAATGACCACCCATAGGTTTACCATTTAGATTTAACAATTTTTAACATTTTTGCCATCTTTGCTTTATCTGTTTGTGATTTTATGTATTTGTATGTATGAATGTATGAATATACATGCATTTTTAAAAATTCCCTAGCCATTTGAAAATGCAGATACGTGCCACTTCTCTCCTATTTTGGTATATGTCTCCTAAAAACAAAGACATTCTCTTATATAAAGTCTCAATACCATTATCATACCTTAAGACAATTAATAATTTTTAATAGCTTCTAATGTTCCATTCATATTCACATTTTTACATTTGTGCTCAAAATGTCTTTTATAGCTTTTTTTCCCTAATCTGGATCCAGTCAAAATTCACAAATAACATTTGTTTGTTATGTTTCTTTAATCTCTTTTAATGTAGAACAGTGCCTCTGCCTCTTTAAAAAAAAATTTTTTTTATGATATTGGGTTTTTAAAGAGACCAGACAAATTGTCTTGTTGAATACCTTACATTTTGGATTTGTCTAATTGTTTCCTCATGGTGATATTTAACTTCTTTTAGTCCTTGTGGTTTCTTTAATCTGGAATTTAAGTCTAAAGTTTGCTTAGAATCAGGTTAAAAATTTCTGGCAAGAATTCTTTAGAGATGAGGCCATATTAAATTAATATGTACTTCATATTAAATTAAATCAGAAGTTACTTCATGTTTAGTTGTCCCCCTATTAGTGATATTTAGTTTGAACACTTGCTTACAATGGTGACTGCTGGATATCTCTTTAAAATACACACTTCCCCCTTTTGTTTTTTTGAGACAGAGTCTGGCTCTGTTGCCCTGGCTAGAGTGCTGTGGCGTCAGCCTAGCTCACAGCAACCTCAAACTCCTGGGCTCAAGTGATCCTTCTGCCTCAGCCTCCCGAGTAGCTGGGACTATAGGCATGTGCCACCATGCCCAGCTAATTTTTTATATATATATTTTTAGTTGTCCAGATCATTTCTTTCTATTTTTAGTAGAGACGGGGTCTCGCTCTTGCTCAGGCTGGTCTCGAACTCCTGACCTTGAGCGATCCACCCGCCTTGGCCTCCCAGAGTGCTAGGATTACGGACGTGAGCCACTGCGCCCATCCCACATTTCCCCTTTTTGATGAGCAAACTGCGTAATGATTCTTTGGTATCAAACAAATAGGAAAACATTTTATAACAACAATTTTATCAGCTATTTGATGACATATTGCTTGATTTAATATGGACCAAATGTCTGAGGCTTGTTATGTGGAGTCTATGACTCCATCAGTTACTTATTTATAAGCAAAATCTGATGTTTATAGACTTAATCCACACTTGTGTGGTTGTGTTTGATAGATGAATATTACAACTTTGGAATAATTTTTTATATGCCTTTTTTTCATTTGCATAAGTATAAAATAAGTCTTGACCCTTAACACAATCACTAAACTTCCCAGGACTTCATTAAGATTTAAATCCACTGTAGAAAGCTATAATAGTTAGAAGCCTTCAATATTTTAGGTCCATTCTATTTTTGTTGGAGGATACAATGAGGTGGAGTAAAAAATGTGTTCTGATTTTGTAGGCAAATAAAACATTATCTGTTTCTTTTATCATCAAACCTTTGGACATTTTCTTGAGGCAGCAAAGAGGTAAAATGTGCACTGATTAGAATATTAAAACTTAGAGAATCTGACCCAGTGAAGTAAGATTTTGAAAGTAAAATGATGTTTAAGTGAAGTAATGCAAAGCTCAGCAATGGCCAATAAAAGGGTGAATTTTATTTCTTTTAATTTAGAGCATTTGATAAATGAACAAAATTTTTTCTTTTTTCAATTGACAATAATTTACATCAGTAAAATGCACAGATCTTAAGTGTTAAAATTCCATGAATTTTGATATATGGCATACACCTGTATAACTCACACCCACACAGAATGTTTTCATTACCACAGAAGGATCTTGATGTTCCATCCCACTCAATACCCCCAACCACTTGCCTCTTAAACATGTTTTTAATTATTCTCTTCAAATATGTTTTCTGATTGTATGATATTTTTATCATTGAGAAATAATCACCTTTTTATGATGTTTTCTAGCTTAACATTGAGCAAAGAAAGGAAATGCAACAAGAAAAGCAGAAAGCACTTGATGTAGAAGCAAGGAAGCAGGTTAATAGGAAGAAATCTTTACTGACTCGTGTCCAGGAGATTCTTGAAAATGTTCAGGTGTGTAATTTAAACTCTTTTAGGTTATAATTAAGAAATCATAAGGTAAGCATTGGTGATAATTTTTCAGAAATGTATTTGTACTTAGCTAATTATCAATATACTTTACTGTTATGTTTGAGAAGCTTCATAATTCGTGATATTCCGTTTCAGTTACTCCAGAGAGAATTCACTTGCTTGTTAGTGATGCCCAGTACTTGAATCAGAGGATACTTAGACAATGGAGCCGCACACCGAGTATAATTGCTTATTGTCTGTATCTTATGACTCTAAAAACATTGAATTCTTAGTGACAGAATGATAGAATTGGTCATTGTCCTTTACTCCTAAACTAATCAGACTATATGACCTTATTCTCATTCTCTGCTAAAGTAAATAACTGCCCCCAATTTTTTTTGGTTAAAATTCTGCTCTTGGATATACAAAATGCAATTTGGATTCGATAAATAGAATTGTCTAGATGCATCCTAGAACCGAGTTAAAACTATTTAAACAACACATCCACCTTTTTGTAATTATTTTTATTTTGATTAATTTAAATTTGTATAGAAAATTTGTTTTAAGGTGCGAATCATTTTATACTAAAAAGAAAAATAAATGAATTATGTTGAAAAATAATTTCTGTCATATATAGCACTGTTTTGCTGTCTACATCTTTTTGTTTTTTCGTAATCTTAGGGGTTTTTGGTTTGTCTGTATAATTCATACCTGATAACAAATGTATGTAAATGAACCTTAGGGTATTTCTACTACTGGTACCTGCATTCTCTGTGGTTAGCGTATAGTATGACTAGTAGATTTTAATTTGCAGATTATAATTACTGTCAATAAGTTAAAAAAATATAATGTGTAGGGCTAATTTCACAACAAGAGGTGAGTTTTTGACTCACTAGATATTTCCTGTTACTGAAACAAAAATGGCATATCATTCTTGGTCCATTGAAGGAAGATAAAATATACTAATAACAAAATTATTGTTGAGTTAAAAAGTTCTCTGTTTAAAAAAGCATATGTAATGTTGAACTGTAATGAATTATTCAGTTAGAGAAATTTTATATAAACAGATTTCTAAGGTCTGCTTCACCTGTAAAACCTATGATTCTATGTAGATTTTTTTGTTGTTATTTAACTCGTCTAACCAAAGGCTCATTTTAGTGGTGTATAAAAACATAGCTGCTGAATATCACAAATGTGAAATGTGAAATATTTCATATAAGGAAATAATCTAATTTGCTTAAACCTGTGAACATGTTCATAGATTTGTGAATCTGCATCTCTTTTGGTTTATTTTGGTCCTGAGTTTGTGACTAAGTATGCCTTATTGTACTGTTTATTGCATAGTACCTGGAAACCATTACATGTCTTGGGATTTGTAAGGTAAAATTGGCAAGCCATGGTCTAGGAAAAAAACAAGCACTTACAAAACAACCTACAAATATTTTAATATTCAGTATTTTGGAGTCTAATGATTTCTGCCAGTTTAATATATTCTTGTATACTCTTTAGAAACCACCCTAGTTTTTTTTTTATTCTTTTGCAAAGTTGGATTATTTAGATACAAAGTGTATTTATTTTAACATGTATTTTTAAATGTATTTTATTTTTTCTATTGGATCTCTTGTGTATACAGTTGTTCTCATCTTAATGTATCAAATTTTTGCCTGTTATGCTGGTCCAAAATGTAGACAGTTTGCTATTTTAATTCACAGTTGGTTAATCTAATTGAATTTTGTTTTAATGAATTAAGTTGAACTATTTCTTATTTCTAAGTAATTTAAGGTACATGGCTGAGCTATTATTTACTATAAATTTGCCTCATTTTATGGGGAGTAAGCATGTAGGAGACAGGAGTCTTATTACTGAACTATTTTTACTTAATCAGTTCCTGGACAAGTTAGTCTTTGTTAGAGAGGGATCATTTGTGTAAGACATTTAATTACGTGCTATTTATTGCATACATTATTATCCTTAGACGATAGCTATCCTAGGAGGAATAACTAGTGATGTTAATAACATATGACTGGAGAAAGTTAAGGAAAATGCCTCTATTCTGAGATTAAATTGCACATGTATATATGGATATGTGCGTATACATTCACATATACATTTGTGCCCATATTTTTATCAAATTAGATGATTTCCTTTTTTTCTTTTAATAAATAGGCTCTAATGACCAATAGATTTTTTTATAGTAATTTGAGTCCTATATGACATAGTTTACCTCAGAAACCAGTCATCTTAGTTTTTGTTTATGTTTTCAAATGTCAGAACTCTGAATCTTCAATTTTAGTTTTATTATAGAAAACAATGAAATTAAAGGCTTTTGTGCAGTGAGGAAATATTAATTTTTAAATTTCCTTTTTCAGGTTAGAAAAGCACCTAATACCAGTGATTTTGATCAGTGGGAGACTGAAACAGTTTACTCTAATTCAGATGTCAGAAACCTGAATGTTCCTGCTACATTTCTAAATAGCTTTCCAAGCCCTACTGAACACTCTGCTTTAGTAAAGCTTGAAAAGATAGCTGGAATTTTGCCATTGGAGAATGAAGATCAATGTAAAACTAATGAGATAGACTTAGCCAGAGATTCAGAAGGATTTAATTCTCTGAAGCAATGTGATAGTTCAGATATTAGTCATGAAGAAAATGAAGCTTTTCCAAAGATCTCCTCAGCAACCCTACAAGAGACTCCTATTTCTGATAGTGTCTTCTCAACAAATGAAGAACAGGATCCATCACTTTTGGCAGAAGTCACCCCGGATCCCTATGTAATGAGCCTTCAGAATCTGATGAAAAAGTCAAAGGAATATATAGAAAGAGAACAATCTAGACGCAGTCTGAGAAGTAGTGCAAAGAGGAATGTTAATGAGAGTCATTCAGACAAAGAAAATGATGCTGTCAAAGTGACCGACAGTGTAAAGGAGAAGGCCCAGTTGATAGGCAAACACTGTGTCTCAGTTATTCCCGACAAACCAAGCCTTAATAAATCAAATGTTCTTCTCCAAGGTGCTTCAATTCAAGCAAGCAGCATGAATATGCCAGTTTTAGCTAGCTTTTCTAAAGTGGACATACCTATACAAACTGGCCATCCCACTGTTCTAGATTCTGATTTTAAAGTTATTGCCACTTTTGTTACTGAAAATAATGCTATCAAAAGTCTTGCAAGTTCATATGCCAAATTACCTACTCCAGAGCCAAGTATGAGTCCTAAAATGCATCAAAGGCGTTCCAGGCCATCATCAGAATGTCATATACTTATAAATAACCCAATAAATGCCTGCGAATTAAGCCCCAAAGGAAAAGAACAGGCAGCGGACTTAATTGTTCAAGATACTGATGAAAAAACAAATGTACCCGAAACTGTGCCAAAGTTACCAATTAATTTAGCAGGAGTTTGTTCAAGCAAGGTTTATGTCAGCAAAAATACATCCGAAGTCGTTGAGGATATGGTTTTAGGTAAATCAACAGGAAATCAATTAGAAAATAAAGTTATTCATGGACTTGCCACTGCGGAAGGTCAGTTAACATCTGATGAGAGAGGAGCGCACAAAATGAATAGTACTTGCACTGCCATGCCAAAATTGCATGAACCATATGCCACCAATCAGTGTGTAGCAAGTCAGAACTTTGGAACTGTGGGTGGACTCAAGTCAGCCAGTATGTTAGAGAAAAACTGTAATTTACAAATGGAATTGAATAAATCTTATGATGTAAAAAACCCATCTCCTTTATTGATGCAAAACCAGAATACCAGACAGCAGATAGACACACCTACAGTGTTCTGTGGAAATGAACAATTTTTGGATAACAGTTTTGAAAAAGTGAAACGGAGACTTGATTTAGATATTGATAGTTTGCAAAAAGGAAACTGCCCTTATGTCTTAACAACTGGAATAGCTGAACAGGAAAGGCAACATTTGCCAGAAAAAAGCTACCCTAAGGGATCTGTCTTCATTAATAAGAATAAAATGTCAGAAACTAGTTCCAAAGGTAAGGAAACTTTGAAGTGTTTGATACTTGCTATGCAGATGGCACCTTTATTTTAATACTTTTCATTGACATTTTGAAAAAAAAAATTGCTTTATCTGTTCATACAGCCATTTATCTTGTTAGAAAGCATATAATTTTTATAGCTACAGTTTATTGCCATTTGATAGTGTTTCTTAAAGGATTTTCTTGTTTAAATGATGAAGCTTTCATAGTCTACTTGATATTATTGAGAATATTATTAATGATTGAAGGAAACAGTTCTTATGTGAAACATCATATATAGTTTTAATCCAGTATATTGCTATGAGGTCTTTCTTTTGGACTATGGTTTCTAATATTTTTGTCAGTTTGTTCATCTATAATGAGATCTTCATGTAGTTGGCCCCTCAGTAAACACTTTAGCATCAAGTTATTAGAGAAAAGTATCACAAATAAAGCTCTGAGTAGTGTTTCAAGAATGGTTCTTTATTAATAAAAATTATTTTTTCAGGTTTCTTTTCTGTTGCATCCAGTGTTATATTAACAACAATTTGTTAAAGCATGTTTTTCTTCTTCATCACTCCTTTGCTGTCATGGCTCATAATTCTTCATCACTGATATGGAAGACATAAATCAAGTAAATTAAGTTCTTAGGGCTTATGGGAAATACAGGGTTGGTGCAGACTACTTAAAATCTGTGCAACTTTATGAAAGTTCTAATAAAAACAGCAATTGGTACTTGGGGAGCCAACTTGGATCCTCCAAGTAGACCAGGGGTCCCCAACCTATGGTGAGTTATATAATTATTTCATTATATATAACAGTGTAATAATAGAAATAAAGTTCACAATAAATGTAATATGCTTGAATCATCCTGAAACCATTCCCCCTCACCCCTGCCGGGTCCGTGGAAAAATTGTCTTCCATGAAAACGGTCCCTGGTGCCAAAACAGTTGTGGACCACTGAAGTAGACAACATACCAAGGCTAGAGGCTGCCTCAGTGAATATCAAAAGTACACAAAACCAACTGAGTGGCAATTCTGGCAGTGCCTTAATAAGTGCTGTAATAATGCAAGATGAGGCCAATCATGGAGGCAGCCAGGTAGCTGCCACAGTGGGGAGGGGCGGCAGCGCCGTGTGCTGAGAGCTGCCCACAGCTCAGTGAAAGTTTTTAAGATAGAGCTAAATAGGACTCCTGCTGTCCACTGAGTGGTTCAGGTGAGGGGCTTTTTTCTTTCTTGCTGAAGGTTATAATTCTACTCTGCTTTTCCAGCTCCCCTTGCCTGTGAAAAACTACACATAAACAAGTACAAATTGTCGCTGAATAAAATGTATTTAGGAACAAATTATGGGAAGACTACAGCAGTAGCACAATAGTACATAATAAACTTATCTTCAGTGAAAATCATTGTGTATTTCAAAAGAATGATTCTTTGAATTTAGTTGAGTTATAATGGATCCATGAATACACACTTGCTACATCTACATAATACTTGGTATTTCAACATTTTGATATGTCTTACCACTTTCTATTCAGTAAGGCTGCATAGTGATAATGATTTATATTTTTTAGTTAGTAACTAAAACATCTGGAATTTTAATGTTCAGTCTTTTCTGGAACCCCAAACTGAGAAATCTTTATACCATCAAAGGAATATTTACTTTAAAAATCAAAACAGAGCAAAACTACAAGCTACAATACCAGAGATCCTAGAGAAGGACAAGAGTCAAAAAAATAAGTAGTGGTAAGATGCAGTTGAGGACCACATCTTACAGTGAGGGTCCGGAGAATCTTCAGATCACGATGGGCTCTGTTGAAGGAGTGGGTAAAGGTGATGAGACACAAGGCTTTATTGGATAGCATGAAACAAGAGGAGTGGCAAATGAGAATGTGGTTCAAAGTGTAGACCCAGCTGTATCTTGACAGTGTAATGTCAGAGCGTGCTCTCTTGTCAGAAGCATAATTTAGATTGATGGTATAAGGTAGCAGATATTAGACTTGTAGTGAGTCTTCTAAATTTGAGGGGATGTGTTTCTTTTCAGAAAGCGAGGAGATACTAAAAAGCAAGATGTTTGCTTTTGAAGAAATGCGGAAGAGGCTAGAAGAACAGCATGCCCAGCAGTTATCACTACTCATAGCTGAGCAAGAAAGGGAACAGGAAAGACTGCAAAAGGTGAGGAATTAAAATATATGGGAAGATTGGGTTGGTTAAGTGAAATTTATCTGAGGATAAGGATGAATTTTAGTAATGTATAGAATACTTACAATTTTTTCCCCATGTATCTTAATCCAAGGGAGTCATTGATTTTGATACATGGGTAGCATTTTTATTGTCAAAATGCAAAGTTTAATGTTTAGATCCTTACCTAAAAGTAACTGTATAATTTATCAAAAGGATACCTTATTGAATCCTTGATTCAAAACATGTAATATTTTTAAGAGGTATCTTATAGATAGATGCTGAAGTACACATTCTGCAAGAGCTATATCATAAGGACACTTGTTATAAGATTATTATAGTTAATGCATCACATTTTTTTGGAATTTCAGAATATTACAGGGGTACAAACGTTTAGATTTCATACATTGCCTTTGCACCACCCAAGTCAGAGCTATAAGCATGCCCATGCCCCAGTGGGCACTGCACGCATAAGGTGTGAATAATTGTATCACATTTTAAAATCAAATACATTTTCATAATTTTGAGGGAGGAAAACTTAAATAATAATTTACTGATACTTACATGTTCTTTTGGCTAAGCCTAAAATGATACTATTTGGGGATGTAATTAAAAGATTTACCATGTTATAATAAACTGTTAATCTACAGGAAATAGAAGAACAGGAGAAAATATTAAAAGAGAAGAAGGCAATTACAGCAGAAGCTTCTGAATCGGACATTAACAATGTGGTAGAGTTAGAATGGAGAAAAATAAGTGACTCTGGTTTGCTAGAAACAATGCTGTCTCAAGTGGACTCACTCCATACTTCAAATTCAAATAGTTCTGGTAAATATTTAAAAATCTTTTTCCATTTGAAAAATTATCCTACAGTAAGATATTTTATTTGGCACACTTTAAAATCGTAGCTCCTTTCTTCAAGTAATTCCATGTCCAACCCACAGCGGTTTGCCAGCTGCTTAGTAACCAATGAAAATGACATGATAGCAGATCAAAGACCTAGTGAGCAGGTGTTCTCGAGAAAAGACTGCCTTAGTGAGGAAAATATCAGGAAATTCGGCTCAGAGCCCAGTTTGTGATCATGCAGCAGGTAATATACTTCAAGTGAAACATAGTTTGCTATCTCCCAAGTGATCTTGAGTTACCTCTAATTCCCCAGTCCCTGTAAGAGCTTATCTTCACATCTTCAATTATCCTAAGATGTTGTTTGTGTTGAAAAGATCCATGTGGTGCATAAGCTTAAAGTCCATAAATATTTAAGTCTGCGTGTGGATCAGTTTCAGAGGCAGTTGTTATTCTTAATGAGTGTCACAGTGTTTAATTGGATGTTCTTCATATTCTGATTATACGACGTCAAGTATAATACTATATGTGTATTTCTCTAGGTTTCACAAATTCTGCCCTACAACATAGTTTTGGTTCTTCGAATGAAGCACCATTCTACCTCTGGGGGTCATCAACTAGTGTCTTGACCAAACTCTCAGTAACAAGGCCTTTTGGAAGGGCCAAAACTAGATGGTCTCAGGTGAGCAAACTTAATGATATGTGTCCATCTGTCTTATTTATCTGTCTTTTTTTAAGAGCTACAGCATCTTAGGTTGTACAATTGAGCATCAGTAAACATTGTGTCTATCTTATTTCTCCTAGATTTTTGGTCCAGAAGTACAAGCAAAATTTAACAAAATAACTGCAGTAGCAAAAGGATTTCTTACTCGTAGGCTTATGCAGACAGATAAGCTGAAGCAACTTCGACAGACTGTAAAAGTAAGATTGTTATAAATTTTTTTGTATTTCACTTATAATTTATATTAGTCTTGTGACAGCTGACAGATTAGTTCAGAACTTAGGGAGATGAAACATTTTTTAGTCACTGTATATTTTTAGAAATCTAATGATTAATCTTACTCAGATAATTTTGTAAATGATATGTAAATGAAGTAGTTTGTGCCTTTTTTTTTTTTTGAGACAGGGTCTCCCTTTGTTGCCAAGGCTAGAGTGCAATGGCATCATTGTAGCTCATTGCAACCTCAAACTCCTGGGCTCCAGTGATCCTCCTGCCTTTGCCTCCCTAGTAGCTGGGACTACAGGCATGTGCCACTATGCTTGGCTAATTTTATTTTTCGTAGAGACAGAGTCTCGCTATGTTGCTCAGGCTGGTCTCAAACTCCTGGCCTCAAGTGATCCTCTCATCTCAGCCTCCTGAAGTGCTAGGATTACAGGCATGAGCCACCACACCCACCAGTTTGTGTATTTTTGTCTCATTTCAAAGTGAATGCTGTTTGAGTTCAAATAAGTAATAGTTTTATTTATGTTCTTAGTACATTTGGCCCACAGTATTTGTGGATCTCACATCTGGATTCTGCATCCATGAATTCAGCCAACAACGGATTGAAAATATTAAAAAAAAAAGTGATGGTCGCATCTGTACCGAACATGTACAGACTTTTTTTCTTGTCATTATTACCTAAATAATACAGTATAACAACTATTTACATAGCATTTACATTATATTAGGTATTATAAATAATCTAGAGATGATTTAAAGTATACAGGAGGATGTGCATAGATTATATGCAAATACTGCACCATTTTATATAATGGACTTAAGTATTCTTGGATTTTGGTATCTGTGGGGTTCCTGGAACCAATCCCCTATGGATACCAAGGGACAACTGTAATTTTGGATTTATTGGAAAAAGAAAAAAGGAAACTCCCGTAATCATGAATCTTTCTAGAAAAATGTTTTTGAAGGAGCATTTCTTTTTTCAGGATACTATGGAATTCATGAGAAGTTTTCAGTCAGAAGCACCATTAAAGAGAGGCGTTGTTTCAGCACAAGATGCTTCACTTCAGGAAAGAGTGTTAGCTCAGGTAAACGCACATATCCTTAAGGCTTTTACGAAACAGAAATGTTACCTTTCTCTGTCTTCATTTAATCAATGAAAATAGGTTTCAATGAAAACTACTATAACCTTTTTTTATACATAAAAGAAGTGTGCATAGTATATATAATACTACTGAACTCTACCCTCATCTTTTAAATGCATACGATATTTTCTTCTTTTGAACCTAGTTGCGAGCTGCCCTGTACGGCATTCATGACATATTCTTTGTAATGGATGCAGCTGAAAGAATGTCTATTCTACATCATGATCGAGAAGCTCGCAAAGAGAAAATGCTCAGGCAAATGGTATGTTATATGATTTTCTAATGAATGGGGTTCTTCTGGGTTTAGGGTAATTGATACTAAATGTCATTTTTTATTGACTTCAGCACCCTTTCGACAATTCTTAAGCAAAGGTAATTCCTGGGATTATTAGCAACATTTAAATCTTGACAGATTTAAAAGAATTACATAATGAAAGAATTACATATTGTTTTGTGATTGGATTTTGGAGTTGAAGCTTTGAATGTTTTGCTTGTATGGCTTATAAAAAACTGTCAGTTGCTCCTGATTGAATTTCCTTGAAATCATTGTGTGGATTTTCCCTCTTTTAAAATTGGTTAGAAAATAGGCTTGAAATTAATTTGAAATATATCAGAGTGTCGGTCGCTTGTGGTTTGAATCAATGATCTTAGTGTGGCTGGCAAAAGGAAAACAAGCAAAATTTACGTTATTTCATTGGGAAAAAGAATTTTAATTATTTAATTCTTAGAGTCAGACTGCTTCAGTTAGAATACTAAATTAAAGGTAAAAATGTTAATAAAGAGAAACTTTTCCAGCAATTCGAGGTCATCCTGTATTATATTATAATATTGGTGCCAATAGTTTTACATTACTTTTGTGTTTTAAAGGATAAAATGAAAAGTCCACGAGTGGCTCTTTCAGCTGCAACACAGAAATCTCTCGATAGGAAGAAGTTCATGAAGTAAGTTTTTTTGTATTATGTTGTATTAATTAGTATTAAACCAATTAATTTTAGTCATCTGTTCTATTTGCATATTCAAATTAGAAACAGCAACTTTTCTGCAGTTGAGCTGATAGAAATCCCTTTTTTATATAAAGAAATTAACATCAGGTGGTAAAATCTGATTTCATCTTTAGATAAATTTATCAATTACTAAATTTGTCAATATCCAACTTGTATAATTGATAGCCAAACAATCTTAAAAACAGTTACTCCTTATATTCAATGTATTGTATTGTATTTCAATGTATTGTAATTCAAATTTAATTTTTTATCTTTTAAATGTATTCTTTTTCTGATATCCTAAAGATTTCCTGGGAAGAAAAACTTAATGGGAAGAATATCTTAATAACTATCTCTTTAAAAATTCTTTCTTGAAAGTAGTCTTTTCATGCTTACTACAGGTCTTTCAGTAGTACAGCAACTTCTAAATGATGGTTTGTTTGTGTCATCCCATATTAGACTTGTAGGCATGTTTTTTCCCTTCTCTAAATACATTGTTTGTGTCCTTATTTTCATATTGTGTTAGAGCTGCTGAAATGGGAATGCCAAATAAGAAATTTCTGGTTAAGCAAAATCCTTCTGAAACAAGGTGAGAAAAATCACTTAGTCTCATCAAGAGGCTTTTTTTTTAAAAAAAAAGAAAAAAATTATAAATCCTGAACTTCCTTTTTGTTGACTTTGTTCTATTTTACATCAGTGAAACACTTCTTGCTGAGTCAGAGGATCTCAGGCTCAGGATTCATATTAATACCTGGCCATATACCTGGTCACATGTTAGACCAGATGTTCCTGGAGCTTTGAATGGGACATACTATCTCTGGTGGAAATTTGACCCTGCTATATCTTGAGTTTAGTCCACAGTCCAGAAGTTCTTTGATACTTAACTAAAAACCTTAGAAAGCTAACTTAATATTTCTGACCTATTTTCTACTCTTGTGAAATGAGAGTGATAATTTCTTCTCTCACATGTTTGAAAGGAAAAGTTGTCTTTTGTTAAATATATAAAATTATCTAAAAACACAACAGTTAATGCATATGTTGGACATCTCTTTCCTGATAAAAACCTAAGGTTTGGGCTCTTGGTGAGCAAAATATAAGTACCATATTAATATGCTTTAATCAATTTGCTTTGCTTTGTGGTAATCTATAGGCCATGTCATTACATAGATGACTTCCATCTTACTGTCATCATCTTTCATCCACTGAAAGAAAATGGGAAAACAGAATTTGTTTTTTGAATTAATTTTTTATTTAATTTGTCAACAGAGTCCTTCAGCCAAACCAAGGACAGAATGCACCTGTTCATAGGCTACTTAGTAGACAAGGGTAAGAATGTCACGTACATGGGTATTTAAAAATATTCAAATCAAGATTTGCTTTGAGAGGGAAGAATATAGTGTTCTTTACATAAAGGATAACTATTTTTCAATGTGATTTTTTTATAGCATTGGGACAATCTTTTAAAGTCTTGTTTTCAGATATAACCCTCTTGGTGTAATGTGTATTATATTTTAATTGTCATCTTATGTTGGCATGTTTTTACTTTTCATTTCATCCCATTTTACTCATTTAAATAATTTAAATATCCATATAGTAAGTTCAACATTACCAAAGTGATTCTCCAACAAACTAGGAGTCATGGTTATAGTCTCCTGCTGAAGCAAAAGTATAGCTTTCCTTACTATGCGCATGCATAAATTCTTTTCAAGCTTATTTGTGCTTTGAACAGTTGATGCAGTGTGGTTGCTTTCTTTGAATTTTGAACATTTAGACCTTAATGCAAGTGACTTATTAATTTTTTTATATTCAATTAGAACCCCTAAGACATCAGTGAAGGGGGTTGTGCAAAATAGACAGAAGTCTTCACAGAGCAGAGTGGTGCCTAACAGAGCGCCTGTTTCAGGTGTGTAGAAAATGAATTCTTGAAGCCCATTCAATAGAAAGAAGTGCACAAGCTACCCCGTAACCCAGGCCACATAAGTGGAATACATTGTCTTTCCTTGCCATCATAATTTTTGCATATTTATGGTCATTCCTATTAGTGTTCCTTTAGTATATTTTGTGGCAGTCAAAAAATCTTAGTAAAACTATGGTTGCAATCTTGATTTAATATTTCTATGGAAAACATTATATATGTTTTATTCTGAAAAATTTGTAGAATTATCCATGCTTAATTCAGAAAATCTTTTTATTAATGAGTAGAAGATAACGATCATCTGGTACCTAAATCTATGCATGTCTCTTCAGCTTTGGGGAAGTATATCACCCAGGAATATTTGTATCTGTGCATAACGGGATGAAAACTTTCTCCCTCTGACCACAAGATCATATGTGATTATGCCAGGTGTTGGGGGTTCTTAATCTTTTGCTTAATAAGAAGCTTGAGCTAAATCTCTCCTTATGTTCATTATGTGAGGATTATTTAAGAGCTAAACTAAAAACTGTATTTTAAAATTCTGTTTATGGTGGCAAGAAGACAAATTCAATGTTGAGCTAATCCAAAGCTCCTAACCAAATGCTGTAATATTTTTTAGGTATCTTTGTTAAGACACTTTGATTAAGTTCACTTAAAATTATGTGATCCATTGAAAGATACTTTCAAAATGTTGTGCTTTAACTAAACTGCTTTCTAAACATTTAAAGGAAACCTAAATTAATCACCAGGCAATTAAGATTAAACCTTTAATCAATTGTAATCTTTCCATTATACAATTAGACAAATTTTAGAGCTTTGATTACTAAGTTATTCCCTTAGAATTAGGAGGGAAAAAGCAACATAAGCAATTTCTTCATTTTTTTTTTTTTTTTTTTTTTGAGACAGAGTCTCACTCTCTTGCCTGGGGCGAGTGCCGTGGCGTCAGCCTAGCTCACAGCAACCTCAAACTCCTGGGCTCAAGCAATCCTACTGTCTCAGCCTCCCGAGTAGCTGGGACTACAGGCATGCGCCACCATGCCCGGCTAATGTTTTCTATATATATTTTTAGCTGTCCAATTAATTTCTTTGTATTTTTGGTAGAGACAGGGTCTCACTCTTGATCAGGCTGGTCTCGAACTCCTGAGCTCAGAACGATCCGCCCGCCTCGGCCTCCCAGAGTGCTAGGATTACAGGCGTGAGCCACCACGCCCGGCCCTAGCAATTTCTTCATGTTAACACCATTTGTTCACCAAAGTTCAAAGAGGGAACGAGCTATTGATCATAACTTTGAAATGACTGCTGACTTTTTGTGTGTAGTACTGAATATGATTCATAAAGTCACATATATATAGGATAATTTAAAAGGTCATCTGTTGGAAATCACTGTGACAGTGAATGGAATTGTTTTAAAAGGGATTACATAGTGGAAGATTTTGCTTACTCCATAGGCAGAATCATCTATTAATAGTTTGAAGGATACCATTTGGAAGAACTCAGACCAAAGACCAAATCTGTGGAATTTTAAGACATTTTCAGATTTTCCCATGTTAGTGTTATATATTTTGATAAATCTTAGCTAGTTGGAAAATCATTGAAGAATTAGTATTGTTTTGCCTAATATTATCAATTTGCCACAGTAGCTACTCTCCATGTTCTTTTCTCATGCATTTCATCTCCACTATTTGTCACTTGTGAACTTATAAGCAAAATAGCAACTACTGTTTCTATTCATTAATATTCAATGGTATAAAAGATGAACAGGCAGTCATTGATGTTAATAACATATAGTGAGGTCCAGTTCTTAGAACTACTGAGGTTTAATTGCATTGCAACATAATTGTTAATACAAATGAACTTAACCCTTGAATTAATGTGTACTATTAATACATACCTAAACAAGTACAAAAATTCTTTCCTGTTTTTTCTGTACATTTATTTATACATGAGTGCATATTTAGATAGTTGAAAGACTCTAAAGAATTTTATTCTTTTACATAAACTGAGAATTTAGGATCCTGACCAGTTAAAATGCTAACTCTGAATCTGAACACAGGAGTCCATTGTTACTCTTGAAAAGATTACTCTTTCCTGCTTAGATTTTTAATGGCCTGGATTATGTTTCATACAGATTTGAAATTATGCTTTGATTTGTTCTACCTGGAGATGAACCCGTTATTAAGCAATTTATAGAAAACTCATTTTTGTTATGATAGAATATCATACTCTTAGACTGAAGAATTCTAAAATGTTAAAGTATGCTGCAAAGCATTTAAAGTTATTTATAGTTTTTACAAACCAAATTACAATCTCTGATGTTATTTTTTAAAACATATTTCCTCATTTGATGTTTTGTGCTTGACTAAAGTTTCTAGTGAAATTCAGAAACCACTGATCAATGCAGAGTAGGTGGTTATGCAAAATGGTTAAGTAAAATAACAAATCAAGTGGAACTGGGTTCTCAGAGTTCTACTTCTAGCTCTGTTACCTAAGGCAAGTACTCTCCTATGCCTCAGCTTTATTATCCTTGAAATAGTAGTAACAATTTCTATCTCACGGTTCTTTCATTTAAGGAGTAAATATGACAATGTATATTGCTTAGCTAAGTGCTCAGTACATAGTAATAGTAAGCATTCATTAAATTGTATAGAAAAACTGCCATTGAGAAATAATATTAGTTTTGCTCTATTTTTAGGAGTATATGCAGGAAAAATCCAAAGAAAGCGGCCAAATGTTGCGACAATTTAAGAAGACAGCATTCATTAGGATAAAAAAGGGGGGGATGGAGGATTATTATCATTATTTTCCCTGCCCAAGACTTTTTATTTAACCCTGGACTCTGTTTACACAAAGTGACATCAAAAGGCTGAGCAGTTATCTGGAGAACTTGGTCAGTCTGGCTGATTCCTGCCCCATGCCTCCGTGTTCCTCTCAATAATAGGCTTGGGTGAAGACAAATTAGTGTTTAGGAATTGCCTCATCTCTGTGCTTAACTTACACAAACATCAGTTTGTTTTATGCACCCAGATGTCTACAGAGATCCTTTTGGTAAACTTAATGGACATTTGGATTTATTTTTACAAAATATTGAGAAGATATGACAAATTATAAGTTTTAAAACATAAATTTCATTCATCCCTGCATACTTACTGCTGAATTTGATAAACAAATTAGATACTATTCTACTCAAGGGGAAATTATTGCAGAAGACTGTTTTTCCCTGTTTTTGTAACTTTAAAAAGTCAGATTAGCCTCTTAATGTCCATATAGTAACTGTGGATCACCATTTTGGTCAGAAGTATACATTGCTGTCAACAACAAGTTGTCTTACAAAAATGATAGGTTTCATGTATGTTATCCCAGTACTTACTATCAAAAACATTTGTATCAGCTTATAAGATCTTTCTGTGAAGGGTAACAAATTTGGGGAAGACAGCACAATCTTCTTGAATGTAGCACTTAAGAATGCATTATTATATCTATTTCTGTAAAATACGAATTACTTGTTGCATACAGTTGTATTTTCTATTTAGTTTGTATATTTTGTTTCTTCATAGTCTGCTTTTTCTAGCATGCTTGATTTAGGAGAGAGTAAAGGGCTATATAATTATAATACTAAATCCAGATTTCGAATGGGATAGTAATACTGCCTAGTTAAAGTTTTGCATCCTACCTGGTTGATCCTGCCAATAGAAGGAAAAAAAATTCTGCTTTGCTTAAAGGCATTGATGTTTAAGGTTTTTCATCACTAATCTATTCACTAAAAGGATCAACTGACAAATGTCACCAAGAGAACATGACTTTATGAAAGAAATGTCAGTATTAATTTATCATAACATTTCCAAAAAGGGCTTTGTGCTTCTAACATAAAATTGAGACTGTGTATATTTAATCTTTCTAACTTTAATTTTAAAGAGATATTGGTATTTTGAAAATGCAGCATATATATATTCTTAATATCCTTTTAAGAATATGGGGATAAAGATTGTTTTCTCTGATTTTCTGTTCCACTTAAAATTTAACTTTTACATCCAGCTGTAGACAGAAAATAATAATCTCTACCCTGGGTGTAAACTTGATTTTCTTTATTGAGATACATCATTTATTGAATGAGTGAACCAGAAAATTAGAAGACAGTCAAAAAAGTCTTAAGTTACCAATTTTTATTTATAGGCAAAGTATATCAAATTATCTTCTTAATATGATAAACTATGCTTTATCATTCTGAAAACTCAGGATACAGCTTACTCATATCATTGAAGGTCTCTTCAGTAAGAAAGAAAGATGCTAAAAGTTTTGTGTTCAGTAATGCAAATTAGCTAAAACAAATAGTATGTTTTGGAGAGAGTTAAAACTAGTGTTAGATTAAGGATGAGAAACTTGAGTGGTATTTTTAATTTAAAGATAAAAGTGTGTGTGTTTTACACATTTTTTTTTAATGTTCACAGCTTTTTCTCATACAAGTGCCAGACCCTGTTTTGTGGTTTTGATGGATTTTTATTTATGTACATTATTTTTATCATTATTTTTACTTTGAGTGGAATGTCCATTAATGTAAATTGTATTTATTTTTATACTTTAATTTTCACTAGTTTTGCTTTTAGGCAAAAGATAAAATAAACTTTTCATCTTAAAGGAAATCTGGTTTGATCTTTTTTATTTACCAAGGAAAAGACTATTAAGGAATAGGTATTGAAAAGTTTCTGGCTAAAACAATATTGTAATATGATCATGTCTGACAATTAAATTCTATGAAAGGTATATGCCATTATTTAATATGTCACCCATAACAGTGCTCAGTCCAGCATTTGAGTTTGCAGGAGTTGGACTTTTCATAAGGCAAAACTCCATTAGAGCTGGAAATGTCTTAGGTTATTAAGAGCTAGAAGCCTGCTAAGGAGCCAGTGGGGAAGTAGAGGGAGAAAGGAGGGAATGCTAAGACTGAAGCTCACATCAAAGCTGCTAATTTGCACAGCTTTAAGAATCTTGGTCTTGTTACTGCCTAATCATCTAATGTGAGTGTAGTAAAATGCTCTTCACTTTCACCTCTTAGTGAGGAGATGTTGCATTTGATCCTTTGCAAGGCTGTGTGGGAAGAACCTTCACTTTCCTCTGGCCACCTTTCAACTCTTGTTCACTTCATATGTTGGGAATAGTGGATACGGCTGGAAACTACTCCTTATTACCCATACTGAGCTGAAAGCTGAAGGACCCTTCCTGGAAATGAAGATCCTTTTTTCCTCATCAGGTCACTGTCCTATGAACAACCACGGACTACCACCCCCAAATGAAAAGTAAGAGTTATAAACGAATGGATTTGGAATGCTTTATTTCTAAAGGACCACAGTGTACATTTATGTAGGTTATAAAATAATTTTTATTTTTTTATTTTTATTATTTTTTGAGATGGAGTCTCACTCTGTCGCCCGAGCTAGAGTACCATGGTGTCAGCCTAGCTCACAGCAACCTCAAACTCCTGGGCTCAAGCAATCCTTTTGCCTCAGGTTCCCAAGTAGCTTGGACTATAGGTATGCACCACCACACCCTATTTTTCCTAATAATTTTTCCTATTTTTAGTAGAGATGGGGTCTCACGCTTGCTCAGGCCCAGCCAAAAATCACTTTTAAAAAGGAGAAATTTAGTCAAACAGGGATATGTTATGGTGGAATCCCATCATTGGTCAGGTTCTAACAACTCTGAGGACAAAAATCGTATCTGACCAAAGTTATACTTGACAATAAAATATTACCTTTTCACTTATTTATCTGTTCTCTTCTTTGGTCATTGTTTCTCTATGGCCTTCAATTCTTCAATTTCTCAAGGATGTGGACCACCAGAACCATGGTTTTGCTTCTCATCCTATGGTGGAGAGAATCCCTTAGTTATTCACATATTCCATAAAGTTAACAACCTGTTTCAGAATTATTTTCGTGATGTTTCCTATACATGACATAACGGGGGTTTGGTTGAATATGCTTAAGAGCACAGGATACTGCTCTACTGTCCCTCCTCGTACTTACATGGTTTGTTCCACCACCCAAAGTTGCTACCATCCCTTTTGTGTCCAAAGGGACCATCAGCAGCAATGCAGCCTAGGAGCTTGTTAGAAATGCAGAAGCCCAGGGCCCCCCTAGATCTGACTCAGAGCCTGCATTTTAATAAGGTCCCTAGGTGAGTGGTGTCTGAAGTGTGAGAAGCACTGCTCTATGACGGATTGCACAATATATTGCCATATAGAGAGAAGCTCTGAAAACACAAAGATCACAGAGGTCCAGTGATTCTTTTGCCTGCCTCGAAGCACAGCTTCTATTGAGTGCTGACCATGTGCCAGGCATTTTATAATCATTTCCTTTTACCTTAAAGTCAGCATTAGCCTAATTTCACAGATAAAGAAACTAGAACTCTGTGCAAAACTATAGAGCTGAGAGTATATTCTATTGCCTTTTCCAGAGGAACTCTAGAGAGTGTGGTTTTCTGACCTCTTTCTGTCACTAAAAAGAAAACAAAATAGTTGAAAGTAAAAGGGAAAAAAGTGAGGATCAGATGCAGCCTTATGATTAACCAAGAGTGTCCTGCATTACTGTTTGGTTTGGAATTAAAAATAGATAATGATATTTATTTCAGAGGTTTGCAGTGAGGAAAAAAAATGAAGGGTGCATGTGAAGTGCTCAACACAGTGCGTGACACAGTAAGCATTTTAGTAAATAGCTGTTTTGAAAATATCCTATGTTTCACCCACTTTTTACAAAATCAGAGACAGCACTAGCGCTCATAAGTTCTGCAATTGAAATATATGTCCACCTTCACAGTATGAACTAAAACTCTTAAGCCCCCCAATCAGCTGACTCAATGGAACCCCTCTTGGCCAAGGGGACCCCAGAAATACCCTAAAGCTGAGTTGCTGGCCATGAGAAGGGTGGTCAGACATGCTTTCTCATGCCCCCTTCTCCTCTTGGAAATGTCTTTGTAACTCATTTAACAGGCATAAGGCTATGCAAGACAAAGCCTAAATCACACCTGCAGGTTCATCAATTTACTTAACAGGTCACTTGAGTCTGGGTACATGTGGGATGGTTTGTCTTTGATTAACACAAGTCCTTAACTTAAAACACTCCAATCCTTTAGACAAAGCATTAAGCAATAAACCCACCTATATTCCCTGCTTCAAGAGGTTCTGCCTTTTCAGGCCAGATCAAGGTATCCTTCCAGGTGTTGATTTATGACTTCATGTGTAAATCCTGTCTTCCTGTAATGTATAAAACCAAACCGTAACCCAACCACAGCGAGACCACGTGCTCACGGCTTCTTGGACGCGGCTCTCCCGGTTATCTTCATGGTTGCACATTTTTGACTCAGAATAAAACTCTTTATTTTACAGAGTTCAGGTTCTTTTTCGTTGCCAATACAAAGGTACGGCTTTGCCAAGCGGGAGTAAATGAAATCCCAATTTCTGCCTTTGGTTTAATTCCTATTAATCATATTTGGATCTAGGGCAGCCCTTAGGCACCCAAGTTGTTAGTCGTGGGAGGGGGATACTGAAGTTCCTAACGCCCACGAAGTACACGAGGAAAAGCGGGGGCCTAGAGAGGGGGCGTGGCTTATCCATGAGAAACAGCGAATTAGTGGCAAAACCCTGCCCTAGCTGAACCCCGGACACCCTCTTCCTACCCCAGCTGCGGTTTGCGTCTCCGCTCCTAGAGGACGCAGGTGGGCTAGGAATCCAATCGCACGATCCTGCCCCTCACCATCATGGCGCCGGTGGCGCTGCAGAGCAGTCAGCTGCCCCTCACAATCATGGCGCCGGCGGAAGACGCCTGGGCTCTGGGAAGCCGTGCCTGCCCCTCACAATCATGGCGCACGGAAGCTCTACGGTACGCCGCCTTGGGCCCCACGGCTGCCCCTCACAATCATGGCGCCGGCGGAAGACGCCTGGGCTCTGGGAAACCGTGCCTGCCCCTCACAATCATGGCGGCCAGGGCGGGGTCTCCACAAGAGAAGCCGGGCTGGCGGCCCTAGAAGAAGCGGTCATGTGACTGGGAAGATGGCCGTCTTTCCCTGGTAAGGAAGAAGCGGCGGGTGGCCCTTAGTGGGGGCTGCCCCTAGTTGTCTCTGGGTCTCTCTGTCTCTGCGAGTGTGAGTGGCTCTCTCTTGTTGGGTGTGTGGCCTCCTACCCTACCCCCTAGTTGTCCTAACCCCAGAATCCCTGGCCGTTACCGCGGTCCAGAGGAGCAACCTGAAGCCGGACCGGTGGGTTCTTGGTTCTCTCTCCGTCTACTGCCTCTCCGCGCCTTCCACGGCCCTCTCTCCATTCATTCCCTAAAGAAAACTCAAGGTTTCCAGGCTTCTGCTTTCCCAGGGGAAGTAGACGCGGGTTCATGGGGGCGCTGGATGAGGAGAATGGTGGACTCAGCTCTGAGTGTGCACGACTCGGGGGACCTGGCTGTTTGTTGGTCTGTTTCCTGAGCTACTCAGTTCACCTAGAGAAGACTTGCTTTTCTCATCTGTAAAATGGCTGCTATTCATCCTATCTGTGCAGAGCCCTCAGACATATTCCTTGGCTTCAAGGAGCTGACAGTATAATGGAGCAGACACATAGGGTAGAGGGACGCCCAAAGAAGGTATTTGGATGAAGCACAGAGAAGGAAGGGAGTGATCAACTCCACCTGGGGCTAGGGGAAGGCTTCAGAGAGGAAGAGACTTAAATTGGGTCTTGGAGGATGAATAGGAGTTCACCATACAGGAAGGAATGGCATGTGCCAAGGTTGGCAGGCATGTAGGGCTCTTGTGGTTGGAGTAGCTAGGAGCGATATGTGTGCTGAGTGGGTGATATGTGTGCTGGCAAGAACTCAAGCAAGTTGGGATGGTGATAGTGGGATTATTTGGGGATGGGAGATTTCTCTTGCATCTCAGAAAGCAAGATAATTTTCTCGTCTTCAAATGATGTCAAGTAGCTTACATTGAATGAATGAGTGAGCAAGTGAAAGTACAGCCCTAGACCATAGAAATAATCAGGTCCAACCTTTTGATTTTATGCTTGGTAAGCAGTTGTCTTCACCTTATTCCCTTCACTTGGCTTACATTTAGGAGACCACTTCCTCGACACACTAAATCAGCACTGGATGCCTCTGCGCACTTCCATGTTCTGAGTTTTCTTGGACCTAGTCATGCTGGCTTGAACAAAAGGCTAAGTACCTTTTGGGGGTCAGTAAGGCTGAAGCACCAAAAACATGGGAAATATCTGGTTTCAATGAATTTATCTGGAATTTGTAATTGGAAAATCCAGGAAGATGCTGTCGTAATCTCTGCATCCAAGTACATTTTTACCTTTGGTATTTTTATCTTAAATTAGAGAGACACCCAAACCTGTTTAGTGTCTAGCGTCTCTATAGTTCCTAATCTGGCTGTGTTCTAGATGTTTCTTTATGTGGTAGTGCATGTTCATCATTCAGTTTCCCCACTAGACTTCTTGCTCCTTGAAAGTTAAAGGGACTGACCGTGTCCATCATTGTATCCCCAGAGCCCAGAACATGGTGGTAGGTGCTAAATAATATTTATGAATGAATGAGGAAACTGAGGAAGATCAGAGAGGAGAAATGTGTTTCTGTCATTACGTTTATAGTATATTTATCAAGCCCTTATTTTGTATCAGGTACCGCTGTGCTAAGTGCTTAACGTACATCTCACTTAATCCTTATAACAACCTTATTCAGGTGGGGAGGTGGAGGCAGAGAGATTAAGCAGTTTTCTTAAAGTCATACATACAGCCCACAAGGAGAGCTGAGATTTGGAACCCAGAGGCTGTGATCGTAATCATTGTCAGCTGGACCTCTAGTCTAGCTTCTGGGCTGAGGTTTCTGGCTTGCAGGTCTCTCCAGATCCCCCTGTGTTTTCAGGGGTCTCTCCTAGAATGCCTCTTTTTGCTCACACTTTTTGTTATCCCTGATACATTTTGGCCTGGCCTAAGATATGAGATGTCATCTGTATACCTTGGATCACGTTCCCTGTTTAATCCTGTGAAGCACAGTTGGAAATACCACCTTTTGGAGTCAGAATGTCTACATCATTTTAAATGAGTTTTTTGGAGGGCAGGGGTAATATAGTGATTGTGGAAGAAAAGGCTGTGTGGTCAGATTATGCAATTAGTAACTAAAAAAAATACTTGATTTTTGTAAAATAGCTGGCAAAAAGCATTTAGTGGATTAGGGTATTTCCAGTATAAGGAGATTAATTTGGTAAATCATAACACAATTTCTGTGTATCCATGTTATCAGAGGTAAATAATTTAAAAATAGGGAGCTGTCAACCTCTAATGTGCATATAAACCACCTGGGGTTTGTGTTAAAATGCTACTGATTCTGATTCTGTAGGTCTGGGTTATTTCAACCCTCCCAGGTGAAACCATTGCTAGTGATCTGTGGACCACACTGCATAGTGAAGGGCTTAACCCAGCAGAGGTGTGAAATGGTGGCTGTTTTTCTGTGGCAACTGCCTGTTAATCAGACAAGCCCTTTTTGCTGAAGGCTGGGATTATGGAGCACTTTTACCAGCTATAATCAGCTATGTTAGCAGGAAAAAGACAAGTAAGGATCTTTGAGAAAATACCCACTAGAGGTCGCTGTTAGCGTTACCAAAGACCTAGGGGATTGAAGAATGTTTTAACATCTCAAACCACAGGAAATGCTAAGGATCAGAGAGCAAATTTGAGGAAATAATGGAAGTGATAGAAAATCAAAATATGGACCAGGCATGGTGGGTCACGCCTGTAATCCTAGCACTTTGGGAGGCCGAGGGGGGAGGATTGCTTGAGGCCAGGAGTTTGAGACTAGCCAGACCCTGTCTCTTCAAAAAAATAGAAAAATTAGCCTCCCAGCTGCTCAGGAGGCTGAGGCAGGAGGATCACTTGAGCCCAGGAGTTTGAGGTTGCTGTGAGCTATGGTGACGCCACTGCACTCTACTCGGGGTGGCAGATCAAGATCCTGTCTCAAAAAAAAAGAAAAAATCAAAATACAGTGGTTTGCCATGAGCTTTCAAGAAGGGAACATGTTTTCTTTCCTTTTTTTTTTTTTTTTTTTTTAAAGATTTATTTCCAGAAGCAGTCCCTGCTCAGAGGGACTAAGGGTAATGTGCCACTGGCTGTATGTAATAGGCCATCACGATGTTTATGAAAGTAATCAGCTCACAGAACCTAAAACGATGTATCTTATTTCTTTTTTTAAAATCATTTATTTATTTATTTAGAGGCAGAGTCTCTCTCTGTCACCCAGGCTGGAGTGTCGTAGCATGATCGTAGCTCACTGCAGCATGGAGCTCCTGGCCTCAGGTGACCCTCCTGCCTCAGCCTCCTGAGTAGCTGGGACTACAGGAGTGAGCCACTGCACCCAGCCAATTTTTATTGTTATTGAAACAACTTTTGGCTTTGTTGATATGCTCTTTTACATTTGTTTTTTGTTTCATCATTTTCTGTTTTTTATTTCCTTTTATATGCTTTCTTAGATTTAATCTGCTCTTTTAATTTCTTAACCCATTGACTGCCACACTGGAAAACTAGCGCTGTTGGCTTGTCACCTCCTTTCCGCTTGGCTTCTTTCTCCTGCCCTGTGCAGCTTAATTGGCATATACTCTGAAGAGAAAGGTCTTCTGGCTGCTTTGTCCCCTAACAGCCACCTTCTTGTCCCATGCCAAGAATCAGCAAGTGCCCTGAGAGGGAAAGCCGGGTGAGGAGTGTTGGATTCACCTTAGCGAATTGCCCTTGGTTCTGGTGTCTGGCCTTGTGAGTCCAGATTTAAAAAAAAAAAAATTTTAAATGTAGTGTTTCTTGTTGGTCTTGGTAGCAGTGTGTTCTGCTTTAAACTACCCTATCGTTGTCGAAATCTCAGTAAAGGTTTTTAGTGTTTTAAGCGCCCCCATCAATGACTTGGCTTCTGTGTTTTGCTGTTCACCAGGCATTCCAGGAACAGGAACTACAAAGCCGAATTTGCGTCATGCCGCCTGGAGGCTGTGCCTTTGGAGTTTGGGGACTATCACCCTCTGAAACCCATAACCGTAAGTTTTGTTAGGGGTTTCTCCAGAGGACAGTCTTATCCTATCAGAAGACGGACAGTATTCCTGGGTCTTTTCCATTTTGCCAGTGGTAGCTGCTTTTGCATATTCGAATCAACCCATGTGTTTGCTGCCTCTTTTTTATTTTTTGTGATGTTGGCCCTGCCCATCACTGTTTTTACTCCCCCCTTTCTCATATTTGTGAGGTTGTCATGGGAATGGGATGACTTTGTTCCTGATCTGGATGTGTCAGCAAAATGTATCTTCTTAATTTTCCTGTTTGGAATATTAAGAATCACTCTAATTACCAGCGTAGGGTGTTGTCCTGAATAGTGTCTTAGTGTATCTGCGAGTTTATTTAAAAAATAAAACAAAAGCAGGCAAGAGACTTGGATGGTCCTTCTCTGCTGGGTTTGCACTATTTCATTAGCAAGTAATGGATACTCTGTGATGATCATAGTGGAGAGAAGACGTGATTGTCAGCATGGGGGAGCCAGGCTGCATGGGGATGGTTACATAAAGCAGAAGCTCCCGAGACTGAGATTCAGCCTCCCAGGGCCCCTCAAGTCCCCAGGCTCTCGTGTGGCAGTGGCTGACCCCACCAGTGAGTAGCTTCCATCCTCAACTCATTCCCCACATGGTAACAGAATAGCTGCCACAGCTCCGAGCTTATCCCACTAGCTTAGCAACACCAACAGCAGGAGATTGCTTTTCTCGAGCAGTTTTTGTGGATTCAGTTTTGTTAGTTGTCCTCTGAACCAACTTGGTGACCGAGTGTCTAGAATATGTGGATTAATTGGATTAGATCTAATGCCCATGCTGGGAGCAGGGCTATGGGAACTGAGCATTGGGGAGAGATGTTTTCTCGAAGAAAATTTGGCATGTTGAGCTTAGGAATGGGTGCCAGGCAGACAAAAACAGATGTGCCCCGGTGGGAGGTGTTGCTCTCTCTGTCCCACGCTGCAGTTCAACTCAACTCAGACACCAGTCACCCGGAGTTAGTGTCAGACTCCACAGGTTTAAAGACAAGGTCCTCAGACTGCCCTCATGGTAGATGCCAGCTGCAAATTTGGGGGTCCCCAGGCTACCTGCACTTCCGACCAACTGGCAGCAAATCCAGGGGTTTCCCACGACCCCCTGTCGGGTTTGATAATGACTAGAATGACTCACAGAACTCAGAAAAGAGTTATACTGACAATTTTATTATAAAGGGTACAACTCAGGACGAGCTAAATGAAGAGACACATGGGGCGAGGTTGGGGAGGAAACACAGAGCTTTCAGAATCAGGCACGTCACCCTCCTGTCACATTAACATGTTTCCCAACCAGAAAGCTCTGCTGGGCCTTGGGGTTCAAATTTTTATTGGGGTTTCATTACACGGGCTTGGTCTTTCTGGTGACCAGCCCCCATCCAGGAGCCCAGCAGGAGTCACCTCACTAGAACAGAAGATGCTCCTGTCATCCAGGGAATTCCAAGGGATTTAGGAGCTCTGTGTCAGGAAACGGGCAGAGAGCAAATAAACATTTCTTATTATGTTATAATCGCCTTCTAAGTTGTAATGGCCCTATCTCTTCTGTAAAAAGACCAACTTGGGCACATTAAAATTTTAATGAGCCTTCAGCAATTAGTGAATAGGGCAGCTTCAGACTTCTCACAGTTCAGGGCTCCCATGAGGGGGTGCAAGGGGAAAATGTTTAACTTTTGTAAGGCCTCCTTGGGAGCAAGACAAAAGATTTCATTAGTTAAAGTGGAGATTCCCTACTTTGAGGTTAATTGGTGCTTTCTGATCGGTAGTCTCTAGTTAGAGGTTAGCTGGAGACTTGCGATTTGTCAAGCTTAGGGTTTGCCATACTGTTGACGTTGAGTCGGATTTTGGTTTGTTACGTGGGGACCCAAAGTGCCGGGGCCATCTCTGTCTAATGGCCTCCCAATTCATTTTTTGACACTCCCTAACCCCAACTTCCGGCCTTCCCCTCCTTCACTGCTGTGATTCTGAGTCATGACAATTCATCACGAAAAATAAGCATCCCCTGCAGATTGATGGGTCTGTGCTGCAAGTGAACCTTCCGTTCAGCTACCAGAACGAGAGGAAAGAACCCATTTGAGGGTTTCACTGGGGAAAGTCGTGGGAGACCCGTATTTTACCTCCAGAAATTTTCCCCCACAGGTCACAGAATCAAAGACGAAGAAAGTGAGCCGGAAAGGAAGCACTTCTTCCACATCCTCCTCCTCCTCCAGCTCCATGGTGGACCCACTGAGCAGCGTCCTCGATGGCACTGACCCCCTGTCCATGTTCGCAGCCTCCGCTGACCCTGCAGCCTTGACAGCTGCCATGGTAACACGCCCTGGCCGCAGCTGCGGGGTTGGTTCTGTGGGTACAGAGATGGGCGGTTTTCTTCCCCTTTTTAAGTTGCACCAGCAGTGCACACGGGTGCATTCTGATTGCAGCAGCTTAGCTCATCCCTGACGTCCAGGGAGGACTTTGCTGGTAAGAGGCTCGTGTAGATCCAGAAGTCTTTTTTTTTTTTTTATTTTGAGACAGAGTCTCACTCTCTTGCCTGGGGCGAGTGCCGTGGCGTCAGCCTAGCTCACAGCAACCTCAAACTCCTGGGCTCAAGCAATCCTACTGTCTCAGCCTCCCGAGTAGCTGGGACTACAGACATGCACCACCATGCCCGGCTAATTTTTTACATATATATTTTTAGCTGTCCAATTAATTTCTTTCTATTTTTGGTAGAGACGGGGTCTCGCTCTTGATCAGGCTGGTCTCGAACTCCTGAGCTCAGAGCAATCCGCCCGCCTCAGCCTCCTAGAGTGCTAGGATTACAGATCCAGAAGTCTTTTTCTTTCTTTCTTTTTCTTTTTTTGAGAGCATTTAAAATTTATTCTTTATTTTAACTTTATTCTTTTTATAATTCTTTTTCTTTCTTTTCTTTCTTTTTTTTTTTAATAGATATGGGGGTCTTGCACTATTGGCCAGGCTGGAATGCAGTGGTGTGATCATAGCTCACTGCAGCCCCAAATTCCTGTGCTCAAACAGTCCTCTTTACTTAGCCTCCTGAGTAGCTGAGACCCCAGGCACACACCATCACGCCCAGCTAGTTTTTAACATTTTTATAGAGATGGGTTTTGACTGTGTTGCCTAGACTGGTCTCAAACTTCTGGCCTCAATCATTTGTCCCGCCTTGACCTCCCAAGTTGCTGGGATTACAGGTGTGAGCCAACATGCCCCACTATCTTATATATGTTTTTCTAAAGATTAAAACAATATTGCCACTGAAGAGATTGTCTTGCCTTTCCTTAGGACAGCTCCAGAAAGAAACGTGATAAAGATGAGAACTCCATTGTAGGATCAGATTTTGAGCCTTGGGCCAACAAACGGGGAGAAATCCTTGCCCGGTACACGACTACAGAAAAGCTGTCTATCGTGAGTACCAATAGGCTTTCTACCAAGATCTACTTCACAGTTAGCAGTAGTTTCTTTTTGTTGAATTGCCCCAACTCCTGTGCTCTGTAAGTTTCACTGATTTATGTCAGTGTTAGTTGGGAGAAAAATATGCCGATTGGTTTCTCAAAAAAATGTGTCACGAATCAGGGATGTGGGACAGGTCAGAGGAAGAGTTGGAACAGCAGAGTCTTTGGGGGAGGTTTGGGTCGTGAAGGGAGGAGAGTACCACCCTGGGGAAGGACAGTGTTGGCTTGGTGAGTCCCACATAGCTGGGTTTTCTCCCAGAGCTGGAAGTTCACTGTTTCTTTGGGTGTCTACTAGGTGAAGTAGTCGGCTTGTGCCTGGAGACATGTAGGAAACACAAGGCTTATCCTCCACTTGGCAAGTTGCTCATAGAGGGAAAGGCTCAGGAGAGCTGAGACCACGCAGGGGAGAGCAGGTCGATGCTGGTGTTGGTTAGGATTAGGTTCAGTGCTTATAACCAAAGCCTCCCACAAGGATATAAACAAGAGTGCTGTGTATCTCTCCTTACGCTGGAAAAAGTCTAGAGGTGGGAAATCTGGGGCTGGTATGGCAACTCCAAGGTCATCAGGGTTCCAGATCTTTCCGTCTTGCTTCTCTGCTGCGCTTAGTGTTGCCTCATGTCCAGGTTGGTAGACAGAAGGAAGAAGGGGAGAGAAAGCTGTACCCCCTCCCATTTAAGACAACTTCCTGGAGTCCCGCTCAACAGCCTCAGTTACATTTGTCTTGAGGGTAGTCATGGGCCATACGTAGATGGACGGGCAGCAGAGACATGTAGCAGTGTGCCTGTCTGCAAATCAGACTTGACTAGGGAGGGAGGGGTCAACTGGGCAGGCTTGGCTGTGACCCCTTTCTGTTCCCTCTTTGTCCCGGGGCATATGCTCATTGAGCAGAATGACTGGAAGAGTTGCTAGACTATTTAAATCTTTCTTATTCTTTTCTGAATGCGTAGCGTTAACTTGGAGCAGTGATTCTCAACCAGGAATAATTTTGTCCCCCCGGGGGTCATCTAGCAACATCTGGAGCCATTTTTGATCATCTCAACTCTGGAGGTGCTATTGGCTCTAGTGGGTAGAGGCCAGAGATGCTGCTAAACATCCTGTAGTGCACAGAATCGTCCCCAACTAAAGAGCATTATCTGGCCCCAAATTGCAGTCACGTAGAGGGTGAAAAACCCTGATTTAGAGTAGGTTAATGTGGTTCTAGTCTATGACTCTGCTGCATATCAAAAATTTTGGTACTTGTTGGCTCACCTTGAGAGAGCCCTGAATTGAATAGATATTTGAATCTCCAGTGGTGGTTAGTGACCCATATTTTCCTTCTTTGAATATACATTTCTGTCTTTCACTTAGATAAGTAAATGGCTTTTCGGAAAACGATATGGCCATATTGCCTTAGATTTCAAAAGTATTAATAATTTTTATGTCTCTGCAGAATCTGTTTATGGGATCTGAAAAAGGTAAGATGAGTTTTCTGTTGTTTTGGTGGGAAAATTCTGCCATTACTTTTAATATAATTTCTCAAAGGGAAAAAAAGTTTCTATTATGCGATGCCGATGTTTAATTCAGTTGACACTGTTATTTCTTAGATTATGTATAGACATAGAACTAAAATACATACTTAGAGCATGAATAAAAAAAGACCAAAGAAGTTACTAGAAATAAAACATAAGCTTACAGTTTTAGAATTACAGGGGAATAAACAGTCTCCCCTCTTAGGTGCCTCCTCTATCAGCCGGGAAACTGCTTTATAGACCCTTTCCTTTGCCTTAAGTCACTGGAGTAGTTGCTAGTAATTAAATAATTGCACCGTGCTCTCGGTTGACTGCAGAGTTAAATGTGAGTCAGCAGAGCTGAGAAATCAGTGCCAACGAAGAATAAACCTTAGTTCCTAAGGGTGGCTTTGGTGGGAAGGAGTAAGGGGGTAACGTGATCCACGTGACCTCAGAACTAGAGCAGAAGCCCCCTTAACATGGGGAAAGGATTCTGAAGTAGGTGGCTTTAGAGGGCAGGAGGTGTCTGGCTGGATCACCTTGCCCTGTGTCGGGCCCGCAGCCTGGAGTCCTTGCCTTCACCCCTCTCCACCAGTCCCTGCTGATGGTGAGATGTGTGCTGACAGGTGCTGGAAGGAGGCACAGCTAGTCCTGTTTGCTGGAGAGAGGGCTCTGAAGCCCTGGTGTTTCCAACTCGGGGCACACAGTGAGATGGTTGTTGTGTTAGCATAAGGGCACAACAATTCTATGCTGTGAGTACTAGCCTGAGAGGGCCTTTTGTTCTTGGAAAACAATTAAATGACGGGTTTTTGGCATCCGTATCTGGACCACTTTTCTTTAGCAATAAACAAACGGCACAGAGCAAAGTTTGTAAATCTTGAACATAGCCCTTCACCTTTTTGAGGCTGGCACACTGTGCTCCCAGAGACAGCTTCTAAGTGGAAAATGTTTCCGATGGAACTTTGGTCACATGAGGAAGTTGCTTTCAAAATCTCAGTTTTCTGTAACGAAATTGTTTCCTGGCATCTTTGTTCGTGATGAAGTGTAGAGTGAAAGATGCCTTCCATCAGAGGTATTGGAAAAGCCACCTGTGTAACGTAAATCCGTTCCGTTTAGGCAGAGCCGGGACTGCCACATCCGCAATGTCAGAGAAGGTTCGGACCCGACTGGAGGAGCTGGATGACCTTGAGGAGGTGAGCAAGTCACTTGTGGAGCGCAGGGAGTGGGGGATGCTCTTCTTCCTTCTGCCAAGTGAGATCAGTCTTGGTGGCTGCTCTTTGATTAATTCTTGAGCAGCACATTGTGCTCAGTCCTCCTGAGGCGATGACTCGATCCAGGGAAAGAAGCCAGCTGTGCAGTTGGCCGAGCTCGTGGAAGCCTGACTTAGGCTGCTTTTCTGAAGGCTTCTTTTCTCGTGCGATGCGTGAGTGAAGCTGGGTCGTCTGGGGACAGTGTCTAACGATGAAAACCAACTGGAGTCACTTCCCTGGGAATCAGCCTTGTATAGTATTCTATAAAGATCTTACTTTGCAACAGAGGCTACACATGGCCCCTCTGCTGGCTGGTTGTGGTCCACAGGAATCTTTTAATTGGCCTTCATGTACTTCGAGATAATGTGAATCGTTTGCCAACTCTTAAATATCAGTAATTTAACAGACAAATGTGGATTTCTGGCTTCTCTTGAAAAGCTCCCCGTGATAGCCGTGGGCCCACATTCTTGCATTTGACCAGAGCATGCATTGTCCAGGTTACTATGGGCCTCCCTGTCCTCATTCACTTACGGACAATGCTAGCCTGGCCCCTGGAGACAGGTTAGTTTGTGTCTTCTGGAATGTCATTTGGAGAGGCAGCACGGCATGGCGGGTCACAGGTAAACTGTGGAGGCAGACTGCCTGGGTTTGAATCCCAGCTCTGCCGTTGGATAATTCTGTGACTTTAGGCAAGGTTTTTAACTGCTCTGTGCCTCAGTTTACGTACCGGTACAACGAGGTCGATAAATAGTACCTACCCATAGGGTTGTTACAGAGATGAAATGAGTTCATGTATATGAAGTGCTTAGAATGGCACCCAGCACGTGGTCCGACCATCATTGTCCTGAGTCTAGAGGTCACAGTTAGACTGCTCACTCACAGAGTAGCTGTGGGCATTCACCTTTCCTGTATCTGTTTCTCCATCTATAAAACGGGGATAAAGAATAGTTGTGCAGATGGAATGAATGTGCTTTGGGAACCACAAAGGGCCATATGGTGGCTATTGCCATTGCCCTGTCCTGCCCTTGTCCCCTGGTGCAGGGTCCTCCCAGCTCTGAGGTCAGAGCTGTTGTGTGCTCAGCAGTGTCCAATAGTCCAATTTTTATTTTCCAATTCAGAAATGACAGATTTTGAATGAGAGTGTGTGAGAACCTCAGTCTGCATATTATCAGCCAGCTTGGCTGGCAGTAAGGAAATTGCTAGGGCTTTAATCAAAGCTCTTTAGTTTGTATCTGAAAGTTACTGGAGCTGAAGTTGAAAATGGGAGCTATACTGAAAGGAGACAGGGGCACTACCCTGGACCCAAGGGCACAGTGGCCCGGAACCAGGAACTAAAGAGCCTCCTAGAAACATGACAGCTGTCCTCTCTGTGTCTCCCTTGGTTCTGTGTAGCTGCTTGTTGCCAATTCGTTTTCTAGTTGTGCATTTTTTTTCCGCAGACTAGTTTCCTTGCCTCTCCCTGCGTGCAGCAGCAGCTGGCTGTCCCCTGGTTCCCAGGCTCATGTATATTAGTAAGGGTAAGGCTAGGTTATGCTGTAGTAACAAACAACCCCCCCAGTCTCTGTGGTTTAATATAACAAAGGCTTATTTCTTGCTAACGTCATACATCCAGTGCAGGTGACAGACACAGCATCATCTCACAGTGCTGCCATCTCAATGTTTGGCTTCCAAGGTTGTCGCAGCAGGGGCTGAAGAGAGGATAATTTTTCACTGCCTTCACCCAGAAGGGACACATGCCGCTCTGCTCACGGCCCATTTGCCCAAACTAGTCACATGGTCCCTCCTCCTGCAGAGGGGCAGGAAAGTCTCTACCTCACAGTTTAGGTGACCAGTTGGGATCAGTCTAAATTACCTGAACCTTCCACTTTTCTTTCTTTCGTTTGTTTGTTTTTTTTTTTTAGACAGGGTCTTGCTGTGTTGCCCAGTCTAGAGTGCAGTGGCTTGATCACAGATCACCACAGCCTGTAACTCCTGGACTCAAGTGATCCTCCTGCCTCATCCTCCCAAGTAGCTGGGACTACATATGTGTGCCACCATACCTGGCTCATTTTTTTTTTTTTACTTTTTATAGAGATGAGGTCTCACCGTGTTGCCCAGGCTAGTCTTGAACTCCTGGCCTTAAGCAATCCTCCCACTTTGGCCTCCCAAAGTGCTGGGTTTACATGTGTGAGCCATCGTACCCAGCCTGCTTTTATTTCTTTATTCAGAGTTCTTCACTTTGAAAACCAGGAAATGTGCATATAAAAAAGTTGTGGTCCCTGGTCTCATCATGTGTGAGCATGACTCTCACTGCCGTGAGCTGTGCAAGTAGCCTCTTAACAATAGCGGAGGGTTATGGAGCACTTACTGTGTGCCAGGGACTGTTATCCTTTCATCCGTGTGATAATCTTGCTCTTTTCTGACACGGGTTTTTGCTGTGGTCTTTTCTCTGTCTCAAATCCTCTCCCTGGCTTAGGTGCCACCCGCTATGCCTAGTTAACACCTGTACTCCACTGAGAGTTTGTCTCGAGTGTCGGTTCCTCTAGGAATCCATTCCTGACCCTACCCTCCCCAAGTCTACAGTCCATTTCTTTGTTACCACATTCCTTCCATTCTAAGATGAACCTTTTCCTTCACATGTGAATATCTCTGAAATTGGAACGTGTCCCTCCGTTGGTGCATGTCCATCCATGATCAGCGTATTTAACTTCCTTGGTGGTGCGTGAAACAGTTTTGCTTTTTTCAGTGGGCACCTCAGATTCAAAGAACTATATGTGGCCTCGCAGAATTGTGTTTCCTCACA
Source organism: Indri indri (assembly GCA_004363605.1). NCBI lineage: Eukaryota > Metazoa > Chordata > Mammalia > Primates > Indriidae > Indri > Indri indri. The sequence goes on from RJWJ010000562.1 coordinate 51,504, forward strand.
AGTGTTCATCTCAGTTTGTGTTAATGTCCATCTTGTCCTTGGTACCTTAAGCTCCATCAATGCAGAAAGATACTTGACCCTTGAACATTGCGGGGGTTAAGGGTGTCAACTCCTGGCACAGTCAAAAATTCAGGTATAAATTTTGTCTCCCCAAAAACATAACTATTAATAGCCTGCCTTATTGATAACATAAACAGTCGATTAACACGTATTTTGTATGTTACATATAATATACTGTGTTCTTACAATAAAGCTAGAGAAAAGAAAATGTTACTAAGAATACCGTAAGGAGGGGAAAATATGTTTACTGTTGATTAAGTGGAAGTGGATCATCATAATGATCTTCATCCTCATCGTCTTCACGTTGAGGAGGCGGAGGGAGAGGAGGGGTTGGTCCTACTGTCTCAGAGGTGGCAGAGGCAGAAGAAAATCGTGTCTAAGTGGACCCACGCAGTTCAAACCTATGTCATTCAAGGGTTAACCATAATGTCTCTGCTTGGGAATCTTGAGCAAAAATGTCTTTGCATCTCAAGCATCTAGTACCATGCCTGGCACACAGTAGGCCTAACAACAATTGCATGAGATAAGTCCTGTTATCGCGATTCACAGATAAGGCGCAGGGAAGAAAGCAGCAAACCGAGAATCGAACAGCTAGTAAGCGGCTGAGCTGGGAGGTGGCTTAGGTCTGAATTGCTCTGAAGCTAGTCTCTCAGCCACTGCACTCTGCCCACCTTTGTCAGAAAACTTAAAGAACCCGGTGGGGACTAAATCCCAGCTAATATCCAGTATTCTTCACGGGGGTGTTGGTGGAACAATGTTTTTCCTACTATCTGTTCACTTTCTACCCTCTTCCCACAGGGTTCCCAGAAGGAGCTGTTGAATTTGACTCAGCAGGATTACGTGAACCGCATAGAGGAGCTCAACCAGTCGCTGAAGGATGCTTGGGCCTCAGATCAGAAAGTGAAAGCTCTGAAAATAGTCATCCAGGTCAGGTCTAGTGATCTTTTTGGTTTTTGTCCCAGACTGCCTATGTAAAACTCCTTTATGGATAATTAGGGTTTTCAGAGGCCTGCCTTCAAGGTTTTACTGTCATTTTTTCTTTCATCTCTTTCATTTTCACATGCTTCCTCTGAAAATGCCATAATTATGAATCTCTGTTATTATGAGTTGGCTAACCCCAGGACCACCATATACAGCTGCACAGGTTGTGCACTGCATAATTCCAAGAAGCACTCTTCACTCTAGATTACAGAATTAATCATACCCCCCAGGTTGTGTAATACATTGGCTATGGTACAACTCTTGGCACATTTATGATTTGTACACACTAAAGATTAAGTGTCTGTTGGGTTTCCTTGACCAGAGTGGCTTGGTATCTTTGGGATTAATGGTGCATATCCCTGATAAATGTGTTTTGTGGGGGGCGGGGAGAGGGGAGGAATACTGTGTTGAGATGATAAATGCATTTTTAAGACATATTCTGCATGATTATGTGACAAGGAAAAGAAGTTTACTGTGTTAGGAGAGGTACATTCATTGAATCTTCTTTGTTGATGAATTTGTTGATCCAGTGACAACTCTTTGATCACAAGAGCAAGTCCTGTACAGAAAACGGCTTATTCTGTTTCTTGGCGCTGAAGATCTTCCTATCTTGGCAAAACAGGCTCAGAAGTACACTGTAAAGGGAATAATTCATGCATTACTGTTTTCAGAGCAGAGTTAACAAAGGATTTCTGAACAGGCATTTTAGTTTAAAAGGACGGATCCCATTCTCATTCAGTGTCATGATAATGTGACATTTGTTTTCTCACCTGTCTTTTTTTGTTTGTTTGTTTTTTTGAGACAGAGTCTCACTCTCTCACCTGGGGCGAGTGCTGTGGCGTCAGCCTAGCTCACAGCAACCTCAAACTCCTGGGCTCAAGCGATCCTTCTGCCTCAGCCTCCCGAGTAGCTGGGACTACAGGCATGCACCACCATGCCCGGCTAATTTTTTCTATATATTTTTAGTTGTCCGATTAATTTCTTTCTATTTTTAGTAGAGATGGGGTCTCGCTCTTGCTCAGGCTGGTCTCAAACTCCTGAGCTCAGAATGATCCGCCCGCCTCGGCCTCCCAGAGTGCTCGGATTACAGGCGTGAGCCACCGCGCCCAGCCTCTCACCTGTCTTTTGAGAGGAGAGTCCAGGAGTCTTTACACTGGACATTCGAAGTCTTTCGAGATGACTTCTTAGATGGCAGGAGTGATTTTTTTGGTGTTCCCTGATAAGAGGCAAACCCAAGTCCATTTTTCTTCAGTCACTTTTGTTAGTTTACAAAGTAAATACTCCCAAAGAATGGTCCTCTCATCCTGAAAGCACATCATGAGGGCTGCTTGCTGAGTGGCTCAAATGAGAAACTAGGTGAACTAACAAGGGCTTCTTGAAAATATTTCCATTGGCAGCATTTCTCCATAGATTATGGTAGTATATAGAACTGGGACTTCTAAGCATCTTACATCTGGAGGAGATTTGATTCTTCTCAAACAAAATAATCACAAGAGTGTTTAATTAACTCCACATCTGGTTAATACTAACGATTCTACAATATGTTAAAGACTGCCTTCTTTATCCAAAAAACATAGTCAAAGCACCGAGTTTGGAGAAATGAGCACAGTTCACCTTATTTTCTCTGCAGTGAATTTTTTTTTTTTTTTTTTTTTTTTGGTGGGAGATGGTGGTGGCTGCTTTACTGAGGTGTATTTTACATATATAAAGTCCACCCCTTGTAAGTGTAATCCAGTGATTTTTAGTAAATTTACGGCGTTGTGCAACCATCACACAATCCAGTTTTAGAACATTTTCATAACTCCTCAAAATTCTCTCAATCCTGTTTGCAATCAAACCCTGGCTGCCCCATCCAGCCCCAGAAAAACCACTGGTCTGCTTTCTGACTCTGTAAATCTGCCTTTCCTGGACGTTTTATGTATGTGGGATCATTCAGTATGTAATCTTTTCATCTGGCTTCTTGCACTTAGCATAGTGTGTTTTTTGTTAAATAAATTGATGTGTAATAATTCCACGTGTTTGTAGGGCACAGAGTGATATTTCCGTTCATGTGTACGGTGTATAATGATCAAATCAGGCTAGCTGGCATGTCCATCACCTCGAGCATTTATTATTTGTGTTGAGAGCATTCAAAATCCTCTCTTCTAGCTATTCGAAAATGCACCATAAATTATCGTTAGCTACAGTCACTCTGCAGTGCTGTACAACACTAGAACTTACTCCTTCTGTCTAGCTGTGATTTCGTGCTGGTTAACCACCTTCTCCCTGTCTTCCCTTCCCCTTCACAGCCTCTGGTAACCACTCTTCTACTCTCTACTTCTGTGAGCTCAACTTTTCTTTTTAGCTCCCCACATATGAGTGAGAACACGTGGTATTTATCTTTCTGTGCCTGACTTAATTCACTTAACACGATGTCCTCCAGGCTCATCATATTGCTGCAAAAGACAAACTTTCGTTCATTTTTATGGCTGAATAATATTCCATTGTGTATATATACCGTATTTTCTTTCTCCATTCATCTGCTGATGGACATTTAGCTTGACTCTATATCTTAGCTATTGTGACTAGTGCTGCAGTAAACATGGGGGTGCAGATATCTCTCTGATATACCGATTTCTTTTCCTTTGGATAAATATGCAGTAGCAGGATTGCTGGATCATATTATAGTTCTATTTTTAGTTTTTTTGAGAAACTTCCACATTATTTTCCGTGATGGCTGCACTAATTTACAGTCCCACCAACAGGAGTTCCCTTTTCTCCACATCTTTGCCAGTGTGTGTTGTTATTTCTTTTTTCTTTTAGAGATGGGGTCTTGCTGTGCTGCCCAGACTGGAGTGCAGTGGCTATTTATAGGCTTGATCATAGTGCATTACAGCCTCGAACTCCTGGGCTCCAGCATACTCCCGCCTCAGTCTCTCGAGTAGCTGGGAACACAGGTGTGCACCACTGTGCCAGGCCTGGTTTTTATCTTTTTGATAATAGCGTTCCCATTGTGGTTTAATTTGCATTTCCCTCATGCTTAGTGATGTTCAGCATTTTTTCATACACTCATTGGCCATTCATATATCTTCTTTTGAGAAATACTTCAGCTCATTTGCCCGTTTTTTTCTCTTCTCGCCAGGGTCTCATTCTGTTGCCTGGGCTAGGGTGCACTGGCATCATCATAGCTCACTGCAACCTCAGACTCCTGGGCTCAGGTGATCTTTCTGCCTCAGCTTCTCAAATAGCTGGGACTACAGGAATGTGTCACCACACCCGGCTAATTTTTTATTTTTTGTAGAGATGGGGTCTCGCTCTTGCTCAGGCTGATCTCAACCTCCCGACCTCAAGCAGTCCTCCCACCTCGGCCTCCCAAAGTGCTAGGATTACAGGCATGAGCCACCATGCCCACCCTCATTTGTCCATTTTTAAATCAGATTATTTGTTTCTTTAGCATAATGTTTTTGAGGTTTATCCATGTTGTAGTATGTATGAGTACTTTGTTCCTTTTTATTGGTGAATATTCTTTTGTATGGATAACCACCTTTTTGTTTATCTGTTGACAAGTTGAATGACGTTTGGGCTGTTTCTGTTCTCTGACTCTTATGAATAACGCTGCTGTGAGTATTTGCATACAAGTGTTTGTGTGGACTTATGTTTTCATTCCTCTTGGGTAAGTTTCTAGGAATGGAATTGCTGGGTCATAAGCATGATCATAGCTCATTGGAACCTCAGATTCCTGGGTTCTTCTTTAGCTTCCTGAGTAGCTGGGACTACAGGCACACACCACCACACCTGGTTAATTTTTTTCTTTCTTTTTGTAGAGACAGAGTCTCACTACATTGCTCAGGCTGGTCTCAAACAAACTTCAGGCCTCGGCGATCCTCCCACCTCAGCCTCCCAAAATGCTGAGATTTCAGGCATGAGCCATTGTGCCCAACTTCTTTAGATAGTCTTGATACTAATTCTTTATTAAGTGTATGATCTCCTAGTCTGTGACTTGTCGTTTCATTTTTGTAATGGTGTCTTTTGAAGTAGAGAAGTTTTAAATTTTAACTAAATCTCATCTGTCAGTTTTCTCATTTTAGCTTGTGCTTTTGGAGTTGTATCTAAGGACTCATTGCTTAACCCAAGGTCATGAAGATTTTCTCCTATGTTTTCTTCTACAAGTTTTATTGTTTTTAGCGCTCACATTTAGGTCTATGGTCCACTTTGAATTAATATTGTATGTGAGATAAGGGTCTAAGTTTATCTTTTTTACATGTGGATATACAGTTGTCCCAGCAGCATTTGTTGAAAAGACTATCTTTCCCCCCATTAAATATCTTGGCCCTTTTGTCAAAAATCAGTTGACCATAAATGTAAGAGTTTATTTCTGGACTCTCAGTGTTAGTCCATTGATCTATAAGTCAATCCTTATGCCAGTTCCACACTGTCTTGATTATTACAGCATTGTAGTAAGTTTTGCAACTAAGTAGTATAAGTCTTTTAACTTTGTTCCTTTTAAAAATTGTTTGGCTATTCTGGGTCCGTTGCATTTCTGTGTGAATTTTAGGATCAGCTTCTCAAGTTTTACCAAAAACAAAACAAAACTTTCTGGGAATTCTGATACGGATTGCATTGAGTGTGAAATAGTCTTCTGATGCATAAATTATGCCATCTGTTGATGGGCATCTGGTTCTTTCCTTTTTTCTATATTTATTATGAACGATGGTGCTGTGCACGCTCTTGGGCGTGTCTGCTGGTGCCCATGGAAAGCATTTCTCGAGATAAAAGCACATACCTCAAGAGTGGAGTTGCCTGGTCACCGGTTCTGTGCCTCTTTAGCTTTGCAGATAATGCTAAGTTATTTTCCGTAGCAGCTGTGCCAACATATGCTTGCAGAAGCAGTGGACACGTGAGAGTCTGGGCTCTCCAACATTCTACCACTGTTTGGTATGAGCAGACTTTCTATTTTGATTTTTCCAATCTAGGAGGTAATAAAATCATATCTTATTGTGGTTTTAATTTGCAGTTCCCTGATTACTAACAAATTATGCATCTTGTCACTTGTTTATAGGTCCTTGGGGTTTCTTTTTCTGTAAAATGCCTTTTGCTGATTTCTTTTGCTCATTTTTCCATTATGTTATTTATATTTTTCTTACTGAGTTTTGGGGTTTTAACAATATATTCTGGGTGATAATGGTCTCCTCCCTCCCTCCCTCCTTCCTTCCTTCCTTAGCACTCAGCCATACTCATCTTTTAAGTTATCCAATTGCTCTGGTTATTTAAGTATTTTTTTTTAAATCTTAATTTTAAAAACTGCTAATGTTCTTCTAGAAAATTACTAACTGGAAACAAAAGGAAAGCACCCTTTCAGTATTTTTCCAAGAATGTTAGTAAGTTCGATAGCAACTATTTCAGGCAGAGTCATGTATCAGTTGTTTGGTAAACATGGTAACAATGACTCTCAACCTTGGCTGCACGTTAGAATCACTCGGAGGCTGTAAAAAAATCCCAGTGTCTTTTAAAATAACTGAAAGAGTGGAACTGGAATGTTCCTAACACAAAGAAATGTTAAATGCCTGAGATGGTGGATACCCCAATTACCCTGGTTTGATTAATTCACATCGTTTGCCTGTATCAAAACGTCACATGTACCCTATAAAGATGTACAACTATTATGTGCCTATAATAATTAAAAATAAATTTAAAAAAAATTCCTCGTGTCCAGGTTGCACCCCACACCAGTTTAATCAGAGTCTTGGCATCATTCTTTTTAAAAAAAATTTCCCAGAGTATTCCAAAGTCAAGAATGGTCAGTTTATAAAATGCTTATATCCCATTCAGAGTATGCTGCAGATTATGCACAGTGCAAACCCAGTGTTTGCAAGCTTGTTCGTGTGCCCCAGTCACCTGGAGCTCTTGTTAAATACTGATTCCTGGCAGCTTGGCCGGAGATTTTTTTTGTTTTTTAAGAGACAGTCTCGTTCTCGCTCTGTTTCCCAGGCTGCGCCCACCGTGTCACAGTGGTGCAATCACAGCTCACTGCAGCCTGGAACTCCTGGGCTGAAACGATCCCCCCCATCTCAGCCTCCCCAGTTGCTGGGACTACAGGCGTGCACCGCTATACCCAGCTAATGTTTTTCTTTTTTATTCAGCTGGAGATTTTGACCAGTAAGTTTGATGTGGAGCAGGGAATTTGTATTTTTAACGCACACCCCGGGTTCCTGATTCTTATAAGACAAATTTTAGAAATGGCACCAAAGTTTTAAAAACTGGCATCTTCAAAATAGTGATTTAAAGCGTAACTTCAATTTATAAGATAATTATGGCTTTAACTTCGGATTAAAAGAAACCCTCTTGTTCCTGTTACCCTTTATAAAGTATATGTTCTACGAAACCACCTTGGGAGGAAATCGCTGCACAGATGTTCGGGAAGCCCCAGCTGTGTTTAATTTGAAATCTTCTGTTTAAATTCTCTCTCCGTCACCTCACCAGTGGACAGTAACTCATCTCTGAGAGGTCTGTAAGCAAGGTTGTGGGTAGGAACTCAGGAGCTGTCATATCCCTAGGAACCGAGAGCTGTGTACTGTAAACAGTCTCTGGGATTTAGAGTTGTTAGTTTTTTTTTTTTTTTCCAGCCCTGAAATCTCATGGGGCAGTTGTTTAAGTTGGAACTCTCACAAAGCAAGGCGTCGGGAAATGGAATTCCACATACTTCCAAATGCCACGTTTGGTGTCAGCACCATTGTTTTAACAGCTTACTTTTTTCCCCCTCAAACAACATCTGGGCTGTAAGAGGATGTTTCTCAAATCAGACACATTGTTTACTTTTAGGCTTGCAATGCTAAGGAGAAACTTGGTGACTCTAACAATTTAGATACTGGGTAACAACGACACCAAACTGAAAACACATGTCAGCCTGTTTCTAGAGGTGGTAAACGTTCTAACCATTCTCTCTGCATATTGGAAATGCATAATAAAGGGTCCTTTCTAAATGTCTGAAAACTTTAAGTGACATTTTTCTATCTGAGGGTCAACCATTGGAATGATAAAATATAGCAAAGTTATCTAATTCATTATGCTGACTTTTGAATGTGTAAAAACTCCAGGGCATTAAATTTAGTTCTTCAAAGTAGAAATATATTTTTTGTTTCTGCATAAAAGATGACTTACTCTAGTGTGATGGGGCCACATTGTGTGGCCGCAGTCTTGTGTTAAGAGTTCCGAACATGTCAGCGGCCCTGGTGCGTGAGTGACAATGTGGTCATCGACCAGTTCTCTGCAAAGCTGAAATGTGCTCGGCATTCAGGATTGTAGTTCCAGATAAACACGTACCCTGTGAAGGTTGTCCTATTTCCCTTTCTAGGGAAATTTCACGCATGAGTATAAATAATCGATGTGAGTTTACGAAGCCTTGGAGATTTCCTTGGTCATTTCAGAGAGGAGTATGTTTAAGAATCCAGACCACCCTGAAGTAAACCAGAAGGAGTCAGTCTGGAAAGAAGTTAGAACAAAGACAGGGTCACCTGAGAGGCCTGTGACGAGAGAGGTATCATTCACGTCTTTTGGTGACTTCGAGCGCTGCTCCTGTTCAGCATAGAAGCAGGGTCCTTCTGGATAAGATTTCATCCTGTGGCTTTCCTTAGGAGTCTCTGTGGCTCCCTTTGTCAAAAGCACAGTGGTTTTGCTCATCATCAAACCCCCAGCGCCAAGGCCAGGGCTTGGCGTGTGTTAAGTACCTTAACTCGTGTATAGAAATCAGTAATTCTCCAGGGCTGGAGTGTCCTAACCAAGTCAGACACACCACAGTGAGTTTTCTTTTCTTTTCTCTTTTTTTTAGTGTTCAAAGCTGCTTTCAGACACCAGCGTCATTCAGTTCTACCCGAGCAAATTTGTCCTTATCACCGACATACTTGATACATTTGGTAAGTCCCAGTCATATCCATCTTAGATCTAGGAAATCTATTTCCTGTTCCTCCCCTGCTGGGTTTCTGTCTCAGGAAATGGTACCATCATGTGCCCAAGCTGGAAATCTGAGAGTGTTTTCCCATATGCCCACGTCCAGTCACCAAATTCTGCTGTTCCGCTTCCTAAATCTCTGCCCAGGATGTCTGTTTTTCTCTGACTTCCCTGTTAAAACCTTGGTCCTAGCTGCAGTCCTCTCCTACCTGGATGATGGCTGCAGCTCCTGTGAGACATTCTTGGGTCATCGTGGCTGCCCTGGTCCCATGCTCCACGCCACAGGTAGAGTGATCTTTGGGAGCCCAGCAGAAAGGTCTAGACTGGAGAGAATGGCCTGAAGGAGCAGGGGGCCTCTGTGCTGCTTGGCCGTGGTTGGTTGAGCCAGAACATCATGCCATTAGCAGTTTGCTCAAACCATGCAACCCTCTAGGCTGTACGTGATGTTCAGCAGCTAAAGAACTAGGCAGTGGGTTGCCTTCTGAGAGCTGAAGACATAGGAGATCAGAACAGAGACATTCACTGTCTTAGCAATGGGCTCCCAACCCAGCAAGTCTTGGCTGCAACTCATTGAAAGATCTAATGTGTAAGAAAACAAAATGTCAATCGGAGAGACCTATTCAGTTCTGTGATCCCAGTCCTGCCTGGGAGACTGGGGGCCTGAGTGTATTCACTAAAATAAGTGGCAGAAACCTAACTAGCCTTGGAAAAGGGGATATTTATTGGTTTATGCTGAAAGGTCCAGGGGTAGTTTCTGGCTTCAGGTATGGCTGGATCCAGGAACTCCAACAATATTATCAGGACCTTGTCTTTTTCTAGTACTTTCCCTTGGGTTGGCTTCATTCTCAAGCTTCAGAAGGCATCTGTAGCTGCTATCAGCTTTACTGCTGGTGGTCCCAGGGCAAAGAAAGAGCGACTTTCTCCAGGTGTCCCAACAGAAGTCCCAAGGTTCTATCTCACTGACCTGTCTTGGGTCACGCATCAGTCCCTGAGCCATTTGTGGTGTCAATGGATGAGACACACTGATTATCCAGGCCTGAAAGAAAAGAGGTGATGCTGTTATCAGAAGAAAGGGGAGTGGATGCTAACCGGACAAAAAGAAGAGACGTCCCAGGTGAAAGATAGGACCTTTTGAGTTCAGGTGACCTGGAGAGGTGGTGTCAGGCACTCTGCTGGGCACTGGGGGTGTATCAGCAGTAGGAGACAAAAATCCCTGTCTTTGTGGCACTTACATTTCAGTAAAAGAGAATTTGCAGAAAAACTAAGTCAACCTGGTTGTATGTTAGACGCTGATCAGTGCTGTGGAGAACACCAAACATACAGAGTGAGGTGGGGGGCAAAGGGCAATGGAGGGAACTGGGTTGGGGTGAGAGGTGGGCTGTGGTTTTAGGGTGCTCAGGGGAGGCCATGCCGAGAGGTGGCAGGAGCAGGTGCTGGAAGGAGGTGAGAGATGAGCTGTGGGGGGCCAAAGAGCAGCGGGTGCGCAGATCCCGGGTGGGGGCGTCGGGACGTGCCTGGTGAGAAAGGAGGGGCTGGTCAAGGGGGAGGTGGGCAGGAGCTGACGTGGCCAGAGAGCACGGTGGCCTTGGGGGCCACTGGAGGACTTGGGCTTTGACTCCGAGCGTGAGGAGCCACCGGAGGGTGTTGAGCAGAGGGGGACATGATCCCTCCATGGGTTTTTAACAGGCTGTGTTGAGCCTAGACCACAGGGCGGGGTGGAGCAGGGAGCCTGGCAAGGAGGCTGCCATAGCACTTCCGGTGGGAAGCGCAGATGGTTTGGTCCCAGGGCGGTGGTGGAGATGGTGAGGAGCAATCCAGGGGAGATACCAAGTCACACTCGACGCGTCTACACACATAGCTTGCCTTCAGGGAGTGGGACATCAGTCAGGGAGAGGCTAGGCTCTGTACCTGGTTTTCATGGCAGTCCTGTTTCTCCTGGTGAATTCACCCGTTGGCCTTCTGGTTCCCCTCGCCTGCCTCCTGCAAGCTTCTTTTGCATGAGTCAGCAGCCCTGAACAAGACTAGCTCTGGGACGTTGACAAGATCCAGTTTCTACCCTACAAGCCTGGCCAGACCCAGACAGTGTACTTACCTGCAAAAACTCTGGGCAGCCACTCTGCCAGGCCCTGCTGGCGGCACCCGAGCCCCATGCTCGGCAAGCTGGGGTATAGTGCAGGTGCCTGCCATCTCTGCTGCAGTCCAGAAAAAGCGGGGCCAGGGTGGGGAACAACAGTGATAAACCCTCAACAAATAACATCCTAGTCAGATCATTCTAGGTGCTGTACAGAGTCTAAGTCACATAGTCTGCATAATGGCCCTATGAGGTAGGGCCTTTTATTATCCCCATTTTATAGATGAGGAACCGGAAGCACAGAGAAGGGAAGTAGCTTGCCCCAGGTCACCAGCGCAGCGAGTGGCGCAGCTGGTTCTCTGCAGTCAAAGCACCTGCTTTATTTCTCCTGTACGTTGTTCATGGGGAAAGTTTTGCACTCCATGAAAATTATACATGTGTATACCATTGACCCAGCAATTTCACCTCTAGGAATTTATCCCATTTGTAATAGTAAGAGATAGAAAATAAACCACTTGGCCGTCAGTAGGGGACCAGTTAAATAAATTACCGATGTGTCTGTACAGTGGAGTACGTGGTGGCTCTTAGAAATGAGGATGGGCTTTGTGTACCCGTGGGGAAAGATCTCCAAGTAGAAAAGTCTGGATGCGGAACAGCTATGGAGTACGTTACTTTTCTGTAAGAAAGGAGGAAAATTTAGAATACACATCCATGTTCACGTGTGCTTGCCTGCAGAGACATTAGAAGGATACATAAGAAACTAACAGAAGTTGTTACTCTCCGAGGGCGATCAGGGCAGCGGTGGGGGAATGGAACGGCCAAGGGAGAAACTTCACTCGGTACTGTCCACAGTCTTTGAAATTTGAACGGTGGGAATGTTTTCCCTGTTCAGAACCGAGCATTCGTACAAAGTACCTGCTTTCAGCACACCCTGAGTCTCTGTCCCTCCTCTCCTCTTCAGAACCGTCTTCCCAGGGGTGCCATTGTTTGGTCTTTTGTGAATGATACTCCTCGGGACTGTCGAGGCAGCCTGCATCGACAGGTGTTCGCGGAGACTTTGTTATACTTTGGGGCTAATGAATTTTCACTTTTTAAAAAATGAGTGGATCCCTACCTTGCTTGGTGGAAATCTGGAGTCCTGAGGTCCATCTTTTTGTGCATTGTCATTACTCTGTCCCATAGGAAGGTGCACGACGACGTTACAGAGGCAGGTGCTGAGTGGTTGTTGACATCATGGACAGAGGTCAGGGCATTTTGCCGTATGGGGGTGTGGGACAGGGCTGTGGCATCCGCAGAGACTGACATGCACACTGGGAAGATGGGTGCCTGGCATTTTTTGCGATTTCACTAGAGGCAGGGGGCACACAGGCTTTGATTTGAGCCTGCCACTGCTCCTCAGAGTCGCGTGAACTTGAGCCTCAGTTTCTTCACCTGTAACATGGGGATAACATAGACCCTGCCTCCAAGGGTTTCTGGAGAGAATTAAATGGGAGAATATATAGGAAGCATATGGTGTTTTTCCTCTTCTAAGAGCTTGCTGGCAGGACGAGAGTAAACAACTTTCAATAGTGCTTGGCACAAAGTAAGTGCTCAGAAAATGCTAGCTGTTACCACGGTTCTATTTATCTATTTTAGTGTCTTTGATTTATAAGAAAGTGAACCGAGATAGGAAATACAGGACCAAGTATTATTTCTCAAAATAGTTGTCCACTAACTTAACAAGAGAAAAAGAGCCTGTTCAACCAAAAATAATTTTGTAGTTAAAGGCCTCTTGGAATAGAGCGTCAAATCTTTTTTTTTCTTTTTTTTTTTTAAGAAAGCTACTTTTAGAGAGATGGCAACTTCTTGTGTAGGAAATAGAGACATTTCATGCTAAGTCCTTTCTGTGCACATAGGAGGTGAGAAGTTACGCAGTTGCCCAGTGTGGGTTGCTGTGTCATGGTTTGAGGTAAAGTTGCATGCGGCCCCAATGCTGGGGTCCTGCAGTCATCACAGGGGAGGCCTGGGAGCCCATGGCCCCAGGTAAGGAAAGCACATCCTGCCAGGAAGAAAAAGACAAGTGGCTTTGAGAACTGGGGCTTGTTCTCTAAGGTTTCCCAGGATCTTCTAAATGGAATCGATGGTTTGGAACAGTGCTTCCCATCCTTGGCTGCACATTGAAATCACCTGGGGGGCTTTGAAAACACTCGGGCTACACCCTAGACCTTTATGTCAGAACCTCTGAGGACAAAAAAAAAAAAAAAAAAGAACCTCTGAGGACAGACACAGACATCCACATATTTTCAAGAGCCCCAGGTGCTCTAAGTGTGCAGCCAGGTTGCAGAGGCACTGGACAGAGGGAGGAGAGAGGCTTGTTGCTGCTTCTGAAGCAAGGCCGGTTTTTGCTCAGAGACCCACTGGCATATGCCTAAATCAGTGCTTCTCACACTTCCTTGTGTATAAGAATTTCCCAGTGAGGTTATTCAAAGTCCATATTCCTAGTCCTCACCCTCCAAAATATTCTTTTTCATTAGCTATGTGTGCATTCTCAACAAGTGTCCTCTGACGATTGTCATGTAGGGTGGTCCACACTAGGAGAGTCTCCTGGGGGTACCTCTTAGCTTGGGTGGCTTCCCTCATTCCTAGCGTTGTGTCGTCTCTTGGTCATGTCATTTGATCCCATATTCTTTGACCAGAAATGATCCTTATATTTTCCCATCTCTTTTGCCACATAAAGACAAGGTATATCGTTCTTTACTGCCCTGCGTAATGGTGTTATGGGACAAAAGCACCTAAACAGAGGGAAATACTTTCACATTGAAGGTGATTTGGGAGGATTTAGAAAATGAGTAAGAACTGTAATTTTTACCCCCTGCATATTGATAACATTTTCCAAAATATAGGAACAGAATAAACAAAATTTTTGGTACTAGTTTGGGGTTCCAGAGTGCCCATCTGTTTTTGTAAATAGAATTTTATTGGAACACAGCCGCATCCATTTGTTTACATACTGTCTACAGCTGCTTTTGTGCTACAGTGGAAAAGTTGAGTAGTTACGACAGTGCCTGATGACCTGCAAAACCTAAAATATGTTCATCTACCCATCCAGCAAGCAAATCTTTCGAACCTGCTACATGCCAGGCACTGATCAGGTCGGAAATGTGCCCACGGACAAAACAAGCACAAATCTGCCCTCATGGACCCTACATTCTAGTTGAATGTCAAATTCTGGTGCTTCCAGGCACCAGGCAGTTCCCGTAAATGAGCGAAGCATACTGGTGGTGAGGGGTGGTCGGGAGCGGTAGAGACGGTGGCAAACTAGGTAGTGTATATGCCATCTCAAGGGGCAGCTACTAATCTGCTCTACTTGTGTGTTATTCTGTAGGCTTATGGGTACATTTTTGATACATCTTGTGTGAAGAAGCAGGAAGTCCAGTTTTTTTTCTTGTGAATTCTCCTAGTTTTTACCTGTTGGTAACTAATTCAAAAAATGTTAAAGCACTTTGTGAGCCGTCGTGGTACAGACCAAACAAAACTGGTTGAAGGCTGGATTCAGCCCGTGGGCTGTGCATTTTCCCCTCTGGCCTAGGATGGAACGTAGACCATAGTCTAAGAGCGCGTGGGGATACTGCAGGCTCCCTTGACCCCGAGTGTCAGTGAAGACTCCAAAGGATAAACCGGTCATTTTCCTGCCTCTCACAGAAAGTAAAACTCCCCTCTTTCATTAGAAATGAAAAACAGGCCGGGTGTGTTGGCTCACGCCTGTAATCCTAGAACTCTGGGAGGCCGAGGCGGGTGAATCGTTTGAGCTCAGGAGTTTGAGACCAGCCTGAGCAAGAGTGGGACCCCGTCTCTACTAAAAATAGAAAAAAAATTGGCCAAACAACTAAAAATAGAAAAAATTAGCCGGGCATGGTGGTGCGTGCCTGTAGTCCCAGCTTCCTGGGAGGCTGAGGCAGGAGGATCGCTTGAGCCCAGGAGTTTGAGATTGCTGTGAGCTAGGGCGATGCCACAGCACTCTAGCCCAGGCAAAAGAGTGAGACTCTGTCTCAAAAAAAAAAAAAGAAAAAAAAAAAGAAAAACAAAAGAAACGGGGCTAAAAATTTGTCCCACCAGATGGCAGCATATTATCACAAGTTAAAGCATGTCCAGGAGACGACATCTCTACGTCCCTAATTAACAAGCATTCATTTAGTGTTTGCTCCTGAAGAGTGTGATGCTAACACTGTCTGTCCTTCCCTTCCCAGGAAAGCTCGTGTATGAGCGCATCTTTTCCATGTGTGTGGATAACCGCAGTGTCTTACCAGGTAACGCCATACCTGTTTCTTGAGTGTCATTCTGTCCTCAAGTTGGGATTAGGTTTTTATTGAGGATTCATTAAGACTTGATAAAATCATCGATTTTGGATGTGTTAATAGTACAAAAAAAAAAAAAACCCTTTGAAGATTTCCAATCATCTCGGTCTTCTAAAAACATTAGAAGGTTTCCAAAAGGCCTGTCTAGGAATTTGGATAAGTAATTTGAATCTGCAAGAATGAAAAGATGTTACAGTTAGATTCAGCTGAACTTTCACACCAACTTCTCATCTTCTGCTGCTTGACATTTTTAATATTTTTCCTTCATATGTTTGTTTCCTAAGAAGCAAATTGTTTTGGAAAAAACCAACTTTATATGTATTAAAGAACAATGTCAAATAAATCAATAGTAACTGATGCTTTGAATTCAAAATCCATACCCAAGTGATTTTGCATTAAATTTATTACCAATCAAATTTAAATTCTCAGGAGGTTATAATGGGACAAGTACAGAATGAATTTCTTTTGCCGTGTAAATGATAACAGTGATATGTCTGGCAATGCAGAACTCTCAGCTGCAGCTTCCTTTTTTTTTTTAATTCCTCTTTTTAAGTCCCAAGCACTGCTGTAAGGAGACATTCTCATCCATCTAGGCTGGAGCAACCAGCTTGTTCCACCTCACCTTGTTCCACGGCTCCCTGTGCTCCTGGCAGTGGTACTTCCCCAGGAGATGAAGAGAGAGTGCTAGCAGCAGTAACCCATAATTTGACCCATATTATTTCTTCTTTACTCCTTCCTTCCTCCCACCGTTCCTTCCCTTCCTCCCTCCTCCTCCTCCTCCTCTTCTTCTTTCTCTCCCTCTCCCACCTAGCTATTCATTTACCTATCTACCCGTCTTTTTAGCACCATTTAATGTACACGTTTCTCGGAAAGAAAGAGACAGAGCTCTGCAGACTTTTAGGTCTAGAAAACCTCTTTGAGACCATCTCGTTTCATTATAGATGGGCAAACCCAGTGCAGAAGAGTCAGGGTCTTGCCCGAGGCCCTGCCACCAGCCAGTGAGAGCCTTGCTCTTAGCGCTGCATCTGCACTGTCTCTTACGGCAGCCACCAGCCACGTGTCGCTCTTGAGCACTTGGGATGTGGCCAGTCCAAGTTGAGATGATTGAGATGTGCTGTGAATATAAAAAAAAGACCCCAGATTTCAAAGACTTAGTACAAATAGAAGACCCTAAGGTAGCTCACTAATAATTTGTTTATATTGATGACATGTTGAAATGACGCTCTGGATGAATTGGATTAAAGCATATTATTAAATAATTTCACCTGTTTTGTTTTACCTTTTTAACGTGGCTCATGCAGTATTTCTGTGGGACCCTCCCCTCTGCTGCATCAGGCCTCCGGTGATGTTTTTTTTACCAGCTCTTCCCGTGCTCCAGGCGTCTCAAGCGTGGGAGGCAGTGATCCTGGAAAGGCCTTCTCTGCTTGCTTGAGGATTTGGGAAATCTGAGCCCATTTATTTAACTTACGCTTGCCAACTTGTACTCCCTGTGCTATACCAACAGCAGCAAACTTCAGCCAGCAGGCGGAATTAAACCCAAATAGGTGTTTTCTTTGGCAACAACAGCATTTTTTTAAAAAATTCTTTTTGATACAGGTTTTATTTCTTCTTATTGTTGTACCTAAGCACTTGCAAATATTTCTATTACCTGCCTGGCCCCCAGAGGCATTTGAGTTTGCATTTTCAGTGACTGTACAAATAACATTTTAGGACCAATTAAAGAAAAATTCCTAATAACTGACTCCCTACCTAAACTCTAAAAGTTCAAAATATTAAAAAAGGCTGGTCCTTGTCTAAATAGATTAATTAGCGCTTTTGCCACTAAAATTCTTCCCTCTCCGAATATCTGTTTTTTTACTTTGAGCAATTCAGATCAGGCTTTTGTTTTCTTGAAAATGAGTTCGTCATTATTTTTGTCCTTTTAGTTAAAGTCTTCATCTACATGTGCTTTCTCTGGTTCCAAGAACCTGAAAGGGAAAGGGACAGGCTTTTCACGAAGTTGTCAGTGATCTGGGGAACGACTCTTAATCATAATTACGAAGAATGCTTTTGAAATCTATCGTGCAGAACTCTGCCCAATGCAGTTATGTATGAAGAGAAATCTGGTGGCATTTGTACTCATTCTTTCCATTTGAATCAAGTTCTGACTGGTGAATTCAATGCTTAAGCCCTTTGCCTTTGGGAGTTTTAACTAAGGTGTATCTCTTCTGAGTTTAGACAGATACAGTGTCCTTTGGGTTCATGAAAAGTACACACTACTAGATTTTTAACCCCCAACATTTCTTAATCCAGCATATGTATGAAGAGGCCATCTACTCTGAGTGATAAAATCGTTTTATTTCCAGCTTAGGAAAAATAACTTGGGTTTATTGTGTTAATATTATGGTTCTCATCATCATCATCTCAGCATTGCCACCCTCAGTCTGTCCCCATGGCTGGTGTGGGCCCTGTGAGGACAGGCAGTGGCCTTAACCAACCTGGCCTTTCCGGCACAGACTGAGGATGCCGGTCCCTATAACATTGTTATGTAAGGAGACCTTTGGCTGCTAGGGTAGACTTGGCAGATAAATGAAAGAGAACTAGACTCGCTGGTCTCCTGCCTCCTCCTAAAATATCCACAGAAGCTCGGGGTTGAATAAAGAAGCACCACAAAGGAAAAATAAGTGGGAACTAGAACATATCTGTTCTTCATTACATCAAAGTCTCTTCTGAGTTAATTTCCAGGTTTTGAATTCGTTCCCTACGTAGCAGCCCAAGTGCTCAAGTATAAACCGTGTTGTGTCGTGCCCTTGCCATGCTCAGAACTCTCAAACTCCTCACCAAGGCTGCAAGCCTTGTGTGAGCTGGTGTGTGACGTCTGCTCCTCCCCCTCCCGCGCGGTGCACTGGCTCGCTTTCTGTTCTGTGACTGTGCTGACCTGACGTCCTACCTACCTCAGGGCCTTGCACTTGCTGGTTCCTCTCCCTGGAATACATTTCCTCCACATCTAAGTGTGCCCGGCTCCCTTTTATAATTCAGGGCTGAGCTCAAATGCTGCCTCTGTGGGAGTCTTCTCTGACCACTGTATTTAATGAACTCTTGCCCCTAAATCTCACGCAAGTCGCTCTCTATTCCAATACCTAACTTTATATGTTTCATAGCCCTGATTGCTACTGGATATTATTTTGGGTTTTTTGCCTGCTTATTTTTTTTTCCTGTTTATCATTTGTCCTCCCCCACTGGAATGTAAGCTTCATGAAGACAGGGTCTGCCTTATGCAAAGTTGCCTCCCCAAAGCCTAGAACACTTCCTTTACTTGGACCTTAAGGCCTATTTATGTTGAGCAAATAAAGTAAAAATATATGATATTTAGTATCCTGTAAGATCTTAAAGTCCTGCATAACATCCATTTCCTAAATTGTCCCTTGAGCTGGAAGGAAAGCCTAAAGACTTTGTATTGGTATATGCCAGGGGTGGGGACCTTTTCATGTTGGAAGGCTGCATTAATTTAGCTGTAATTAAATAAGACCATATTCAAGAAACTTCAACTAAATATACGTAAAAATATACATTATTTTGTAAAAGTCTAACTACTATGTATTTAATAATTTCAAAAAATGAAAGCTATTTGTTAATTTTGAAGTTACCTTTTAATGACTTTGTTTTGTCAGCTTTTTGTTGGAAAGCACTTGAATATTTGCTTGCAGCATGGAGGTCCGCAGTTTCAGTTGATCCTCTAGATCCGTGGTCCCCAACCCTGGGGCCACATACTGCCTCCCCTTCCACCTTCTGTGGAAAAATTGTCTTCCATGAAACTTAGGAGGCGGGGTGGCCCACAGCAGGAGGTGAGTGGCGGGCTGGCGAGGGAAGCTTCATCTGTATGTACAGCCGTTCCCCCTTGCTTGCGTCACTCCCTGGGCTCTGCTGACCCTGTCCCCTCTCCGCCATCTGTGGGAAAATTGTTTTCCATGAAACCAGTCCCTGGTGCCAAAAAGGTTGGGGACCTGGTCTCGATGGGTATCAATCATTTATGACTTTAAGGGCATCTTGATTTGGGTTATGAAGGAGAATGTATGTTTCTAGCAATAAGTGGTTGAAAAGCAAGAAAACTTTTTTCGGGCATGTTGCTGAAGGTGTGGGTATTCTGCATTTTTCCATATTTCAGTTTTCCATATTTCAACTGGATCTTTCTTAGCATCAGACAATGACTTTAAAATGTTGTCTGAGAGCTCAATCAATTCCATCTGTAGTTTTTTAGGTGTCTTGATGATATCAACTAGGCGAGGCTGAAATAATTAATTTGAGTGTGATGTCATGATTCTCAAAGTCAGTGAACCTTTCATTGTATTCTCCAATTAATAGGTCTGCAACAGCTGCATATTCTTCAGATGATTCGCATATATCATCCTGCTCATCAATGACCTTTGCTAGCTGGGGAAAATGTTTATCCAAAATTTCTTTTGAAGAAGTGTTGTGAAAAAAGATAGCTTTTTTCAAAATGCTTGGATTTTTTGCCATGTCATATATAGACTTAGTTTTACCTTGCAAAGAAATATTGAAGTCATTTTTATTTGACCTGGTGTCACACAGAGGTGCTGCATTCCTATAAAATCTTTCAATAATTCACACTGCTCATTCTTCATAAAACTTAACTATCTGTTCTCGCCCAGATAAAATTTTGGCTAACACCTGTCCCTGCGATAGCCAAGACACGTTAGAGTGATACGGCAAATCCACAGTGAATACCTCATCGTTCAACTTTAGCGTGTTATGAAACTGACCATGCGGTGTTGCATTTGCACAAATACAGTTAACAATACTTGTAACTTGTTGCAAAGTATCACTTAAAATAGTAGCTTTAGCAGAGAGATTTTGCTGATGCAAGATACAATGAAAAAAAAAAGCATCCGGATCTGTTAATCTGTTACTTTTTTTATCTGTGCAATAAACCCTTCATATTTTCCTGTCATGGAAGGTGCACCGTCTGTACATATGTACTCGCTGAATTTACCAAATTCAGTCCAACTTCACGACATTTGTCTTGAAAGTTGTCGAAGATATCTATTCCCTGTGTTCTGTTCCTAAGAGTGCCCAAAGCGAGTAAACTCCTCATGGCAAAGAAAATGTTCTGTTATGACCGGAATGAAGTATAAAACCTGTGCCAAGTCAGTAGTTATCAGTTGATTCATCCAAAACGATTGAATAATGTATGTTTTCCTTTTGAAGTATCTCACGAAGTTGTTCTGTTAAGTTGAAGACTGATTCATGCTGCCGATCAGTTATGGTTCTCCTTGAAAGAAGCAGTTGTTTGTACTTAGAAATGTTGTTGGGGTCCAAGCATCCTACAACTTCAACAATGCATTCTTTCACGATTCCTACATCACTGAATGACTTCCCTTTTTTCCCTGAGTATATAAGCTACTTTGTAAGCTGCTTCAGTGGCATTATTTCCAGGTCTTATGGCTGCTTGAAAGAATTGTCTTTGCTTTTGCTTTTCATCTCTTAATTTCTGCGATGCAGCCTCTTGTGCCTCTCCCTCTAATTTAAAATATTTGTGGTCCTTATGAGTGTTGTAATGCTAATGAGCACTGAATTTCTTTTTTTTTTTTTTTTTTTTTTGAGACAGAGTCTTGCTCTGTTGCCCAGGCCAGAGTGCCGTGGCTTCAGCCCAGCCCACAGCAACCCCAAACTCCTGGGCCCAAGCGATCCCCCTGCCTCAGCCTCCTGGGTAGCTGGAACTACAGGCATGCGCCACCATGCCCGTCTAATTTTTTCTATGTATATGTATTTTTAGTTGTCCAGATCATCTCTTTCCATTTTTTAGTAGAGACGGGGGTCCCACTCTTGCTCAGGCTGATCTCGAACTCCTGACCTTGAATGATCCACCCGCCTCGGCCTCCCGGAGTGCAAGGATTACAGGCGTGAGCCACTGCGCCCAGCCTGAATTTCTTTAATGTTGATATTGCAGTATCACAAAGCAAGCAAATCATCTTATCTTTAGCAGAAACAACAAAATATTGCAATTCCCAATGCTCATTAAAAAATCTGTTTTCTTCCTTCAGCATTCTCTTAGTCTTCTTTGACGTGATACGCTGTTAAGCAGGCAGAACTAAAAAGTACTGTCGAGCTGTGCAACTATTCACAGATTCCACTTCAAACAGAAACACAGTGCACCATTGTCAAAAGTCGATAACAGACTGGTGTACTTGACCCCCATAAACTCTCACCAGCCAGCCTCGTGCAGTAGTGGTGCCAGTCAGGCCGGGGAAATTAGAGCTGAACCATGAGCGTAGCAGCCATCAGTTTGGCCCTCATGGCTTACTAATGTTCTAAATGTGCCGGTCAATCTGGGAGGATTATTTCATTGAAACTTATTTTATTCTTTGGTATTTTAAATACATTCATTTTAAAAATCAAATAAAAATATAAAAGACGAACAAAAATGTATTAATGAAAATAAAAGGAATTGTCCTGTAAAATTTGGATTCCATCGAAAGGCCACGTTTAAGGATCTAGAAGGCCACATGTGGCCTTAAGGCTGCGGGTTCCCCACCCTGGCATATGCAGATTGTTGTATAGCTTGCAGTCAGTGTGTGTATGCAGGGCAAGGTGCCTTTAGAGTGATTTCCAGCTCTTTTAGGCAAACTGCATCACTGTTTCGCCATTTGCTAAGCCTTAGTTCCCTCAATTATAGAATGAAAGATTTTAGAGCTGACCTCAGAGACCTATTTTTGCTTTTGGACTTTAAGCCACATGAAGGGAAATTAACCCCGCCCTTCCCTCTCCCAAAAGACAAGATTGACAAATGAATATAAGAATATCCCTTATCTTTTCCTGTCTGGATCTCTCTAAAATAGGAAAAAAGTTAATTTATGTGTATGGATTCAGGCCAGGAAGGGGAGAATGGTTATTTCCCATCCTTTTGAAATAGCGAATAGTTCTCAAATGAATAAAGCATGCCAGACATCCAAAAATAGTAAATACTCAAGACTGCAGTTTCACCATATCTGCAGTTGTGATTAGTGACTGTTCTCTGCTAGAGAAGTACCTAGAGGTTTATCTTTTTTGCTGATTCCATAGAAACTTTGATCACCTTAATCGTATATCACCACGTGGCAGAATCAGAGATGAAAAGTGACTCACTGCAAAACAAGATGAGAGCCAACAAGCTAAGAATCATTTGCTATATTCTAAAATGATTAATTTTTCTCTTTTCGATTGAATCCTAAAACTATAAAACATGCTCAGTGGTGGGATGGAGCTCCAATCTTTGCTGAAATCATTCAGAAGAAATCATTTCCACGTGAGAGTTCAACAATAGCCCTTGTGGTATTGATAACTTTGGTTATTGTTTTTTTTCACTTTTTCATGCTCTCTTCCATTCCCTTAAGATGTATGTCAAGTCTAGAATTGTGAGAAATACATTTCTGTTTTTTTTGTTTTGTTTTGTTTTTTTAAATTATATCAAGATTAGGCTTGGGTGCCTGTGCCAGAAAACTCAAAATAATAACAGTTCAGGGTTGTTGGGGCAGCTAGACAGTGCCAGGATCCTGACTTCTGTCTTGTTGTTCTCATGGTCCAGTGTGGCTACAGAGGTTCCAGCTATTATATCTGCATTCCAATCAGCAAGCAAGAAGGAGCAAGGGAGGGCAAGCCCCTTCCCTTGAAGATATTTCCCAGAAGTTGCACTTCTCTTTCTATCCTGGGTCCAGAACTTGGTCCCATGACCACACCTAGCTGTAAGGATGGCCGTTAGCCCAGCAGAAAAATGAGAGCTGTATTATTAGAGAGCAAGAGAATAGATATGGGGTAACTGGCAGTTTCACCCCAAGGTGACGTGGGTCTTGGAGCCAGTCTGGAGCTGGCAGCCTGACTCTGGCTGGTTTCTCACCTCCGGGCCTTGCTTTACCTTCAGGCTGGCCCATGTGATGTGTAGAGCAAAAGCTGAGATCACATTTCATGTTGCAGTTGCAGGTCCCTAAAGCATCTGGAATTCTCAACGATATTGTCTTAGTTGCTGGTAGGTAGCCACGAACCTCTGGATTATATTAGAGGCGGTGATTAAGAATGTAGTCAATGAGACCAGACTGCCTGGATTGAATTCCAGCTCTTACATTGGCTTTCTGTGGGCCCTGAGCAAGTTACTAAACTTCTCTGTGTCTCGGTCTCTGCACCTGTAAAAGAGGATAATAAAAGTACATACCTCGCAGGGCTCTTGTGGGGATTAGGTGAGCTAACATCTATAAAGCACTCTGAACAGCACCTGGCACCTAGAAAGCCTGTGTGTGTGCAAACTATTATTATCTGTTGCTTCCTAGTAATGATATTTGCAAGGGAAGACACAAAGGGATTGAATACCCTACCCCCTTTTCTGCTCCGTGGTAACTTGTTCCTATCCCAGGACTCATAGCAACTATGAAAGTTCCTGAGATTTAGGGGGGCTGACGGTTATTGTTTTTGTGTTACAGATCACTTTTCTCCAGAGAATACAAATGACACGGCCAAGGAAACATGCCTAAATTGGTTTTTCAAGATTGCTTCCATCAGGGAACTCATTCCGAGATTGTATCCTTTTTTTGGTCTGATGATTTTAAAGACAGGCTAGAAGAGTTGCACTGTTAATAGAAGCCACGTGATGTTATGCCCTGAAATTCCTGTTGAAAGTCTGGTCCCGTTACGGTTGCTAGCCTGAAAA
This sequence comes from Indri indri, assembly GCA_004363605.1. Lineage (NCBI taxonomy): Eukaryota > Metazoa > Chordata > Mammalia > Primates > Indriidae > Indri > Indri indri. Next base: position 75,547 of record RJWJ010000562.1, read on the forward strand.
TACAGGGCGAGCCACACAGTAGAAGCCCTTGGACTCTCGGTCTCTCCAAACAGTTTTTTGTTTTTTACTTTGAATATGATGCCGTGTATCAGGCTTTTGTTTCCCAGAGGAACATTCCCACATTAATTCTCTCATTTAAAATGCTTCATCTTTATGTGTTTTCTCTGGTTCCAAGAACTTGAAAGAACAGGGTCAAACTTTTCTGCACAACTGCCAATATTGAAGAACAGAAAATTCATCTTATACACAAATCGCATCTCAGTTAACTAAAGTTCATTCTTTCCCCATAAAGCCTTGATTGGAAATGCTCAAAACCCAGTTTAGATTTCAGCATGCCGCCACAAGTCAACATGTAACATTTTCCACAGTTTATTTTAAATAAGTATGAAACCTTGAAAACCATGTCTGGAAACCACAAGCCACTAGCTTACTTAATTTTCCGGATTGTTTAGGGCCATCGTGGTCCCCAGCTCCTGAGATCTGCCTATTTCTGTTCATGAATAATTTCGTTTTTTCCCCCGTAGCGAATAGGCCATCTGGAAAATGTCTTCCTTAACAGAATGTTTTTGTAGTTACGTGGAAGCATCCATCCTGAAGTGTAACAGGTTCCTCTCTAAAACGTAAGACTCTTTTCTAATGCCCAGAATCATAAAATTTCTAAATATCTCACACACACACACACACACACACACACACACACACACACACACACACTAATGGCAATGTAATAGTAGCTGTTATTCACCGAGTCCTTAGGGTGTGCCATTCAAATGAATACTTAATGAAGTGGAGACACCATCTTAATCCCCATATCATAGAGAGGAAAACTCAAGCTAGGAGAGGTTGGTTGAGTAGCTCATGGAAGATCATCCCCACTGGATTTGAATCCTGGCTGTGCTGTTACTAGCTTTGTGGTCCTGAGCAAGTTATTTAGGGTCCCTGAGCCTTGGTCTTTTCTCCTAAGAAGAGGTCTGTGTGGATTCTCTGAGCTGCACATGGAAAACTGAGTCTTGCCAGGAACTCAGTGGGGCCACGCTCAGTGTTGCTGTTGCTGTTTGATGATGAAAATGTTGATGTTGGAAGCAGAAGCCTGCGCCCTTAGGGCTTAGGCCTGGGGCCACTCTGGTTCATCACTGATACTGGGTTTGGTTTTTTCGGGTTTTTTTTTTTTTTGAGATGGAGTCTTGCTATGTTGTCCAGGCTGGTCCTGAACCCCTGGGCTCAAATGATCCTTCCACCTCAGACTCCTGAGTAGCTGGGCCTACGGGCATGTGCCACTGTGCCCGGCTACATCTTAGACATTGTTTTAAGAATAATTACAGAGCTTGGGGAACCCAGATCTGCTTTCTGCAGAGCTGGTGAAACGCTGAGTCATGTTGGATAGCTAGATAATAAACTCTTTGAAGCCAGGGACTGACTCGTGGTGCTTCATCAATAACCATTTTGATTGGATTTATAATTTATCCCAAAGGTGTTTGATTTGGATCTAGGGATGCCTGGGATAGTTTGGGGGGATCACATGGGTGCTAAAGAAATAGTTATTTTGCCTCACCAGTTGGGGGAGGACAATGCCTTAGGCTGAGGGAGGTCCTATGTTGCAGGAAAAAGAAATCATAATTCACATAGACAGGGGTGGAGGATGTCTGATCCAGCATTAGGTGCTAGGAAGGAGCAGGGCACGGCACAGTAAATCAGTGCCAAAGGAACCCAGATGGGGAGAGCAGATCAAGGGGTGACCAATCGATGGAAAAACACTGGAGGCAAAAACTGTTAACATTAGTAAAATAAATGTGACCTCGAGCAGGAAAAAATGTGGTTAGACTCCAGCACTGAGCAAATGATAAAGATGAAAGAAATCACTCAGTGAATGAATTGTATCAAGACAGAAGGACTGTTGTTACATTGCCTTAGAGAACTCTGAAACTTTGACCTTGGCATGTAACTGAAACTTGATCCCCACCCCCACAAAACTGAAGAAATTTTTATCTTTAAAAAAGAACAGCGAGTTCTCATATCGGGTATAATGCTGTCCTCTTTTTGTCCCTTGCAGGGGAATTTCCGAGTGCCTGCCTCGATTAACGTGCATGATCAGAGGGATCGGAGACCCGCTGGTGTCGGTGTACGCCCGTGCCTACCTGTGCCGGGTAGGTCACGCCAGGCTCTGCCCTCGCACGTGTGGCTGCTGCCTGTGTCCTTACCCGTTCACCTGGGCCTGCTTCGCCCCGCACCTCACAAGTCACTGAGAGAAGGACTTTATTAGCTGCTAATTTTAGAACCTGGCTCTTCCACAGAAAGTAGAGCTGTAGGATTTCTTTTAAAAATTAATTTTAAAGTAGACCAACTTACCATCACTCTAATTAGGAAGCGTTTAAGGTCATCTTCTTACAAATGAACTGGTTTTGAGAATTAATTGTTTCTCAGTTCTTGCTAGGAAGGAAGCTCCCAAAGCCTTGCAGATGACAGGTTGCATTTCATTGACTTGAAACTTGCTCGCCCTTTTGTCTCGAATTTGATTGCTTTTTCAGTTCTTTTGTCCTCCTATTAAAGAGCTGGCTCAGAGTGCAAGTTGGTGAGACCGTTGGGCAGGTGAGCGGTGTCCTACACAACAGCAGGCCTCGGAGGGCGACGGGCCTGGTGTAGGCCGCCGCTCTGATTATAAATCACTTGCCCTTTCTCTCCTTTAAAGCACTGTGTGGCTTCTGCTTAAAACTAATTATAATAAGTTTTTTACTTATGAAAAATATCACCCATGGAGAGCATGTGGTCAGTTTCCTGCAACCCACCCAGGGGCACTGCCCTCGTGAGGACTCCCAGGCAACAGCCCTTGTCCCATCAGCATCGTGCACCTTCAGAGAGAGCTTGTTGCCCCAATGAACCCCAGACTTCCTTGAGGGCAAAGCCACAGTCAGAAGCTCCTCATGAGCCGTTCTGCACGTTATTAAATCAGAAGGCGAGAACATGTAGCCTTTGATTTGCTTCTTCTACATGACATCTAGTAGGCGACTGAAGCCCTGTGGTGTCAAGTGTCACAGAAAACTCCATCACTGCATTTAGTAAATGGTCAACAACATGGAGGATATTTTTTATAGGTGTCCTTGATACTGAGAATGAAAGAAAAAGTCTTTGTTTAAGGGCTCCCTACTCCCACTTTGGAACAGAGGCCAAAGTGTGCATCGCTCTCTGCTTGAAACGTGGGGCAGACTTTTCATCCAGGAATAGCAGGTGTGTTTCCAAGAGCTTCAACTTTTGAACATATTGAAGCTCGAATACTCCTTCCAAGTCAGTGTTTGCCGAGGGCCTCCTGTGCACACAACACCCTGCTGGGTTCTGTGGGAGAGATGCAAAGATGTCATCGTTTGCATAATTCCATTCCACTGCCTCTCGCCTGGTAGAACATAGCAAATTCTTTGAACTCACCCTGATGTCTATTGAATAATAAAGTAATAAAGACTTAGAATCATGCTGTGTCTTATGAAGATGATTCTGGTTATTCAAGAGAAAGCAGAAAGGAGGGAAATACACATTCCTTGCAAACCTGTTCAGTTTTAAAGTTTGAAGTAAGGTACGTGAGCTAGGGAAAAGATCACGTTTGTTACATTAAAGTGCCTTTGAATGGCAGATGTGACTTGAAAACACGGTGACAATGAGGAGAAGATGTGGAGGACAAAGCGGACCCATCCTAGAGAGACTGGCGTGCCCTGCGTCTATTGCAGTCATTTTGTCGATCCATGCAATGCATCGATCCCCTGGTTGGGTAGTCACTAAAAGTCTTTTGACACAGAAAAAATAAGAGACAGTCTGTGCATTGTGATTCTTTCAGTTGCAAGTGGCAAAAACCCAATTCATACTACTTTAAGCAAAAAGAGGAATTTATTGGCTTGTGTGCCTGAAGAGGCCAGGGGTGGTGCAGCCATGGCTAGATCCAGGGCCTCAGGGGGCCATGCCAGGAATCAGCCTCTCCCTCCATCACTCGGCTCTGCTTTCCTGTGAGTTGGCTTCGTTCTGGGGCTTGCTCTTTCAGCATGGTGGCCCGTATCAGCTCCAGCCTTCCATCCTACCCCTGTTGGAAAAAGGGGTTTCCAAGTAGATCTAGCCTGAGTCTCAGGGCTGATTCTCAGTGGCCCACCTTGGTCACCTGCCCAATCCTACACCAATCACTGTGAGATGGGATGTGCTTAGGGACCAGGTCTGGCTCTTGTACTCAACCCTAGAACTGGGGCGGGTGGGTCCAGCTCTGCCACAAACCTCCTGGGCTGAGAGGAAAGTTCGATTCCCCAAAGACAAACCACTTTGCCGATACCAGAAGCAGAGGGGCTGAATGCCGGCCAGACTGCAACAGCAGATGGAAATCTTGAGCAACTACCCTGTTGCCCTGGGTAGAAATCTTCTAGACCCAAGCAGATTTCCAAGCTGCTCATTTGGCTTGATGAGAAGAGATAAACACAAAACAAAAGCAGCGAGTGGGTCAGGCGTAGGGGGAGCTTGAAGCTGTTTATTAAAGGAAAGTATGATTAACCCCTTCGGCTCATCTCCGGGGCTCATCCACCACCGGGCAGCCTTTGCTGTCGCCTAACAGATAATTATTGCCTTTTCTACAATAAGATTAAGTAGAAGGAAAAACAATAGAATCAGAACACAATAGAACTGGATCTGACATTTGTTGTTAGTATTTTTTTTAATCTATGTGTTTGTCCTTGGAATCATTCCTTCCTTTACTCAACAACCCTAGAGCTGCTCTTAGAATTTAATGCCCTGGTGGTTCTGGAATAAATCTTCCCAGAGGAATTGTTCACAGCTGTCTGAAACACATCATTATTGTTAACCATCACGACCTCTGGGTGGGGAAAGGTAAGTGGGACAAATGGGTCCCCATATGAAGCAAGGGGTTTCCCTTACAAAGCTGTTTTTGTGGTTAAGCAGCAATTTGGCATCGAGGCATTTCTGAGGAGCTCAGTATAAAGAATATTGTGATGTTTTGTTTTGTTTTAAATATATGAACTCCTCTCCCTAGCTCATACCTCCAGTGTTCTAACCCCAGTGCTCTGGCACCTTCTCTGTGATTAACAGATTTCTTCAGCAGGAAATGTTACGATCTGTTTTTTAAACAATGAATTCAGGAGCCAATGGATTATAGCATTATTATGCTTCGTACTTGTCTTATGCAAAATTGCTTAAAATATATTAAAATCTATGTTTGCTTCCATGACTGCCTAGCAAAGAATCTGTATAGCTTTGAACCATGCAGCAGTGGTAGGTAGCACAGTATCCAAAATCCAAGCTGACTCTCTGACGCACTGTAAACTTTTCGCTTCATCTAATAAGTATAACCACATGTGTGTTTATCGTTTTTTTGAGAGGAAGAGAATATTGTATACACAATCTTGAGAGTACATTCCTTTTTAGGGCTATATTGATTTTTGTTCTCTTGGTCATCTGTTCAGAAATACATTTGTTACTTTGGGAAATTGCAAAGATGATTACTGCAAATGTTGCCCTTTTTTCGTTAAAAATAGCTTCTGTGGGTTTTCCTTATAAAAGCAATACGTGTTTATTAAATAAGAAAACATAAGCAAAAAAGAATGAAAATTAACTTTGGACTTTTTCTCTATATCTATACATATGTGTATGTGTTTTTTTCATTAACAGAAATGCCATCACACTGTGGTTGTTATTCACAACTTGTTTTTCCATTGTCAAGGTAATCTCATTTTGTTTGGCTGCAGGTGGGAATGGAAGTGGCTCCCCATCTCAAAGAAAGCCTAAATAAGAACTTTTTTGACTTCCTCCTTACATTCAAACAGGTAAGAGAACGCTATCCAAATAGCTAATCGACATGACAATTATAGGATAGCGAATTCACAAACCCAGTTGGTTTTCCAAGTTGAGAATGCCTTAAAGCTCTTTAAACGTGCAAACCCTAAAAAATTACACTGGCGTCTGCTGTAGACAATTAAAATGTGTTGATTGTACCGAACAAGCAAAGAGAGTTAATATGCATGTGCTAACAGGAAACGTCTCCAGTCGATGAGCCTTTCTTCTCAGCATCTGCTGGCTCCATTTCTATCAGGTTACTTCTCTCCACAGCGCGTATTCCCAAAACAGCTCAGCTTGGTGACATGAGAAACTTTCTGTATGTTTTTCCTAGTTTGAAAAAAAAAAAAACAACTTGAGAAACCAGGCTGTTTCTCTTGGGGCCATCCAAATGCTTACCAGGACGCACGGTCTTTGAGTTATACGCTCTTTGTTTGTTGTTTGGTTTTCTCCTCCTTTGCTAAGTGTTTATCTGGTCTCCTGTAGATTCACGGGGACACGGTCCAGAACCAGCTGGTGGTCCAAGGAGTGGATCTCCCATCTTACCTCCCCTTGTACTCGCCTGCCATGGACTGGATCTTCCAGTGCATCTCCTACCATGCCCCTGAGGTAACTGCCCGGGAGCTTCAGTGTGATGGTCACCTCCAAGGAGGAACGCTGGGGCTTCTCCCTCCATGCTGCGGCAGCCCTGCACTGTGTGCCCCGAACAGGGCCCTTTCATAACAGCTGCAGCAGCATCCGCGCTAGCCAGCCTTCGTAGCGTGCTCACCGTCGTGGCTGGTTCTGTGCTAAGCGCTTTTCCTAGACGGTCTCACTTAACAACTCTGGGAGGGGCTGTAGTCACGCAGGGAGGCCAGATACCTATGTAGGGTCACACAGCTAGAAAGTAGCGGTGACTGGACACAAACCCAGGGACTCTGACTTCAGGGCCAACAAGCTCTATACCCTCTTCACTTACCTTCCTATGCCCCTTTTGTTTATAATAATCCAATAAAGTCAGGAAAGCAGGTAATACTTTCCCTATTTTACAGAAGGAAAATAAAACTTAGATACTTAATTGCTTTTATAAGATTTTTTTTTTGGTCTAATTTTAGTATTGTTAGGAATTAAAATAACATCAGAATTATAGCAGAAATATTTTTTTCTTCCGAGATTGAGAAGTAGTTTTAATAGAAGACCAGTTCAAATTGGCACAATAACTGTGCTAGATGAAGCTTTCCTTGTCTTCCTCTGGTGTTTGAAAAGAAAAGGGAGAGGGTACCTAGAGCAAAATAGAACTTAAAGCACCTACCTTTTCTCCTCGGTGCTGCCAACACATATTTTTTTTTTTTTTTTTTTTTTTTGAGACAGAGTCTCACTCTCTTGCCTGGGGCGAGTGCCGTGGCGTCAGCCTAGCTCACAGCAACCTCAAACTCCTGGGCTCGAGCGATCCTACCGTCTCAGCCTCCCGAGCAGCTGGGACTACAGGCATGCGCCACCGTGCCCGGCTGATTTTTTTTTTTTCTATATATTTTTAGCTGTCCAATTAATTTCTTTCTATTTTTGGTAGAGACGGGGTCTCGCTCTTGCTCGGGGTGGTCTCGAACTCCTGAGCTCAGGACGATCCGCCCGCCTCGGCCTCCCAGAGTGTTAGGATTACAGGCGTGAGCCACCGCGCCCGGCCCCTGCCAGCACATATTGAGAGCCCTACAGAAAAAAAGGGACATGACTGACTAAGCAATTCCATTTTTAAGAATTTATCCTGCAGAACTAATTAGATGAGTGCATAAACATGTAAATATGTACACACACAGGTTTGTTCATGGCAGTGCAGAATTGGAGGCAAGCATCAGAGGGGAGTGGTTAAGTTATGGTACATGCATTCAGTGGAGTGTTACAGGGCTGTTTAAAATGATGGCGACCCATGAAGATCCGTACATACTGACATAAGGGTGTTCACAACGTATTCCCGAGTACAAAAAGGCCGTTACACACATGGCTGTGTGTGTTGTAAGTGGCAGTGTGGCCTAGTGTTCAGGTGTGGGCTCGTGTCAGGGTGCCTGAGTCTGCATCTCAGCTCTATTATAGCTGTTGTGATGAAGTAGAGGCCAAGCCATTTGTTCCTAACCACTCTGGGCCTCCTTTCTTCATCTGTAAAATGGGAGCAAGAATAATAATTCCTGTTTTCCAGTCTGTGGCAAGGATCCAGCAAGACCATGCACCCGCAGTGCTTAGTGTAGTGCCCCGCACACACAGTACTTGCAAACACGATTTTTATATGTGCATGAGAGAGTTGGGAAGGAGATAACGACAGAATACCACTGCAGGGTGAGATTTGGGGGCATCTTACTTTTCTTTGCCAATTTGTGTTTTCTAACTTTTCAACATGTATGTACCATTTGTATTCTTTCTTTTTCAAATTCCAAAGTTGGAGGAGGAAAACAGGGACATCTTGTACTTCAGCTGAATGTTCTTACTATTAAGTAAATTGATTTTAAATCAAGCTGGCACAAAGGGAAGACTGGTTGAAAATTTGCTGCCCATTGTCTGTGACCCTCAGCATAGTTTCAGCAACCACATGCTGTCTCCAGCTTCCGGGAAAACTTATTATGAACTTGACTGTCGAGAGAGAGCTGCCCTAGCTATTCTGCTGAATGACGGGAACACAGAAGCAGGACTGATTTGGTGAAAATAAGAACACTTATTTTTTCTTATTTTAATGAAAGGCGAAATGAGATTAAAAACAAAAGGTACATGTCATAAGGCATTCTTTTTATTTTAAGCTTCAGTAATCTCAAAGGATGGCAGAAGCTGTGAATAGAGCTCTCCTGGGAATAAAGCTCTAGGAAATCATTATTGCACTAGAATAAGTGATTAAAAATTTAGGTCACCTGAATAATAATAAACTCTGATTCTTGGGGCAGTTAAATAAGGGACATGTAGTGTCTCGTTGAAAAAAATTAATCATTTTCAAAATGCAGAAGAACTGATGTCAGTGTGGAAGGTTGTGTTGAAGATGCATGTGACAATTTGATGCCTAAAAGCTCTGACGGTGCTGGGTGTGAGTCAACTGGGGAGAAGAGCCAGGTGTGTCTTTAAGAGGCCTCCAAAATAAAGGCTGGTAAAGTTTGGCCGCAGCAGTCGGTAATGTACAGAGCAGGCAGGTGAGAGAGGGGAAGGGGGAATACCTTTAGTTGTGAATATCTGATAATACAAAATTTCAAATCAAAATTGATATAAAAAAAATAAAACCAGGGAGTGTCTTAGTTTGTTCAGGCGGCTGTAACAAAGTGCCATAGGCTGGGTGGCTTATAAAGAACAAATATTTATTTCTCCCAGTTCTAGAGGCTGGAAGTAAGAGGTCAGGATGCCAGCGTCGGGTTCTGGTGAAGGCCCTCTTCTTGTCGTGTCCTTACGTGGTGGAAAGAGACCCAGCTCAGTCTCTGGACTCCTGTAGGGGCACCGATCCCATTTATGAGGGCTCCACCCTCATGACCCAGTTCCTTCTCAAAGGCCCACCTCTTAATACTGTCACCTTGGGGGTTAGGATTTCAATCTGAATTTTGGAGCGACACGAAGATTCAGTTCATAACTGGGAGTGATGATTCAAAAAGGCTTTTTTTGTTGTTTGAAGACAGGGTTTGTGGTTTTTTTTATATATATAGTTAATATTATAATAAATAAAAAATGGATTTATGTATCCAGTTTCAGGCACATTCTGCACAGGAAAAAAGCAACCATTTCGTAAAACCTGCTTTTAGGCAATGAGAACAAATCCATTGATAAACTTCTCATCATTGTCACCCAGCAGCTGATTGCTTGTTGGGGGTGGGGTGGGAGGTGTGGAGGGAAAAAGGCCTAACCCCTGACATCAGGGTGTGGATGGTATGGAGTCTCCTGATTCCTGAGCCGAGCTATGGGATGCAAATTGTGCATGTTGAAAAAGCAGAAAGTGCACCATTTAAGGTTGGGGCAGGCAGTTGGCAGACCTGGGTTCAAACTGCAGCTGTGTTGCCTTGGGATACTTGACCTCCCTGTGCCTCAGTTTTGCCAGCTGTAAAATGGGACTAATAATAGAACCTTCCCTTAAGGGCTGTTATGATGGTGACTATGATGATCCATATCAGTGCATGGCCAGGACCTGGCATGTGGTAGGCACCAGGCAAATGAGGGTGGCCACCATCATTATGGTCAGTTCTGACAGGCCTTGGAGCAGATGGGGACCTGAGCTAACCAAAAGGCCAGGAAACAAGCAGGGGAAGGGACCTGTAGGAACAGAAGCATCATAAGGGGACCAGCATTATTGGAGAAGGGTGAGAAACGAGGCTGGCTGGGAGGGGACCAGGTTGTGCTGGGCCAGGCTGCAGAGGTTGTTGAACAGAATGTCAGGAGAGCAGGGCGCTCTGAAGGCTTTTGCTCAGGGGAATGATTTGAACAAAGTGGTACTTAAAGATCAAATTGGCAGAAGCGTACCAGGTGGAGTAGGAAGAGGAAAACCAGTTGGTGGCCGTGCAAAAACAAGAGGTGGGACAGATGAGAGGGAATTTCATAATCAGAAAAAAATGTATTAATAAAAATGCAGAGTCATTGGGAGGAATGTGGAAAAGATAGAAAGGTTAAAAGGAGAAAAATAGCCGCCCCAGATCCTGCCATCCATCCGTAATGGGTCAGTGTTAACATGTTGGCATCAGTACGTTTTCTCTCTCCTCCCCGACCCCCCTTCCTTCTCCCCTCATCTCCTTCCCTCTCCTTTCTCTTGTTTTTCAGATGAGAATTCCCCCTGTATAATTCCGTTTTTAACGTCATAACAAATACTTCCACCTGTTTAGAAAGTTTTGTGCCCATCGGTCATTTCAGGAGTTGTTTAGAAGGCAGAGCTTGTTGCAAATGGAGAATGGAGGTGGGGGATGGACGCAGCTAAACTTTTGAGCCTCTTACGCAGTTACCTCTTTGGTGAGGCTCAGTCTGTGCCAAGCTCTGTGTTGGTTGCTTTACTTGGGTTATCCTAATTCACTTTCGTGGCTTCTTAGGGTAGGTTCCAAAGCTGTGTAGCCGTTTTGGTGGTAACTCTGAAACCAGCAAGCCAGCAAATTTGTTCTTTCAACTCTTCCTCTAAACTCTTCCTGTGTAGGTATCTCTTGTTAACTGCTGTGCTTGAGATGGTATTTAAAGGCCCTAACAAATTGACCCATGGGACTATGGTCATACTACAAATTGCACCATAAGCATTCTAAAACATGATTAAGCTAATAATGTAAATCCAAGAATAGCTGTGGTCACTGTTAATCCCCCTTAAGCATGCAGTCCTAATATTTTGAATTAGGAAAAAAATCCCAGCGAAAGAGAAATAATAGGAAAAATTAAAATTTTCTCCTTTTTAATGCCTGGAGCATAGAGTTTCTTTTTATTCACATTGAAATATTGTATTTCTTTGAAACGTGAGCATATTAACTCTGGATTTGGAGAAAGGGTATTAGATTTTAAGATTAGTTTCTGACTTTGCCCACCATTTATATTTTGTTTCATATAGAAAAATAAGGGGGAAAAATAAGAAGGAAAATATGATACGCATATCATTTCACCCTCTTTTGTAAAGCAGTATTTGTAAACACTGATTGGAAGTTTATTTAGTAAAAGCAGAAGGACAAATTTGTGAGCACTCTGGACTTCATATTTGTTTTTCTCAGTTCAGAAAACAGGAATGCAACCTTGGCCTGACTTCTTTCCTTACTTCTAGTACTTTCGAAATGGTCAAAATAACCCTAATCTGGAGATCACTGTAAAATATCAGTTAAACATGGTCGTGGTCCTACAAATCCATATATATTGATGAAATTTCATGGACACAAAGACATACTCTTCCTCCCCAAAAAAGGAGCACTTATAAAAGCTGGTGAAATAGTCCAGTTAATTATAACCTACCAGGTGTCAGTTTCCTGGCTTTAATAACACTATTGTCACGTAAGATGTCACCGTTGGGAGAAGCTTGGGTAGTGAGTACCCAGGACTTCTCTCTTCTGTTTTTGCAATCACTTACCAGCCTATAATTAATTCAAAATAAAAAGTTTTTGAAGAATCTGTCAATTAGGGGCAGTTTGAAAAATGATGTTATATCCATGGTATGGACTCCTCAACCATTAAAGAGAGTAAGGCCTAAAACAGCAACCGTCAGCAACTCAATACGGTTTAAAAAAAAGAAAGAAAGAAAAGAAAAAAAAAGAGTGAGGTCAGTCTGAGTGTACCAACATGGGAGGAGAGAGGACCATGCTAAATTATTGAGTAAAAAAGGCAAGTTGCCTCCCAATATTTATAAGATTATCACTGTGCAACAATCCCATTATGTAAAAACAAAACTAGACTTCTGCAATAATACATATCCACAGGGCATAGGGAAAGTTCTGGATAAACACCAAAGTGTTGACAGTGGCCGTCTCTAGGAAGTGGAAGTTGATGGGAGGGAGGTTACGCACGTCTTTCTTGATTGATGCTTGCCAATATTGTTTGAACTTTGGTCCATAAGCATTCTTTGTTTTTACAATTTTTATAAAAACAATGAAATTTTATATATAAATAAGTGACGTGTAGGGGCAACAACAATAACAAAAACCAGAAACAAAGATGACCATACTGAGTAAACGCCCACCTTGGGAATCGTCTGAATCTTCAAGCTCTGATGTGTTGCAGGGGAAATATGCTGAGCTGCGAGTTCCCGGGGGTTGATCCCAGCCAAAAGGCTTGTTTCGATCTCGGTCTATTCTGAACTGTTGTTTGTCTTGTTCTTGCCAAAAATAATCAATTCTGTCACTCCTTAGGGAAAAAAAAAAAAATCAATACTCTCCAACAGACCTGTGTGGGAACCATAATGTTCGGCTCTCTGGGCACTTACATGTATTCCTAGATTCCTATATGACAACAGAGCCTTTTTTAAAGAAGTTATTACGTTCTTGGAGGCATCTTTAATGCCTTCATCTTTTGTGAAAAAGAGAACTTTTTAGCATGTGTCTTGTCTTAATGATGAGAATCTTTTGTCCATATGTTGGCATCTAACCTGGAAGTGGCAGGCCGAGACGTCTCATTTATTTGTGCGTGTTTGTACGTGTGCACACGTGTGCATGTATGTGAGGTAGAATAAGCCTCATGCGGGCATAGGTTCCTGTCTGTTTCCCTCACTATCCTATCCTCAGCGCCTGCAGTAGTGGCTGGTAAAGTCATCCCCTGGTAAACTCGGGGGATTCGTTCCAGAACCCCTCTGTATATACCAAAATCCACGCATATTCAAGTCCCACAGTTGGCCCGGTGGAAGCCATGTATACTTCGGTTTGGCATCCTGAGAATACTGTATTTTTGATTAGTTGTTGGAAAAAAATCTCTATGTAAGCAGACCTGTGCAGTTCAGACCCATGTTGTTCAAGGGTCAACTGTATATTGAAGTTGCTCATTAGGTAGACATTGGACAATTATTTGTGTGTGTTGGGGAGTATCAGTGTGATACACAGATTTCTCTTTCCCTTTCCTAGCCTTTTCCAAAACCACTTTGGTATTGGTCTTCAAGAATGACTTTGCAAAGATAAATACCCCACGAGTGGGTTAGGGAAGCCACATGTGGCATCATCAGTTTTGTTTTCAGCTAGGACGTTTCTGGTTGCGAGGAACAAACACCTAATCGGCCCAGCCTACAAGTATAATTCAGTGTTTCCTGTCCCACAACAAGTACAGGCTCTAGACCAGGCAGCTTCAGTCCATCTGTCTGCTCTGCCATCCCTGGCTAGTAGCAGAGTGGCTACAGCCATTCCAGGTATCAGGTCCAGCATCCAGAGGCAGAAAGAGAGAGGGTCTTCGATTCTTGAGTCCCTATTCAAGAATGGGAAACCTTCCCTCAAAGCCCCCAGAAGATTTCCCATCCTGCCTCTTACAGTTGGAAAGAGGTTGTGTGCCCATGTCTAAACCCACCACAAACAAGGAGAGTGAGACTACCATGACTGATTTGGACCTGGATTGGCCTGCTCGGGCTCCCATAACAAAATACTTCAGACTAGGGGCTTAATCAACAGACTTTCTTTTCTCACGGTTCTGGAGGCTGGAAGTTTAAGATCAAGGTGCCAGCAAGATTGTTTTCTGGTGAGGCCTCTCTCCTTGGGTTGTAGACAGCCGCCTTCTTGCTGTGTCCTCGCGTGGCTTTTCCTCTGTGTACATGTATCCTTGGTGTCTCCTCCTCTTCCTATGAGGACACCAGCCCTATGGGATTAGGGCCATAGCCTTATGACCTCATTTAACCTTCATATCTCCCTTAAAGGCCTTCTCTCCAGATACAGTCACATTGGGGGTTAGGGCTTTGACCTACGGCGGCAGTGCGGGGGGGTGGGGGGAGTAATTCAGTCTGTAACAGGACCCAACCTGATTTATGTGGGGCCGAGACAGAAATCTGAATAAAATCAGGGTTCGGTGGGTGGAGATACCAGCAGTAAGTCCATGGTCGGCTGTCACCTTAACCTACGACACACAGGGACACAGCTGGAAAGGGTGTAATTGCACTTAAGATGATCCTTCTGTTTTTTGACTTCAGGGCCAGACTTTGATACAAATCTTGTTTCCACCACTTACTAGGAAGCGGTTTAACCTATCAGAGCTTTGGCTTCCTCGTCTGTAAAATGGGGTCATGTTACATGGGCCTCACAAGGCCGTGGTGAAGAGCAAATGAGCACTTAGCCGGCCCCTGGGGCAGTGCTCAGTGTCCTGTGATTAGCTCCTGTCCTAGGGTCAACCTTCCCCAAACCACTGCCCTAAAGGATACGTCTTCCATTGATTAAAAAAAACCAGGAGCTCTTTTAAAGATACGTAATTGTCTTAAGATAGCTCCAAAGCCATTAACAGTATTCCAGGGAGTAAGACATCTCCTTCCTTTTGGGGAAAAAATAGGCTTCAAAATGTGTTGGAGAGGAAATATGGCAAAGAAGATGGCCTTTGATGCCAGCCTGCCAGGTTCACATCTGGCTGCTGTTGCTGGCTGTGTGACCTTGGGCAAAGCACGGTGCTGTTCATGGCACGGTTTCTCATATGTGGAGTGGGAGAATTAGAACCCCTGCCTTGTGGGTGGCTGAGAGAGGTGAGACCCCGAGTGCAAAGCACTTCTTGCCATGACTGGCGGGCACTAAGCCGTGACCCAGTGCTCGTCACATGTATTACTAAGTGCACTGTGGGCATCTTGAATGCAGGGGAATGTGGGGGTCAGAGAGGTGGGCAGCAAGTAATGTCCACTCTCATTCGGGCTCTGGCATTCAGGAGGTGCCTCTGTCATCATCCTGTAGCAACCCTGCAGATGGGATGGTGGCACTTTTATTCTCCAAGTAAGGATGAGGAGACCCAGGCTTAGCAAAGTCGGTGACTCACCTGAGGTATTGCCGTTGGTAGTTGGCATGGCTGGATTTGAACCCAAGTGTGCCTGATGCCAGGGCCCCAGCTCCTATCCGTTCTACCAAATGCTACGAGAGTGGGTTTCTTTGTCCCCCTGCCCTCCACATCCCTACCAGGCATTGGGAATTATGTAAATGGACGTGTGCCTACATTCACTTTAGAGCAGTAGTCCCCAGTCTTTTTGGCACCAGGGACTGGTTTCATGGAAGACAATTTTTCCATGGACCAGGGTGGGAGTGGGAGGCGAGATGGTTTCAGGATGATTCAAGTGCGTTACATTTATTGTGCACTTTATTTCTATAATTATTACATTGTAGTTATAATGAGATACTTACACAACTCATCATAATGCAGAATCAGTGGGTGCCCTGAGCTTGTTTTCTTGCAATTAATGGTGCTGCTGATGTGACAGGAGGCAGAGCTCAGGCAGTGATGCGAGTGATGGGGAGAGGCTGTAAATACAGATGAAGCTTCACTTGCTTGCCCACCACTCACCTCCTGCTGTGTGGCCGGTTCCTAAGAGGCCGTGGACCACTACTGGTCCACGATCCAGGAGTTGGGGACCCCAGCTTTAGAGTATTACGTTGGAAATCTTAGAAATGTTGCTTTAGATCCTCCAACCTGATGAATTTTTTTATTATTATTTTTAACATACTAGGCTCTGCTGACCGAGATGATGGAGAGATGTAAGAAACTAGGAAACAAGTAAGTATTTTAAGATTCATAAATCTTGAGTTTGAAAATGGACTTGAATGCTTTTTTTGAACTTGGTGTGCTTACCTGGGCAAGAGAGCTGACACAGAGGCAGGTTAGCACAGAGGCTTAGGCTGGTGGAGTCCAGGTGTCTGACCTCAGACTGTGGCTTCATTCCATCTTGGCCTTGTGACCTTGGACTGCTTACTTGACCTCTCTGTGCCTCAGTCTCCTTATCTGTAAAACGGGGATAATATAGTAGTAGCCCTTTCTCCATGGGGCTGTGATAGGTGGTAGCGCTGGGATGAACTTGGTCTTCCTGTCTCCCGTGCATATGAGGTTTCCCCTCTGCCCTCCTTTCAGTGTTAGATGTGTGGGTTTTGTTCACCACTGTGTTCCTAGTGCCTAGAATATAAGATCTCTTTCATAAGAGATCTCTTACCTAAGAGATGTGGATACGTATTTGCAGCCTGGATCAATATTGTTACTTAATACTTAGTTTTATTAGTACACCAGCCTATTGAAGGCTCGCTTTCCTTCTGTTTGAGTGGATCGGATTGCTTGCTGATTTACCTGACTATCCACCCACCCACCCATCCATCCATCCATCCATCCATCCATCCACCTATCTAAACATCCAGTTAATTCAACATTTATCAAGTTACAAATACAAACAGAACAGTGTTAGTCTCTAGAGGTTGCCTTTTTACTTGAGTCTTTTTTTTCCCCGCCAAGGTTACCCTTAAAGGGCTGTCAGTCATCCTTCCCAGCAAGATACATCCTAAAGTTAAAGTGCCTTTTATAAAGGGGAATCTCAGCTAACCTGGGGCATTTTCTGTCTTGCAGTGCCTTGCTGTTGAATTCTGTGATGTCAGCCTTCCGGGCTGAGTTCATTGCCACAAGGTCTATGGATTTCATTGGCATGATCAAAGAGTGCGACGAGTCTGGTTTCCCCAAGGTAGGCTCTTGACTTAATGCTCAGCCAGAGAACAAATGGGTGATGTCTATCTGATAGCCCTCGAGGGAGAGTCCGGTGTTGGGGGCAGCGTGGGCCAACAGGAAAACAAGTGAAGGCTCTGTTCCTGCGGAACGCGATGGAAGATGAGTTAGAGCCCGGGATTGTTAGACACTGTGTAATTGCTGTCCATTAGATTAGCTCACTGTGAAGTACTTAGGAAAGACTTTGGTCTAACATCTTTAAAAATACATCTTCACTCATTTATGAAAAGCTTTGTCTAGGGGAATATTTTGGCCCACAAATTAGACCAGTGCTTGGAGCCAACTCTGTTGTGTGCTGGTCAGTGTAACTTGGGTAGATCTGCAGTAGAATTTCAGAAGGAGGTTGTTGGAAGATTAACTCTGAGAAGGATTAAACGTTACAACCTTTGCTTTTTTTTTTTTTTTTTTTTTAAGCTCAAGATACTTTGACTTAAAATCTCCAGTAACATGATGGTTTGATATTTTTCTTAGCATCTCCTTTTTCGGTCACTGGGATTAAATTTGGCCTTGGCTGATCCTCCTGAGAGCGATCGGCTTCAGATTCTCAATGAAGCTTGGAAAGTTATCACTAAATTGAAGAACCCACAGGTGGGTGACCATTTAGACTTTAAATAGACTGCTTTTTGTTTAAGTTATGCTGTATATTCTTTCATTTAAAAAATTATCTTTTTGGCCGGGCACAGTGGCTCATGCCTGTGATCCCAGCACTTTGGGAGGCCAAGGCAGGAGGATTGCTTGGGACCAGTAGTTTGATACCAGCCTGGGCAACACAGTGAGACCCCATCTCTAAAAAAAAAAAAAAATAGAAAAATTAGCTGAGTGTGGTTGCACACACCTGTAGTTCCAGCTACTTGGGAGGCTGACGCGGGAGGATTGCTTGAGCCCAGGAGTTTGTGTCTGCAGCGAGCTATTATGAGGCCACTGTGTTCTAGCTCCAGCAACAGAGTGAGACTCTATCTCAAAAAAAAAAAAAAAAAAAAATCAAAGAAATACATTTTTAAAGCCATCTGTTCTCCCTTATAGGTAAACAAATAATACAATTAAAATAAATAGATTTCTTTAAAAAACAAAGAGCTGTAATTAGTGAAAAGATCATCTTTTTTTCTGGAGAACAATATGCTTTGATTCTTTCAATTTTTTAAGTGTGGTTGAGCTTCCCAGATTTCTGTCTTAGCCCGAGGAGCAATTCTGAATGAAAGTCTAATTATTCATGGTTTCAGGCAATGTATGTTTTTCTACAACTTGCTTTTCACAGTTAGCTATATCAGTGGGCCAGAATTTTCTGTACATGAACCATTCTTGTAATTATTACCATTTGTCAACTCCTTGAACTGTCAAGGCCTTGGAAGGGACTCGTATATGATGAACTTTTTCCATAAGGTAAATAGCGTTGTGTTCATCAAAAGATGTTTTACTTTTTCTTTGTAGGACTACATTAATTGTGCCGAAGTGTGGGTGGAATACACCTGCAAGCATTTCACAGTATGTATGACTGTGGTATTGTTTTCGAAAGAATGATATTTTTTCATGTTCATAATAGTGAATGAGTTTAGTTTCGGCATTTAGGCATTTTACAATGGTAATCATTCTTATAACTTATAAAAATTGTGTTCTTTATAGTAAAGTGTGATGGAGTATTAATAAGTGCATTATAACAAACATGTTCCATGCTTTTATGTAAATTTGGGAAAGGCTGCATTAGACAAAGTTAAACAGTTTTTCTTGCAAAAGGACACCTTAGATGCTTTTATGCTAAAGTGCAGTGTGACTTTCCATGGGGTCTAGTAAGCTTCATTTCCTAAATATGTTTGACTTGCATGTAATTTTTTTCCTAAGCAAATAGAGATGCTTCTTTCCCTAGGCACAGACTAGAACCATAGTTGGGGGTTACCAGGCTTGTCAAAGAGTAAACACTCTAGAAGCAGGTAGAAATGTGTTCATATCCTATTGCCAGTTTTTTTTTTTTTAATCAACTTTGAGAAATTGAAGTATAGTGTTATTATGGTCTGAATGTTTGTATCCCCCCAAAATTCATATATTGAAACTTAATCCCCAGTGCAATAGTATTAAGAGCCTTTGGGAGGCAATTTGGTCATGAGGGCAGAGCCCTGAAGTATGGGATTAGTGCCCATATAAAAGAGACTCAAAGAAGGTTATCGGCCCCTTCCACCATGTGAGGACATGGCAAGAAGGCACCATATGTGAGGAATGGGCCCTCACCAGACACTGAATCTGCTAGTGCCTTGATCTTGGACTTCCCAGCCTCCAGAACAGTGAGAGATAAATTTCTGTTGTTTATTAGCTACTCAACTTATGATATTTTGTTATAGCAGCTGGAACAGACTAAGACAAGCATGTGTGCAAAAAAATGCACGTATCATAATTTTGCTGCTCGATGAATTTTCACAAAGTACACCCATATAGTCACTGTCCAGAGCAAGAAATAGGAAATAACTTACCTCCCAGAACTCCCTGGCTCTGCCCCACCCAGTCATAACCCCCAGCCTTCGGGGAGTTGAAGATAACCACCTCTCTAACACCCGAAATTGGTTTGTCTCAATTTGAGCGTTATGTAAATGTTGGTCCATTAATTTTGTTTTGTCCATTTTTTTGTTTTTGCAGAGAGACATGTATTATTTTTAAATTATCAAGTGCATCCACAAGACAGGGTGATTCAAGCTGGCTGGGCCCAGCTGTACCTGAAGCACCGACTTATGCGTCCAGGGCAATGAAAGCTCAGCGCTGTCAGAACAGACTTCTGCAGCCCCGGGCCCTATTTTTATTTTACATTTTATGATGGAAATTTTAACATAGGATTGACCTCCCTTGTGCTCATTACCCAGGAATTACCAACTTATGACAAATCTTGTTTCATTTATATCCTTACAACTTCCCCTGACCCCTGGAATATTCTGAAGCACATCTCAAACATCATATCACTTCTGTCAGTATTTCAGCACATCTATAAAATATGAGGATTCCCTTCTTGAAACTGAATACATTATCCTAACTAGAAAAGTTAATAATTCTTTAATATCATTAAATATCAGTCAATATTCCAGTTTCCCCAATTGTCTCTTAATTTTTTTAGTTCAAATCAGGATTAAAAAAAGGTACATACATTGCAGTACTCTTCTTAGGGTACTTTTGATCTGTAAGTTCTCTCTCAGTCTCTCTCCTTCCCCTCTTCTCCTTTTTTTCTTCCCCCTATAATTTGTTTGTTGAAGAAATTGGGTCTTTTCTCGAGTTTTCAAGACCTGGTTTTGCTGATTGCATCCTTGTGATTGTGTTTAACGTGTTCTCCTGCCTGTAGTATTTCCTGTAAATGAGCAGTTAGCTCTAGAGACTTGAAAACCATTCCTAGCTAGTGGGCCATACACAAACAGGCCCTGGCTGGATTGGGCTATAGGCGGCTGACCCCTGATATAGGTGGCAAAAGCGAACAGTGAGCAATTGGTCAGATACCTTGTAAGGGGCGAGGCTGTGCTCCCACAATGCCTCACTGCACTCCCTGCGGGCGCCTGAGGGCAGGACCTGGGCTGGGCAGGCAGGAAGTGACCCCACTGATTCCATCACCACTCAAGGAGAGCAGGCGCGAGGTAAAGCCCCAAGACCTTGGAGAACAGTGTTTAGTCCTGACTTAGTGCAGGGCTGTGGTACTAGCCCAGGTGATATGGGTGGGATTTCTCCCCTTCTGTTATTTGCAGCAGAATGTTTGAAACCTTTGCCTGGAAGATGTAGGATATATTCTGAATATGTTACTTCTTTCCCTGAGGAAAATGGTCACCGATTGCCATTTAGTGTCTCATCCAGGTTTGATGTCTTTTCCTTGCTTAGAAACGAGAGGTGAATACGGTTTTGGCTGATGTCATCAAGCACATGACTCCAGATCGCGCATTTGAAGAGTCCTACCCACAGGTAACAGGTTTGCATTTCTCATTTCAGCACTGTTAGGGACTTTGTTCTGCTGAATTAAACAGTCATGTTATGTGGGTCAGGCTGTAAAGTCACATAATCCTGTGTTTGAATCATAGCTCTGCCATATCCTAGCCACGTGCCCTTTGATCAGTTACATAACCTTGTGCCTCAGCTTTCTCACTTGTAAAATGGGAATAATAATAGTGCTGTCCTCGGAGTTGTTGTGAGGATTGAATGAGATATGTATGGGAAGCCCCGACACAGTTGATTAGCACATGGTAAATACTGAAGAAGCAGTAACATCATTGGCACCAGCAAGTAAGGTGCCCGTGTTTTTCAGTTAAATTAACTTTTTGTTTGGAAATAAATTTAAGCTTATTGGTACGTTGAAAGAATAGCTCAAAGAACTCCCATAATACCCTGATTCACTACCTGTTAACATTTTGCTGCATTTGGTTTATCATTGTCATTGTGTGTGTGTGTGCACACACATGTGTGACATATACATGTATATATGTAAATTTTGTTCTGAATCGTTTGAGAATAAGTTGCATCCATCGTGCTACATCTTTGCTTCTAAAGAGTTCAGTGAGTATTTCCATAGTTCTGTTGTCAACGTCGAGGAAGTTAAATTATGTCAGATACTCCATAATTCATACTCTAGTTTTGTCAGCTGACTCAGTGTCCTTTATGGCAGGTTTTTCCCCCCATCAGGTGCAGAATCCAGCTTGGGATCACTTTCTGTAAAGTAAATCTTAACCCAATTAAGGTTTTTATTTAACAACATGATGTTCTGGTACTATCACCTGAGATTGATTTCCAACTGCACTTGGTATAAGGCAATTAGTTACATATTCTTGTAAGAATTTTGGAGTTGTTATATTTTGCTAATGTAAGAATTTTTCACCATTTGCTCATTAAAATGGTTCATCGTTACAATTTACTGGGCAGCCACTTACTACCTGACATTTCTCCAGGTGTGATTAGAAAGAGTGCACGGTCATACATGGTGCCTGGTGCATGGTGAATAAATATCATCGAATGAGTAAAGTGTGTAGAGGAGATGGGCCATATCCTTGTGGCTTATCAAGACTTCACATGAAAACTGATATGCATTAGAATTTTTGTTGAAGAATATTTAGTTAAGACCTTGACTACTAGGGACCCAGTTAGTTGAAAACTTCAAATAGTGTAACAATTTTAAAGCAGTCTGTTCCAAGAGAAAGGGGGATTATGCTATATTATAATTTGGTCATATCTAAAAACAACTTTTAAAAGCTGCCCTGGAGTCAGCCAGCATTCAGGACAGCCATTCATATTAGCAGAGAGCCCCTTGTCTGGAAGGAGGGCCACGTTAAGAAAAGCCCCACTGCTTGGGGCTGGGGGGAATTGACTTAACTCCAGGTCTGGGACAGGAAAGTACAAGGTGAGCCTGGAACATACACACACACACACACACACACACACATATTTTTTTGATACCAGAAAGTAAGGAAGTGATCAAAAAACTAATGGGGACCTGTGAAAAGGGTACAGGGGCAGCTTGAAGGGATTCTCATGGGCTCCCAATTTGAACATCAAGAGAAATTAGCACAATAATGGATTATAACCCATTGAATAAAACAGGAATCCAGGAGTCCATCCTTTTTTTTTTTTTTTTTTTTTGAGACAGAGTCTGGCTCTGTTACCTGGGCTAGAGTGCCGTGGCATCAGCCTAGCTCACAGCAACCTCAAACTCCTGGGCTCAAGCAATCCTCCTGCCTCAGCGTCCCGGGTAGCTGGGACTACAGGGATGCGCCACCATGCCCGGCTAATTTTTTCTGTATATAGATACTTTTAGTTGTCCCGATCCTTTCTTTCTATTTTTTATTAGAGACGGGGTCTCGCTCTTGTTCAGGCTGGTCTCGAACTCCTGACCTTGAGTGATCTACCCACCACGGCCTCCCAGAGTGCTAGGATGACAGGCGTGAGCCGCCACGCCCGGCACCATCCTTATGATGAATAGATAAATAGATAGATGAAGGGATTGATTGAGAAATATGGAAGAAATGGTAGAGTTGGAAAATCACCATTTTTCAGCCATCACAGTAAAGACAAGAATTGTCTACCTTCAGACAACAATCATCAGTGCATGTTAAACCTGGGAGGAAGAGTTTAGCATGCATAGATGAGGACAGAGATGTTTTCAGAGTTGTTTGAGAAGCAGGATATGTGCATATCTGAAAGGGTCTTCCTACTGAGCAAGTATTAATTACAAGGGGGAAAACAGTGACCAAACAGCAGTGGAGCCTGACAGTCCCCAGCAAGCTATTCAAAGTTCCTATCGCCAGCAAGGAGCAGGTGGCCATCGTGTGCCTGCAGATGT
The DNA here is from genome assembly GCA_004363605.1 of Indri indri. Taxonomy (NCBI): domain Eukaryota; kingdom Metazoa; phylum Chordata; class Mammalia; order Primates; family Indriidae; genus Indri; species Indri indri. The sequence continues at coordinate 98,723 of RJWJ010000562.1, forward strand.
GGTACCTTGAGAAAGACAGCATCACCTGTGTAGCATCCCAGTCAAGAGTGCCTGAGCTGAATCCAGTCATGAGGGAGCATCAGGCATGCACGAATTGGGGAGGCTTCTACAATCCTTCAGAAATATCATTGCCACGAATGACAAAGACGGGCTAAGGAACTGTTCTGAGTTAACGCAGATGAAAAAGACTTGAAAACAACGCAATGTGCCATCCCAGACTGGCTCCTGTGCAGAAGAGAGGAGAAAATGATGCCATCACGGACTTACTGAGACAACTGACAAGATTGGAAATGGATGATAGATTAGATCAAAGTGTTTTCATTGTATCAGTGTTAACTTTCCTGAATTTGGTAACAGCAAAGTGGAAATAATACAGAATGAAATATTAAGGGGCACGGGCCATGATTCGTGCACTCCACTCTCATATGGTTCAGGAACAAAATAGGGTGTCTTACAGAGAATGATAAAGCACATCTGGCAAAATAGTAAAAATTGGTGGATTTGGGTAAAGAATATATGGGGGTTCACTGTACTATTCTTTGAGCTTTTCCACAAGTTCAAAATTATTTCAAAGTAAAAAGTTAAAAAATGTGCATGGACTGCGTATTTACAAATTATGCCATTATGTGGATGGATAGGTGAGGAGAGAAAACGAATGTAGCAACATACATTAGCTTTTGTAGAATCCAAGTAGTGAGTAAATGGGTGTTTCTTGTGTAATTCTTTCAGTTATCTTTATGTTTGAGCATTTTCATGTTGGAAAAATGTTGAAAGGAAAAAACCCCTATCTTTCATAATAAAATCACAGTTTATGTGTGACTATCCTTAAATATTAAAACAATTTCTTGTTTTAAAGGGATTAGTTGCTTTATATTTCAGAAATTGTTTTTTAACCGGGTGATATGGCAGTATCTTATAATGCTCTGCCTTGGAGCCTTGTTTGTTGTGAATTTTTAAAGGCCTTCGTTAGTCTTTTGCTTGACTGACCTATTAAGCTGCCTAATTATGAAATGGGCTTGTATGTCTTCAGGTTCTTTGTTATCAGAACATGAGAGATTTGCTTTGGAAATGATTTAAACAGCAGTTTGTTACTATAAAGTGTTTGTCGGTAAATTTTCTTGCTAGCAGCCAGAGGCAAGGAGTTATATTTTTTTTTTTTAGAAATAGCACCTCCTTGGTTCTCCTGGCCCAAGGCCCTGCCCTTTCCGTCAGCACTGTACATCTCAGGATGAGGAGTGGTGAACATCGGTACCCCGGCATTTGTGAGGCAGACCTCATAGACTGTGCCACTGTCTTCAGGAAATGCCATGACCTTCGACCCAGCCAGCAAACTCTGTCCAAATCTTCTCCATTGAAGTAGCCAAGAAACATAGAGCCTCAGCGAGCTAGAATAGGGGTTGGCAAACTATGGCCCATAGGCCGTATGTAGGCTGCCACCTGTTTGTGTGAATAAAGCTTTATTGGCACAGGGCCACACCCATTCATTTACATGTTGGCATTGAGTAGTCGTGATGGAGTGTAGCTCTTTATAGGAAGAGTTTGCCCACCTCTCAAATAATAACAATAGTTGAATAGTTAATAGGGAACTTTCTGAGGGCACCGCAGTCAGCACTGAACATGAACCATCCCACTGAATCCTCACAGGTACTGCTTTGATCTCTGTTTTACAGATGGGGAAGGTGAGACTGAGGCACAGTTGCTTCCCCAAGACTGCAGTAGGATGGACCAAGTAACTGGGCACACGCAGACTGAGCAGGGCCTAACCTAACCCCAATTCCCCGTTCCTTGAAAAAGCCAGGCTTAACTCATTATAACTATAATTACAAATTGTGAAAGACAATTTTGTTTTGTTTTGCAGCTTCAATTAATAATTAAGAAAGTTATTGCCCACTTCCATGACTTCTCAGTTCTTTTCTCAGTGGTAAGTAGCATTTTCTTAATTGTCTTTGGAAATTTATATCTGGGTCAGAGGTTCTCAGGACACCCCACGCCTAAAGAAGTACTTGGCAGTTCTTTTCATAAAGTAGTTAGGTCTGATCAACTTAAATATTTATGTCCCAGCAACTTAAGCAGCATTTGAAAAAATAATTATGTTACACATAAACTGAAAGGAAAACATTATTTCTATTGCATTCATTACTAATGGGATGTGTGCATCTGTTGGGCATCATACAAATTCTCAAAGCTTGGAATCACATGGGACCTCCTCCTCTCCTATTCCACACCGATTTTCACAGGGTGCCTGCTTTTTATCGCACAATGTAATGTTGAAACTATGAAATGCATTCAGCCAGTAGTTGTCTCCGTATCCGACAGAGTTGAGATTTACTATGATTCCCTCAAAAGCTTAAAATATCGTGTGACATCTCTTCGAGTTTGTTGCAGTGCCCTGGGCAAGTAGGAATCTAGGTTATTGTCTGTATAGTAACATTCTCTGTGCCTTCCCTTAGCTTCTGTCTTCTAGGGTCCATTTATGTATACTCACAGGATTGCGAGTTTTTTTGTTTTTAATAATAGAAGCTAATTTTGTTGGACATGTGCACACCTCAAGCACTGTGCTGGCACTTTACATTGCCTCATGTCATTTTCACACCCCCCCGTGGGAGGTAGGAGTTGTTATAATATTACAGTAGTTGCTTATCTGTAGGGGATACGTTCCAAGACCCCCAATAGGTGCCTAAAATGGCAGAGAGTACCAAATGCTATATGTACTATGTTTTTTCCTATACGTACATATCTGTGATCAAGTTTAATTTATAAATTAGGCACAGTAAGAGATTGACAACAATAATAATAAAATGGAATGATTATAATAATATGCTGGCATCACTACTCTTATAAAATATGGGTTACTTAAACACAAGCACTGCAATACCTGGAATTTTCTATTTAATATTTTTGGATGGTGGTTGATCAAGAAAGCAAAACTGTAGATAAGGGGAAACTACTTTCACTTTACAGATGAGAAAACTGATGCTGGAAGAGGTGGAGTAACTTGCTCAAGGTCACATAGTCACTGACAGCAGGGTCAGATGGCAGAGCCAGGCAGCCAGGTCTCGAGGCCTCTCTATGAACAGCTCTCCTCGGGCCCTTCTTTCTCTGCTCACTAATAAAATCACATAAAGACTCAAGTCTGCCTTGCATTTTGCTACCTAGAAAAGCTTATGGTCCATCTACAGGTTGCCCAGATGGTTTGCCCAAATATTAACTCGTTTTAACACCAGTCCCTGGGGCACATATAAGTTGTTTTGATATTAATAGTAGTAGTTTTTGAAAACCCCAGTCAGGGCCTTTCCCTGCTTTTGGGGGTCTTTGACAGATGAAACATCTTCTTTTTTTGTCCTCCAAAGAAAAAGTGACCCACAAATTGCTTCCTTCCAGTAACTTATGTCAATTGCATGCAGAGCGCTTACTTTATTTTTAGGAAAAATTTCTGCCGTTTCTGGACATGTTCCAAAAAGAGAGTGTGCGGGTGGAGGTTTGCAAATGCATCATGGAAGCCTTTATCAAGTGAGTACCCCTGGTAGCATCAGAAGCCTTGATTCTCAATGCCTTTGTGAAACTTGTTGATAAGAAATCACTTCATGCACTTTGGGGCCTAGTGAAGTGTACGTATTTCATGCTGAAAACATCACTGGAAGGAAACCACATTAAAAGTAGCAGTTATGATAAAAGTTTGTAATTAGTGCATAAGCAGACAAAATAGCAAGTAATAGTATGAGCCTGGCCAGCAGCTACGTTTTACTCTGACATGTTTGTAGAAGGAGTAGTCTTTTGATGAACTGCCTCCTGAGTAATGTGTCAAAAGATGAAAATAAAAGAAAGCATCCTTATGAAGGCACCAGTACTAGAAAGATTTTCCTTTTCAGTATTTGGATACAAAGCTGACTAATTTATGATCAATTTTCAAATTCATTCCATTTTATTTTGTTGATTACATCTGGGTTTCCCAAAACCGCCCTGCTGCTCATGGTATATGAAATCATTTTAAGGGGGTATGTGGAGAAAAGGTTTTTATTTTTAAAGTTATATACTGATTTGAAATTTATCAGATAATATATAACTAGTTTGTTTAATGTGATTTCATGTACATGTATTTTTCAGGACAAGGTTAAGTAAAAAAAGCTAACGTTGCTTGAAATATTAAGTATATAGATATGGTTCCGTTTGGAAAATTGAGTTTGGTATTGCTTCAATGTTTTAAGCTTTTCTTGTTGTCTTTCTAAAAGATTAATTCCTTCCTAATGATTAATATTATTTAATTCGTAATTAATATGCTTAGAACAAATATACCTACTTTAATTACATAAGGCTTTGTTATAAGAGTTTGTCCCTGCTGCAAAACGCATTCTTTAAAAATAAGTAAATTAATTAATTAAAAAAAAAAAGTCTTGGTAGTGAAAAATAACTAAATAAAAAAATAATTTGTCTTTTCATATTATTTGAAAAGCCAAATTAATAATTTTGCCTGGCACTTAACACAGTTACAGACAGGCTGTGGACAGCTTCAGATGTCGCAAGAAATGTAGTAAGAAAACAGATTTGCCCTTTGCCTGGCTTAGGAGAGGGAGCAGTTTTGTGATGATTTTGCAGTTAGGAGAAGTTACGATGTGTGTAGAAGAGTAAACTGGTTATTTAAAGTAGAACTGCAAGAAACCCAGAACATCACCCATTACTGGTAAACTAGGCCCGGTGAAATGCCAGCCGGTTAATTCGCTCCTTCTCAAATATGTACAGTGGATGAGAACTAAATCCACGCTTGTGTTGCTGTCAATGGACAGAGCTTTGACCATTATCTTTAAATGTCTCCTAGGCATCAGCAAGAGCCCACCAAGGACCCGGTCATTTTGAATGCCCTTTTACACGTTTGCAAGACAATGCATGACTCTGTGAAGTAAGCTTTGCTTAAGGCTGAAATGTAACATGGATTGGGTTTTAATACCATCTAATAGTGTGTTAGGGAATGACCACTCTAAGCTGCCACTGTGAATAATATTACTTTATTGGGTCTATTAAGATTCTTGCTAACGAGGACATTCCAGTCCGGGGGAGGAGGGAGGCTGAGGGTAACCTTCTTGAGAAAATGACATGGCAGATGTTTTTACAAAGGAATTTCTGTTGGGGGAAAGAGGCTGGTTTCATTCAAGTGAACTCAAACTCCATGTCTCCTGGAGATTTCTGAGAATAGCAGATAGTATAATAATGAGCTCACTCATCCAGTAACATAGACTTTTAATTTTATCTCATCATTAGCCAGTTATTTGAAATGCAAATGAAACTGCTTACATTTCTTACATGAAGGACTTTATTTGCTCAGTGTACTTGAGGCTCAGACCTATCCACAGGCCTTACCTTTCAAAGGCTAAATTATGCCTCCTTTGCTGTCTAGTTTTTGTTTGCTTTTTAAACATATTTTCCTTTGACTATGCTTAAGGCAATTCCTGTTTTATTTGTGGCTGAAATTTTAGTCCCCAAAGAATTTTCAAACACAACAGCTTGATTTACTGGAAAATGTTACAAGAATGGAGAAAATTGTTTTGGAACTTAACCATCAACAAGATGAATTGTATTTCTTTTCTTCTTTTTTTCCTCTTAATTTTAGAATCTTTATTTCTATGACTTTTTGTGCTTTCAAATTCATGGGTAGTTATTAAAAATCAAAGTATTGAGATTTTTATAATAAATGGAACTGGTAGACTTCAGTTGATAAAAATAGAAATAAAGGCACAGAAAGCATTGAGAAAGGCACTTACATTTGTAAGATGTTAGGTTTGGGGCTTAAGTAAAATAGAAGAAGGTTTATTTCTTGTGAAAAGTATGAGTAGGTAGAGGGAACAGAAGGTGGGGTAGGGTAACTCGTCTTTCAAATGTCATCCAGGGACCCAGGTTCCTCCTGTCTTCTTGCTCTGCCATCCCTTTAGGGTGTTGTGCTTGTCTTCCTGCTGGAAGCCGACCTACCTTAACCATGTCCACGTTTCAGCCTGTGGGCCTTGGAGGACAACAGCTTTCTTTTAGGGACAATTGGAGGCTCACACATCACTTGTGTTCACATCCCATTGTTCATAACTGTCCTATAGCCATCCCCAGGTAGGAAGGAGGCTGGGAAAGGCTGTCGCTAAGAACTAAGGGGTCATTGAACATTAGAGTACAGTGTGCAATCTTTGCCAAAATTTATTTTCCACTAGAACAAACCAACAAACAAAAGCTTCGATTCCTGTTTTCTCTGGGCTCTTAAAATTTTTTGAAAATAAATTTGGAGAATTATATATAGGCCCTTACACGCATAACCAAAACTATAAAGACACAACTTTTTTATTCGTATTTGTGTTAAGTTTCCTATAAAACAGAGCAATTGAAATCTGTGATTTACTTTAAGGTGTATCAAAAAAATAAGATGGATTGATGGATGGCAAGGAGAGAGGATGATTATGTGATAAAGCACGTGTTGTAAAATGGTGATGGTAGGATCTCGATGATGGGTGTACGAGTGTTTATTGGAAGGTTCTCTCAACTTTGCTGTATGTTGGAAATTTTTTATAATATGTTGAACAAAATTTTCCTGAAATAGAAAATTTGACATTAGACCTTGCTGCCCAAATTCCAGAGAAAGTTTACCTTTTATTTTCCTGTTAATAAATGTATCTTGAGAATAGCATCTGTGAAGGAGATGAGAAATACATTTAAATTATGTTAATTTTGGTTACATATTTTTATCAAAAGAAAACTATACAGCCCATTGGGAGTTTTTTAAAGTCTAGAAAAATGCAAAATGTTCCTACCTATTAAATTGCTCACCTCTTGTGTAGTTTTTCTTTAGAACCTTTCATTTTTTGCCTCAGTGTTAATTATGTACAATTATTGATTTTAGTGCACTCACTCTTGAAGACGAGAAAAGAATGCTGGCATATTTGATTAATGGATTTATAAAAATGGTAAGTATTAGGGAAGAAGTTTTAGTGCCCTTGGAAATGTGATGTAATTGTTTATCTTTATTCTGGTGAAAGCAGTTAACATTACGTTCCCTGGTGCTTTTCATTCTTACTGAGATAAGATGAAATTAGAAAACATCTTACATGAGCCAGGACTCTCCTGGGGGCAAAGAGAGCCAAGACAAACTGGCTTAAGGGAAAAAAGCGGGGGGAGGAAGGGGCATTTCTTGGCATATGTGACAAAAAGTCCAGGTATGGAACTCTCTGAAGGAGCAGCTGGATTTGGGGTCTCTGTGACGTCCTCAGCACCTGCCGTCCTTGTCCCTCTTTGGCTCAGCACTCTGCCCTGTTGGCTTCCTGCTCAGGTGGGCTCACTCCCCACGACAGCTCCAGGTTTCCACCCCCAGCTCTGCAGCCCAGCAGGAGGGGCTCCCCCAGAAGTCCTAGAACTGAGTCTCTTTGGATTAATGTGGGTTGTGAGCCCAAACACACCAACTGGCTTGGCCTGGGAGTCATATACACACCTGGGTGACCTGAATCACCAGGACTGAGAGTAGAGAAAAGGGGCCCCAGAAGCAGCTGATGTGCTGATCATCAGGTAATGGCGGAAACTGTGCCATCTGACCACTATCCCGCAACCCGTCCATCCTGTTCATCTACTGCAGCATGGCAACTCACCCCAAAACTTAGCGGCTTTAAATAAGAGTGTTTTATTAGTTTCCACAGTTCGATGGATTGGCTGGGTAACCAGGCTGTCCTGTGTGGTGTGTATGGTGTGGCAAGATTGGGCTGGAGGATTCAGAATGGCCTTGCTCACATGTCCAGGGTCTTGGCACATCCTGTGGGCTGGGGTGTCTCAGTTTTCTTCCATATGGCCTCTTCTCTCTAGTGTCCTCTCGTAATTCAGTGGTCTCAGTTGAACGCTCTTATATGGTGCTGGCTTCCAGGAGGGCATAAACAGAAGCTGCAAGGCCTTTTAAGGCTGTGGTTTAGAAATCACACAGTGAACCTCTGCCGCATTCTACGGCATTCTGTTGGCCAGAACAGGTCACAGGGCCAGCCCCGATGGAGGGCAGGGGGAGCGACTGCGCCCCTTGATGGGGAGAGTCCAAAGAGATGTTGCAAAAGGACAAGCCGAGTGGAAGGGACTATTGCAGCCTTCTTTGGAAACATCCCACTGTTATACCATCATAGCCTGCACAGTCTTTGCCTCCATTCTTGGTGCTCAAAGCTAAAACACCAACTGCTGCCAGTATCTTCTGTTTTAATGGAAATGCCAGAACCAAAGCTGACCAAGATGAAAATGATGAGATCACTTTGTAAATAACCTTGAAATTGTGACTTGTTCAACAACAGGGGTTGATTTAACTGTCCACCTGACTGTAGGTAAAATGTCAATTTTGATGAAAATTCAGGATGAGCCTTTCGGTTTCCACATTGGGAAACGTACCTGTGAATTTTCCCGGGTGACTCTTCTTTGCCCTTGGTTTATATACCGATCATGAGGTATTTATCTTTATGGATTAGTCTGAAAGTTACTGAGTTATAATGGAAAAGAATATGAGGAAATAAGATGTGAAACCCGATAGCTCTAATGGAAATAGCAATGTTAAAGCTCCTCTGCACACAGATGATGGATGTAGTAGAGTTTTTCCTACTAACCAGCTGTTCAGAAATTTGAGGAAATTAGGAGAAGAGATTTTTAATGGTGGAAAAACTTCCAGCTATGGTTACGGCGGTCACCAGTAAGCTGCTGAGGTTGGATCTCCATCAGGAGGCAGAAAGGTGCGACTGTTTTTAGGGAAAAGCTTCTGACAAATGGCTCCCAACAACCAAATTTATGTTCTGTGAAAAGGCCACAGCTGACAAACAAAATTCCATTATTCTCTTTCCAGTGGTTTCCTTCTAAGCCTGGAAAATTCTATTTACACTTTGAGCTTCCATTTTATACCCTTTGACTTTTTATGTTCTAGTTCAATGCCCGTGTCATAAAGATGAGATGGTAATAGTAATATTTCAGTTATACCGTGGGGTTTTTTTGTTTGTTTTGATTTTCGCTTGTGTTCCCTCTGAAAATAATATTGTCCCTTTCACCCTCTTTCTCCTTGATTCTAGGTCTCCTTTGGCCGTGATTTTGAACAACAGCTGAGTTTTTATGTGGAGTCCAGGTCAATGTTCTGCAATCTGGAACCTGTTCTTGTGCAGTTGATTCATGTAAGGATTTGCATTCATTAGTTCTTTCAATAAATGAATATTGACCATCTACATCCCAGTCTTAATCCAGGATTCTTCTGCCCTGTAGGGGCAAAAGGTGGTTTCTCAAAGGTTAGGAAACTTACAACTTTGCTTAAATCTTTGGATAGTTTTATTGACGTCTTTTTTCCTGAAATTTGCATATTCTCATTTCTGCGTGCCAACAGCAAAGAGTTAAGTGATTTACACTGATTCGTTATAGAGATACTGACTTGTTGCCTATCCAGAGGCTCCCAACTTTCTTTGATCATAGCATCTCTTAGTAGCTTTTCATGGCACCCCCAGGCTGAAAGAATTAATAACAGTTCTGTTTATTAAGAAGTTAGATTCAGACAACTTAAGTATTTATGCCCTAACAACTTGATAGTTATTTGAAAAAATATTCTACATAAATAGAAAAGTAATATTTTTATTTCATGCTTATATAACCCTAATTACTAATGAGGTGTGCGTACTTACTAGGCACTTCACAACTTCTCAGAACTTGCAGTCAGCTTGGCCATGCCACCCTTATTTCCTGTTTCACATTAATTTTCTTTTCACATTGACTTTTGCATAGTACTCACTTTTTATCATAGTAGCTGCAAAAACTGTTTGGAAAATATGTGACATGGCTGGAAGGGATGTAAGGCCGTCCAGTGTCAAATCTGTGAGCTACCTCACACTAGCACTCTGCACAGTGTTCAACAATCAGATATTGCTGGCTCTCCCTAAAAGACTGCTGCAGCACCCTGGGGTGCTATGGTGCACAGTTTGGGAACTATAGGTCCAAACTTTTTATATCTGCGGAAGGCTTCCCCGAGGCTCTTTAACTGTTTTATGTCTATTAAGGAGAACAATCTCTGTATTTGTTTGCTGGTTATCAGGTTACTTAGCCCAACTAAACTTAAGACCTAAATGTAGGCTGGGTGCAGTGGCTCACGCCTGTAATCCTAGCATTCTGGGAGGCCGAGGTGGGAGGATTGCTTGAGCTCAGGAGTTCGAGAACAGCCTGAACAAGAGTGAGACCCCTGTCTCTACTAAAAATAGAAAGAAATTAGCTGGACAACTAAAAATATATAGAAAAAATTAGCCGGGCATGGTGGTGCATGCCTGTAGTCCCAGTTACTTGGGAGGCTGAGGCAGGAGGATCGCTTGAGCCCGGGAGTTTGAGGTTGCTGTGAGCTAGGCTGATGCCATGGCACTCTAGCCCGGGCAACAGAGTGAGACTCTGTCTCAAAACAAACAAAAAAAAAAGACCTAAGTGTAGAGATCTTGTCTATAAAATAAGGGAGGTGATAGTATCCACCCTGTAGGATCGTGAGGATTAAGTGAACTAATGAATGTACAGGGCTCTTAGAGTAGTGCCTGGGACACTATAAGTGATGCTGTGGCTGCCATTTTTACCGTTCTTAGTGTTGCATAGCTAAATTGTGGTGTGATCTGCTCTCAGATTTCTCAAGATCTTTAAGATCTTAAGTTTAGTGTGTGGGGCATTTCTGGAAAGGGAGCAAGTGAACCCTGGCTGTCCATTAAACCAGAAAATGATGATTTTCACTGCAGATGGATAGGCACGGCTGAGTGCCTGAGTGCCTTTTATCCTGCGCTCTTGGAGATGTTTGCTCAAGCCAAGATCAAATCAGGCCTGGTGGCCTCTTTGGCATTTCGGGGTTCAGTGCTAACCAGTTTTGGCCCCAATGAGCTTATTCTCATTGGCTCGTATGTAGTTAATGTTCAGATCTCTATGGAAAACGTTAGTCTAAATTAGCCATCATTTCATTACTATTTCTATTTTATTTATTAACGAGTTCAGAGTGTGAACCGGTTGGCAATGGAAACAAGAAAAGTAATGAAAGGAAATCATTCCAGAAAGACGGCTGCATTTGTCCGGGTATGTTCTAAAGATAAGGACTCTCAGACTTTGAACTCCAGTGGGTTGTTTGGTTTGCAGGTTACTAAATAACTCTTTCCAGAAAAAGACAAATGTGTCATGATAAGAGTGGTTTAGTATTGATTTTTCAGATTAATTTTTCCTTGAGTATCTATAGGATGATCCATTTTCTTAATGTTTTCAAAAGATCAGAGGAGTCTGAATTTTAATGTCATGTGGAGGTGGATGAGGGGTGGATTTGCATTTTTATGCACCAGTTGAATTCACTTTAATTTTCTCTAATATAATATACTATGTTATGATATTATAAATTATTTTTCTAATATAATAGTGATATATAAAATAATATTGTGCCTGTAACTGGAAGGCCTTTTTTTCCTATAAATAAAAGAGATGCTCAACTTAAAAAAAAATTTTTTTTCAGCTTCTTGAAGCTCAAAATTTTATCAAATTTGATGCTGCTCAGAATGTTAACAAAGCAATGTATGTCCATGTTTGTAAAAATGAAATCATGCTGAAAAGATTACGGTGAGAAATAAGCATCCTGGCCCTGCCTTTCCTCACCTCTTGCCTCGGAGCCAGCACCCCAAACCCTTTGGAGCTACTCTGCCTCCGTATTTTTAAGTAATTGGTTCAGACGGCTGCTTCTTAGTTTATCGATGTCAGGTGTTACCTATTTACTTCCTGCAGTGATGGATGAGGATTTCTCTTTTATACACCATCACTCCCCTTGCGTCCCCCTCCCTGTCCTTCCAAAGAGGCATCAGATGGAGCAGAGACGGGGGAGTCATTGCTTTAAGTGTTATTACCGGGAAATGCACGGTGGGTGAGAGTAGAGTGTTGGTCTGCCAGGATGGCATTGCCCACGTAACCGCCACGCTTCTCCCCTTCTTTCCAGGCCTGTGTTGCCTACTGCTTCATCACCATCCCCTCCCTGGCGGGAATCTTCACGCGTCTCAATCTCTACCTGCACTCTGGTCAGGTGGCCTTGGCCAACCAGTGCCTCTCCCAAGGTAAGCCCACCGTTCTGTCATCTTGGGCACTCCCTTGCGGCTTCGGAAAGCTCACTCGGGAAGGGTGTGTGTGTGTGTGTGTGTGTGTGTGTATGTGTGTGTGTGTGTGTGTGTGTGTGTGTGTGTGTGTGTGTGGAGTGAGAAAGAGAGAGAGATTCCTTTAAGGAGGAAAGAGAAAGAAAGATCAATCAATGATGAGTTTTAAATCTGTTTCTCTAGTGGGAAGCACATCAGACACATACACATTTATAGAGTCAGACAGATTATAGAGCATAGATAATCTTCCCGTAAGAACCTTCTTAAATCTGTCTCAGACAGGCCAGGGCAGGCAGCTCAGACATCCTGTGCTAAGTATGCCTAGAGAATTCGAGAAGTTAGGAATGCTTAACCACTTATTTGTTTTTGTTGTTGATGTTAGTGTCTGTGTTTGAAAGCCCAGAGACACCCCAGAGAATCTAATCTGTGTAGAACAAATACCCTACAGCTTGCTATTGGGGATAAAAGTTCTGCTCAAAAGTGGTCTTTCTGTACTAGGCACACGAGCCGTCCATGAGGCAAGGACGCACGGGATGGTGATTTGGGAGGAGGTGATCCCAGTGAGTATCAGAGGTGCTGGGAGGCGAGCTGGGGAAGGGAAGGCAGGCTATGAAGTGTGCACTGGCGAGCAGGTCAGTGCTTTGGGCAGCTGAGGTTCATTCCCATCCAGGAGATGGAATCAGTCACACCTCAGTGTTACCCCCCACCTGAGAGGCAAGGAAGACAGGCTATTTACCCGTACTCCCATCTGTCACCGGCCGAACGTTGCTTCTGGGACATCAACTCCCTGGCATGCTGGCCTTCTCCGCACCTGAGCCAATAGAACGCCCTCAGGTGGAGAGTCCCAAGCGTTTGCTGCAGGACACGCTGGTCACCTACTGCAACAGTGTATGCTAAGGGCTTGCAGTCAGGTCAGCAGCAAAGCATCCATCCACAGGCCATAACACTGAGGGCAAAAGATCTTGGTGCGACATTTATGGAGCGTTTGTTAGGTGGCAAGCCATTTGCACACATTATCTCATTTCATCCTTCCGATAGCCACGTGAGGCCATTCCTGGGGTTGATGCCTCATTGCCCAGGTGAGAAAACTGAGGCAGGGAGAGGCCAAGTAGCTTGCCCAGGTGGGTCTACTTGTGAGTCACTGAGCCAGCTGTTAGGCCCTGATCTATGTGGCTCAAGGCTGAGCCCTTTCTCTGCTAGATTGGGAGGTTTAAATGAATACTAGGGGACTTCCATAGTGCTGTATGAGGTAGACTGATGTTTTTAGGGGTGGTTCTCCCCTGGACCTCACGAATTATGCCAGGGTACCACTGGCTGCCACTGGCTTGGATGGGAATTATGGTCCCGTTGGAGAGTGGTCACCCCTCCATTCTTTTAACCCCTGGCATGGCAGATCTGGGGATCGTCTGAATCTTGATCCAGCTGGGCAGCTCTGGGCACTGAAGTCTTCATACACGGTTGCTGTCCAAGAACCTTTTCAAACTCTGCTTCGTTTTGCTTTCTATTCCTAGGGGACTGCAGTAGCTTCCCAGTGCACTCAGACACTTGGCCTCTGAGTCCCCCTGTGATCTGGTACCTGCCTGCCTTCCGTCATCTCCTCCCGCCATGCTTTAGCCACGCGGGCCTTTTTCTGTTCTTTGAACATCCTGAGCTGTGTTCGAGTTCAGACCCTTTGCTGTTCCCTCTTTCTAGAATGATCTTTCCCCAGATATTTGCTTTTTTCCTTTCTGTTTTTTTTTTTTTACAAGGCAGGTGGTAAGAAGCAAGCCACAGCTCTTTAGGGAGACCTCTCCTGATCACTGTGCCCAATCTCCAGTGCCCTGTGCCATCATCCTCATTATCGTCACTGCATGTTCCATGATCGGACATTTTCTTACTGTGTGTGTTTACTTATTGTCTGGGACACCCCCTCTCCCTACTAGGACAGGCCCCACCCTTATTGTTTGTTGGTAAACGTGGAACTTTCTCCTAGTGCCTGCTGTGATAAGGATGATGGGTTAGCAAGAAACAAAACAAAACAAAAATTAACAGTTTCCACCAAAAACCTGCTGATGTGCAAAATGAAAATGAGAAAACGCTTCCTTGGATATTATAAGTTTTAAATCTTATAAACTGATCGTCTCTGAAGCAGCTCAGGCATCGTAGACCCAGGTGAGAACACCTGAGTTTGATTTCACCTGCAATGTTAGGAATGGCTTGTGAGCTGCAGGTATCGGAATTATAAACTGCTCAGCAGAGGCTGTGGAAGCCTCGATCTTCTTCCAGCTTTGTAAAATCAGGACCATTTTTTGAATCTTGTAAATCTTAGAAAATTTATGGCTGGATCCCAAATAAGCCTTCATGCTATTAAAAAAAAAAGAAAAAGCTAAATAAAGGCTCCCTCCTCCCCCTCATCAAAGATTTGGTGCTCCCAAGAACTGTTTGAGGATAACTGTGAATGATTTTCTTTCTGTTGTGCCGTCCTCCCTGTGCGTGTCCCTCGGTCCCGCGAAGGGACAGGCATTGTGAAAACAAGCCCACATGCTGCACGGATGAAGACAGCACCCTCGGTACTGGAACTTGGGCTCGTCGTCTGCCCCTACCCCCACACACTTCAAGCTACTGCAGGGGAGCGGGAATGCGGCACCCACTTCACGTTTAATAATTTATCTGATGATTTTTACTCAAATCTCTAAATGCTGTGGTGCTAAACCTAAAAGCCTATTATTTTTGTTTTGAAAGCCACACGCAGCAACTGCTGGCCAAAATAAATAATGCATTCAATTACTGAGAATGGGAAGGCTAAATATAAATTAAATGAAGCTTATGGAAATGGGCCGCTTTTGTTTGGCTCCCTACGCGTCCTCCCTTTCCAGCCGGTTATAAAATATGTGCCTCCCCCGAGTTCATTTTCTTGCCTTCCCTAATCCAGCCTTGGTTGTATCTTATTTATCTGGCTGTGGCTTTGCCAAGGCTGGGTCCAGCCCAGCAAGTAAACTCCTGTTGAACCCTCAGGCGGGCCAGCGCAGGATGCTGACTAAGGCTCCCCCTGGGGAGGGCCAGTTCTGTTCCTTTGTACACACTGGTGCTGCACGTAGACTGGATTGTGCGGGGATTTGGTGCAAATACTCTTGCCCACAGCTCCGGGGCGTTTGGGAGAAACAAAGAACTTGCAAACCAGTTATTTGGTCATATGCTTTTCAGCTAGTGGCCTATAGATGCCTGTTTATCTTTTCTTTGGGCCCCTTCTCTGGATAACTTCCTGCCCTTGTTTGTCAGTGGCTCTTTGGAGAAGCTTAGTGACCAGCCATAGCAAGAGCAGATTCTTTTGCCCTTTATTTTAACCTTTGTTCCTTTATCTTTATAGTTTCTAACCTCAAAGGGAGTATTTTACAATAGAGGTAGTATTTACAGTGGGGTTTAAAAGAAGAACATGTGTTGATAAGGATGTGGATAGGGGAGAAGAAAGGGACTATTGACATTCCAGGGAGAGTAAATGGCTGAGCAGAGGCCTGGAGGTGTGGAATTACATGGTGTGTTTAGCCAACAGCAGGATGTAGGATGAAGCCCTAATTATTAACAGTGACTTTCTAGTCTCCTGCATACTGTGGTCCCAGTCATGACTCTCACAAGCCAGATACCTTGGACAAGTCAGCCTTTCTGTGCCTCAGTTTTCCTATCTGTAAAGCGGAGATGACGACAGTGGTGCCTGTCTGTTGAGTATTAAATGAGATGGTGGCCTTAGGGCACCTGGCCCACTGGCACACAATAGCTGCTCAGCAAGTGTTATCTTAGTATAGCCATCCCTCAAATGATGGACGCACCCCTGTTAAGAGCGTCAGCTCCATGAGGTCTCATCTGTCTGGTTTGCTCAAAAACTTCCAGATTTTGGATTAGGGACGCATGAGCCATGTTATGGGGCCACTGGCTACTGGGAACTGTAGCAGCTAATGGAAATAGCCCGGGGCAGTGGTGTAGAAGAGAAAAGTAATTTTGTATTTCCTCTTCCTGGAGAGTCAAGAGTGGCTTGTGAAGGAGAAAAACAGTTTCCATACTTATCAAGTCTTTGGAGTTTATGATTAAGATCACATTTACTAGTTCTGTAAATAGAACATCCTCTGAAAAATATGCTTGATGTGACTGTTTTCTCAAACCCTGAGGCCTGTTGGGTGAATGCAGACAAAGTGGGTTATTTTAGCTGGAACAATTCACAGGTGGGCAGATGCATGAAGCTTGTCCCCCACGTTGGTGCCTGTCCACGCATGATCCGTCCACCTCAGAGAATGTAAGGGCTTGGGCTGGATGGCAGCTGCTGATGGAACCCACAGAAAAGGGGTGTGGGCAAGTCTCCCCGCCGAAGGTCTCTCAAGTCCTTGTAACAGTAAACTCCTATGGTTTGCTTCCTCCTGGCGGCATTCTTGGTCATTTTTTACACACAAGCCACCGTGCAAAGCGTTGTGCCAGAAACAGGAACGTACTTGAAGAGACTACATGCTAGTTGGGGAGAGCAAATCTGTTCACAATTATTGTACAAGGGAGAGTGGGATAAATGTCGTGCAATATGCACATAAAATCGTGCCAGGAAATTTTAGAGCAGAGAGAAATGACCCTTGCTTGACTTGAAAGAGCAAAAAAGCTTCATAAAAGAGGTGGCATCCAAGAGCCCGGAAAGTCGGGCCTGGATGTGCTGAAGCAAGGCAGATGGCATTCTAGGCTGAGCAACGGCACAGGCAAGGGCCTGGAGGCTGGGAAACCAGTACGTCTTGAAGGAGTGAATCAGAGAACAAGTTAGGGTGATGGTTTGAGGCCTGATTGTTGAGAGGTCTGAACTCCCAGCAAAATTGTTTCATTCAGTGTATATTATTAGATAGGTGGTTTATCTTCTTTTTACAGATGAGGAAACTGAGGCTCATGACTTGCCCCGGAGCATCCAGCTAATAAGCAGCCTTACATGACCTTACCAAGTGCTCTCTTAACCACTGTGCCGCCCTGTAGTTAGGTTAGTTCCAATCAATTATTGTAGATTGAACATCAAATAAACTTATTTAAGAAACAACTGAAATTAAGATAAGGAATACCTAATCCTTTCTGCTTCAGGAAATCTAGGCCTAATATTCACAGAGAGAATACACAACCTCACGTGAGCTGCTGCAGGGATGAGGGAGAGGTGTGTCATCCTGTAGTATCCCAGAGACGGAAGTAGGTGACACGCAGGCTGAGTATGCTTGGCGCGGTGAGCGAGTGCTTGACAGTTCAGACAGGAAAGAGGCGGAGCGTGTGCAGGAGCATCCTGATCGTACTGCTGAGACTGGGAGGTAATTTATATACCTCAGGCAGATTTTTCCCATTGTGTTGCTATTCAGAGTGAACTTAAAGGGCATTTCACATAAACCAGGTGGCAAAATCAAGGTTAGATGAAGCCGCCATAGGTGACAATTAAGCATTAATGAATAAGGTATTTAATTGTTCCCAGGCATTTATAGTCCTTTAAATCTTGCTCTGTGTACATATCACCAAAATCAGTGGCTCTTAAATCCTCAGACTTAACTACTGTAATAAGTTCTATTACAAAAACTTGGTTTAGTAATAAATAGTATTAAATCTCTGTTGAGTTGCTGGTAAATAACTTGGCCATTTGGAACCTGAGGCTTTACCAAAGGCACCCCCATCTCTTGGTGACAGCACATCTTCATTGAGAGACAGTTTGCAGGAATAAGGCACGTCCTGATGCTGTATTTTATATGGTAGTTTCCATTATGTTGATATTATCAATCCAAACCTGTACTTATACAGAGATGGAAAATATCAAAGACCGGTAAAGATGTTTTACAGTACAATTTATAGCCCTCAAGAGAGAGTGAAAATTCTTGTAGCTAGAACCTGCTTTAATAAAGTGTATTAAAGCGATGGGAGTCCTTAACCCCTGGGAACATTTTATCTTAAGAAATTGTGGTATTTTCATTCCTAGATTTCCCTGGACTAGGACAGCTGTCCATCTGAGTTATCTAGGAGGGCACATGATGGATTGAAGGTCTGGGAGTGGAGTGAATTACCCTGGAGGGCTTGTTTAGCCTCGGGAGTTTATGACTGTGCCGCGTAGTAAAGATTTCCATTAGCGCAGACCTAATGCATTATTTAAAAAAAACAAAACAAAACAGCATCTCTGAGGGTGGGCTGGGCTATCACTTTCCTGACTGTCTCTTATGATTCATGTATTGAATCATATTCCATATCACCAAAGCCACGGACACAAAAGGATGAATTGACTCCAGTAGGTCATAGTTAAATCTGAATTTATTTTATTATGTGTTGCGAGTGTTTGGGGGAGATTGTCCTGTATCCAGTTGAAAATGTAGGCCATATGTATGTTATTGTAAATCTTAATGATTTTTATCATAAAAATTCAGAATGCTCATTTGAAAACATTTCAATAATACAGAAATGTAGGACTTTTAAAAAGTAAAAAACCCAAGATAAAAGTCTCCAATACTATGCTCTATTTCCCCTGCCCTCTATTCCCCAAAATCTACTGTTAACCGTTTGGACTTTTAAAAAATTTTTTTTCCTTCTATATATCCATTTTAAAACATTCATTATTCATTTTATTTTAAGACGAGGTCTTGCTATGTTGCCAAGGCTGGACTTGAACTCCTGCACTCAAGCTAATCCTCCCTCCCCGGCCTCCCGAATAGCTGGGACTGCAGGCGTGTGCCACTGTGCCAGGCTTCCATCATTCTCATATTTTCTCTGCCTCTCTATTCTGCCTTTCTTCCCCTCCTCACATCTTCCCTCCCCAGCTAGCTACATTTTCACATGTACTTGCAGTTCCCTCCCCGCCTTAGAAATAAAATGAGGTTGCGACTTCTACAGTGTTTTTCATAAGGTTTTTTGGCTTCTCAGATCTTCATCTCCCCCACTCCTGACCCGTGTCAATCCATTCTTTGGAATGGCTGTTCAGCATTCTATTTCATCTTTCAGAAGTGTTATAAATTATTTCCCCTAACCCTACACTTCTGGGGTTTTTTTGCCCCAAACTCCCATTGAAAAATATCTGGACTCTTTGCAGATTTTTGCTCTCGTAGACAATGAGCAAGCTGCATCTTAATTCCATGCATTTTGAAGCTTTCCAGCAGTCGTCTGGTTGACTGCTATGTAGTCTTTTAGAATATGGAACCCTGTCGTTCAGGCAGAGATGTATTGGGAGCCTCAGCACACAAAACAGATGCCAGTGGACTCTTCGGGTGGACATGCCCGTGGGAGGTCACGGGCCCCTGAGCTGTCTGCAGGAGCCAGAAGAGGCCCCAGAGCACCGTGTGAAGCATTCAGAGCCTTGAGAAGAATCCTTGCAAGGGGAGCTAATCAGAGAGGCACTTCCCGGCACGCCATGCAGAGCGTGTGCCAGCCCTAGGCTTAGTGCCGTGCCTTACATAGGCAGGGTACCGGGGCGGACTTCCCTTAGAGCAGCAGGGGCATAGAGTCCACGCAGCGTGCGGCCACCTCCCGCCCCTGCTCCGGCTCGCTCTACCCTGGTGAAGTACGAAGCTCCTCAGAAATGCCGTTTGCTGTCTGCTCACTCTCTGCTTTATACATTTCGGTGACTGAAAATTTTACAGCAGACTTTTACCATCTTTGTATGCTCAAGAAAAATTATTTTAGAAATTTAAAATTTCAAACCAGTGACCTAGCAATATGTGAAAGATCCGATTTCCTTACTCTCATCCACGTTCCAGTATCACAGTGACTCGTGTGCTAGTTTGGCATTTATCTGGCCTGACCTTTTTTTTTTTTGATTATTATTATTTTGCATCTACATAAATATATACACTTTTTTTTTCCTTGTAAAGATAGGCTTGTGCTATATACAACCATATGACTTTTTACATTTAATATGTCATAGATACCTTTATACATCAAAACATATAGATCTACCTTGTTCTCTTTATTATATAATTCCTTCAGTGTGGCAGTGCAGTAATTTCTTTAGGCCTTTATTGTTTTCATTTTTTCTCCAAATGAACTTAGAGTTGATATAAAGATATCTTCATCCAAAGAAAACAATTGACCCAATGTTTTTTTGGAGGCTGAGTCTCACTCTGTTGTCCTGAGTAGAGTGCCGTGGCGTCAGCCCAGCTCACAGCAACCTCAAACTCCTGGGCTCAAGCGATCCTTCTGCCTCAGCCTTCAAAGTAGCTGGGACTACAGGTGCACTCCACCATGCCTGGCTTATTTTTTCTATTTTTAGTAGAGATGGGGTCTCACTCTTGGTCTGGCTGGTCTTGAACTCCTGGCCTTAAGCAATCCTCCTACCTCGGCCTCCCAAAATGCTCGGATTACAGGCATGAGCTACTGCACCCAGCCAATAGAGCAATTTTGTAAAACACCGACTCCAAGAGTAGTGCAGTCCCTCTTACTGTGAATACAGGGATGGCGGCTGTGTCTGCCCAGTACCTAGCAGTGCCGTGGGACGTGCTGATTATGGTAGAGAAAGCAGCAACAGAGGCTGCTAGGAAGAGGAGTCTCCCCAAGAAAGGAGATTCTCAAATGTGATGAGCCGTAGGTTGGGGTCAGCCCAGGCCTGAGCAGTTTTCTGATTTTGGTTTTGGTTTTGGTTTTGGTTTTGGTTTTAAGACAGGAAGTGGGGGAAAAAGCTGGATGTCACGTGAAACCCAGGGGATTTGGGTGAAGGAAGGCGGTGCATGTACTTGCTGCTTTTTCCTTCCTCTGGTGGAACAGGATAATATTCTTTTCAAATGGGAATCTGAATTCTCCTTTTTCTGTAGGTCTTTTTTTAAAAAAAAAACACGTAACTAATCCATTTTATCTTGAATTATCTTCTGTGGCTTTTAACAGCTACAAAATAAAGTGTCACATGATGTTGACATGAGTGTTCTGAACTTTAAAGTGGAAACACTGTTTTCACAGACAGTAGGATTTGGGTTCTAATTACTAAGATAAGATTGAGAAGTCTCCCAGACAATATCTTCTATATGGGGCAAATCTTCTGAGGATAGAAATAAAAATCTGTGTTGGAGCCCTGCACGCTCCATCCCTTAAATGACTGTTTATTTTAGCTCCCTCCTGGAGACGGGGACCTGGGCGGGAGCTGAGAAGAGCCAAGTGCTGGGACAAAGCTGCTCTCTTTAACGCGGCAGAGTAACAGGCACATTCTCTGGGCCACTCTGTAACACACACACAAATAGGGGAAAAAATGGTGTTTCAAGTTGCTTAGAGCAGAATTTTCATTCCTACTGAGAACCTGGTTTCATGATATCCTACTTTACCATGGGACTGTTGCAGGACTAAGAATATGAACCACTTACAGGCAGGGCTTAGGAGTTCCTGTGGGTTCCATAAATAGTGTCATTTACTACTATTTGTCACAAGATAGAAGACCTTGCAGCCTCTGGCTCGTTCTGGAAGGTTTATCTATCAGAACTGACATTTGGTGCCTTTTCCCTGAGCCCGTGTTTAATCTCTGTCCCTAATAAGATTGAGATCAGCTGCTTCGTCTCTTAGCCCAAAGTACATAACAGGCTCCCAGAAAATCAGCGCTAATTAGTGTGGTTATGTTGGTCTCGTTGTCGCGGTGATGTTGCCGACTGCTGCTCTCACTTTTTCCACCTGTGTGTCCACAGTGCCCACGAGAGTGCCCTGTTCACAGTTGCTGCTTAATGAATTTGCCTAGAGGAACGTGTGTGAGTGCAGGGCTTGGGAGACAGCTTGGCGAGGAAGCTTCCAGAACAGAGCTGACTTTACACAGAAAGCTCTGTGAGGATTGTCTTTCCATGACATGTTTATTTTTTCCTTTGAACAAATAAGAGAAGGCAAAAACCCACCATCCGTCTTCAGACACATACTCTTCTCATTAAACGTACGCCTTTGTTCCCAGGAAAGGCGGCGTTTGTTGTTGCATTTGCCCCTCTGGTGTCCTGGACGGGTTCCTGTTTCAATTCAGGATGCCGTTCACCACTGCAGTGTTCTCTTTGCATCACTGGAAGTCGTTTCAGAGTGGAAGTATATTTGGAGCATGAAAACTTTTGATCTTGTTGGGTAGTTTAAAATTTCATTTGTCAGGTCAATGTTTTGAGTGTTCCAACCTTGAGGCTTTTTCTCACAGTCAATACCTTGGCAGTTCTAGAAAGAACTCTCTCCCACTCGGTCTTCCCCTCCACCTCACATCCGTTCCTCTCTCCCCTGTCCCTTCCTCTCTGTCTCTGTCCTGTTTCTCTCTCCCCCCGGCCCCGCCGCCTTCCTTTTTTTCCTCCCTTTGAAGTCTTCTTGTTTTACAGATTATTTCATATCTCTTAAAAATATTTTCACTTCCCAAATGATTCTGTGGAACTGTTACTCAATCAGAAGTCTCTAAAGCTGTGTGCGTGTGCATGTCTGCGTATGAATGTGTTGTTTCAAACATTTTAATGGTTATTTCTTTTTTGTTGTTGGAGACACCCGGCTAGAGTGCAATGGTGTCATCGTAGCTCACTGCAACCTCAAACTCCTGGGCTCAAGTGATCCTCCTGCCTCAGCCTCCAAAGTAGCGGGGACTACAGGTGCACACCACCACGACTGGCTAATTTTTTCTATTTTTTGTGGAGACGGGGTCTCACTCTTGTTCAGGCTGGTCTCGAACTCCTGACCTCGAGTGATTCTCCCGCCTTGGCCTCCCCAGAGTGCTGGAATTATGAGCTTGAGCCACTGTGCCTGGCCTTGATGGTTATTTCTTTAATAAAAATGGTGCTCACTAGAATAGATTCAGACAAACCAGAGTTTGAAGTGCAGCTTTATCACAAGATGCTTTCGTAGGACGAACCACTTCTCTTCCCACACCTTATTCCCCGTCTGTGAGGTAGGCCAGATGACAGCACCTTCCTCCCAGGGTGGATGTGAGGATTCATTGAACCAATCCAGGCTGAGCCCTCAGCCCAGGCCACTGGCATTTCTAGACTTCCTGCAAAAATTTGCCACCTGCTTTTTTCACTTACTATTCTAAAGGCAGTTTAACGGAGGTTCTGTGAGCAGAAGCAGTGCCCTGTCCAGCGAATGTTCCACCAAGCCCATTGTGGTTTGTAGAGACCCTCTGCTGGGCCCTGCTAGCTGTACGGGGCCCTTGGTGTGGCCTGACTTCCATGTAACTCAGGACTGGCCTCCAGGCTGTGTGAAGAAGGAAGCCAGCCCTAAATTTCCAGAGTTTTCATACATGGACTTTTCTTCTGTTTTGCAGCTGATGCTTTCTTCAAAGCCGCTATAAGCCTCGTCCCAGAAGTCCCGAAGATGATCAATATCGATGGAAAGATGCGGCCATCGGAAGCATTCCTTATGGAATTCCTCTGCAATTTCTTCTCTACTTTATTAATAGTTCCGGTACGTTTCCCCAGAAGAGCCATAGGAGATGTCTTTCTTTGACCTGCCTCATAATATTATGTGAATTCTTAGCCCTAAAAGTTCAGGGACAGTCTATCTAATATTTTTGTGTTGTTTTTATGATTAGATGTTTGAATTGCTCTATGAATTTTCCATTCACTCTGTGTCTGGGGCATATTGGTTGAGGTGCTTTGTGTTAGCCTGGGCTGCTATAACCAAATACCACAGACTGGGTGGCTGAAACAAGATACATTTATTTCTCATCGATCTGGAGGCTGGAGGTCTGAGATCAGGGTGCCAGCCTGGTCGGGTTCTGGTGAGGACCCTCCTCCAGGTCGCAGCCAGCCACGTTCTTATTACATCCTCACATAGCAGAAAGGGAGGGCAAGGGCAAGGGCAGGCTCTCTGGCCTTTGGGCAATTGGTCCTCTGGGACCTAATGACCTCCCAAAGGCCCCACCTCCAAATAGCATCACATTGGGATTAGGATTTCAGTATATGAATTTGTAGGGGGAGACAAATTTTCAGTCCCTTGCATTCTCTGTACTGCTAAGGCAGAGGCCCCCCAACCAAGATGCCTGGGGTGGAATCCCAGCCACTTCTCCTTCCTGCTCTGTGGTCTCAGACCATGAATTCGGGTGAGAAAAAAAAATGACATCTTTATTTTCATAAACCTCAGAGTAGAATTTACCTTTCACTCAATTATGAATCACAGGCAACAAGCCACAGTAGTGGTAGCACTAGCTGGGACTTCATCACCAAAAGACATCAGCAGATATCAACAAATATCACATTTCAGGTGTGAAAGATATTTCAGAAGATTGTTTGTGTTCTTCTTTCCTTAAAAATTACCGTAGGTATTTGGCCCATGGCTGGGTCTGTTATTACATTCATTGGCAAAGAAGCAATAGATTACAATTTCACAAATGCATTGAAAAAATATTTTGACCACTGTGTTTTAGTGTAATTGGTTTTCTTTGCAGTCTTATATGTTTTATTTTCTGCGTTAAAAATAGTATTCTAAGGAGTCCGTAGGCTTCACCTGGCTGCCACAGGGTCCATGGCACAAAACAGGCAAAGACCCCCGGTAGAGCTGAATGTACATAGGAATCCCCAGGCACTTACTTGTTAAAGTACAGATTCCTGGGGCCCCTTCCAAAGAGTCTCACTCAGTAGGTTGAAATAGGCCCATAAACGGGCATTTCTGAGAGCCCCCTCAGCGATTCAGGTGTAGGTGGTCCTGAGGACCATACTTTGAGAAACATCACTCCGAACTTGGGCCATGAAAGTGACTCAGCTCCCACGGGGGCAGGGTTCCTTTTCGGGGTGACGAGAAATGTTCCAAAATTGATTGTGGTGGTGCAATGATTGTACAACTCTGTAAAGACACTGACAATCACCGAATTGTGCATATGAAGCGGGCGTATTGTTTGGCCTGTGAATTATGTCTCAGTAAAGCTGAGAAAACAAAAAGTGACTCAGCTCTCAACTCTCCCTTTTCGGATTCCAAGTTCTCAAGAGAGAGGGTGGGTGGTCAGGAGGCCGGGCTCAAGGGCTGCAGACGTGGCTGCAGGATGGGGCCTCTCCTTGTCCTGTGAGCAGGGCGGGCGGCACCCCAAGACAGGGCACTGCAGAGTGAGCCGGGCAAAGCTGCAGAGGCATCTCCTAGTGTTCCTTCGCTTGACGCTTGATTCCAGAGCTTTCAGATCCCCACATTAGTACTTTGTAATCGGTTTCTCTCCTCTTTGGATAGTCTAATTATAGCAAAATGCTAAAATCAGGGTTTTCAATGAGGCAGTTGGTAGAAGTTATTGATCACTGAT
This sequence comes from Indri indri, assembly GCA_004363605.1. Classification (NCBI taxonomy): domain Eukaryota; kingdom Metazoa; phylum Chordata; class Mammalia; order Primates; family Indriidae; genus Indri; species Indri indri. Next base: position 123,986 of record RJWJ010000562.1, read on the forward strand.
TTATTGGGATGTGTTTGCCGTCTGCAAGTTAAAAACCACTGGAGCCTTTTCGAAAAGCCTTCTCAGAGTCAGAAACTTGTGTTCAGTCCTGACCCGAAGACTTCATAGCTCTGGGACCTTGCAAGAGTTTTGTAACTTCTCAGAGCCTCAGTTTTCACCTTTCTAAGATGTCATCAAAATGCCCACCTTGAGGGACTCCTGTGAGGACTGAGTGAAAAGATAGCTATGCAGGTGCTTTGTAAACCAGAAGCTCTGTCCCTGGGGTTGCAAACCGGTGGCCAGAGGGTGGAATCCTGCTGGTAGACACACTCGTTGGCCATGTCATGATGGAGAACCTTTGCAATGAGTTTCCCACATTTAAAAATTGGTAGATCACAGAAAAACCCAGATTTGTAGCTCCCCTTGACAAATCATGACCTGTCATGTGGGGCCGGACTTCTGTGACCTGGGCATTTGGCTACAGCTGGCACGTGCCTCTCTCCAATTCTGCTGGGCACCTGCAGACCCATTAAACCCATTTCTGCTGACTTCCTGGCCCCTTAGGCACTTGTGGGACTAGCCCCTGCTCTCAACAGATTTGTTACTATTCTGGTAGCATTGCTTATACTTTTGCTGGGGTATAGTGTTGATAATGAGATGAAGGATGGCACAGTGCCTGCCACCTCACTAGGTGCCCTGTGCTGTGCTACAGCCCTTCCTCAATAGTCTCTCAGATTCCCCTTGAAGCTTACAAGTTAGGAATCGTTGCACCTTTTTCACCTAGGGAATCCTAGAGCTGGAGAGCCAGCCCGTGCAGCGTGCCTGAGGTTGCACAGCTAGTAAGTACCAGGGCTGTGCTGCCCCAGAGCCTGTCTTGCATGAGCTGAGCCTGAAATGTTTACAGTGTGCCTTATTTGTTCAAGGTCATTGAGCATTAACAACCCTGTATCCTTCCTTGTGAGATGCAGCATCAGTAATTACTCTGCAGGTGCTGTAGGATATTGAGACTGAATAGCTAGGGCTGAGAGCCGAATGAACACCCAGGTGATCAGCTGGGCCACACCTTAGCCCTTCCTGCTCTGACTCGATCTAGCGTGAAGATGACTGTCACATCCCAACTTTTACCTGGTTCAAATTTACTTGTTTCCTTTCAAGTCCAGCTTTTATTTTTTATTTTTGAAATTTTTTTTTGTTGGAGTAAGAACACTTAACATGCGATCTACCCTTTTAACAAATTTCAAATGTACAATATTGTTGACTATAGGTACGGTGTTACACAGCACATCTCTAGAGCTTACTCATCTTGCTTAATTGGCACTTTATACCCATTGATTAGTAGTTCTCCATTTCCGCCTCGCCCCAGCCCCTGCAACCACCATTCCCCTCTGATTCTATGAGGTTGACAATTATAGATACCTCATATAAGGGAACTCAAGCAGTATTTGTCTTTTTGTGACTGGCTTATTTCACTTAGCATAATGTCCTCAAGGTTCATCCATGTGGTTGCGTATTGCAGAGCTTCCTTCTCTTTAAAGGCTGAATAGTATTCCATTTTATGTACATAACACATTTGTTTACGCATTTATCTGTTAATGGACAGAGATATTCCCATGTCTTGGCTGTTGTGAATAACGCCACAGCGAACATGGGAGTGCAGATATATCTTTGCGATAAAATAGCCTAGTTAGACACAGGATGTATCATGGGAGTGCAGACATACCCAGGAGATCATGAGTAGTTCTGTTTTTAATTTTTTGAGGAAATTCCATACTGTTTCTCATAGCGCTTGCACCATTTTGCTTTCTCACCAACCATATGCAAGGTTTTGTGGTTTTAGGGTTTTGGGGGGTTTTTTTCCAATTTTTTTTTGTAGAGATGGGGTGTAAGTATGTCGCCTAAGCTAGCTGGACTCCTGGGCTCAAGTGATCCCCCTGACTTGGCCTCCCAGAGTGCTGGGATTACCGGTGTGAGCCACCACACCCAGCCTGCAAAGGGTTTTTTTTTGTTTTTTTTTTTTTGAGACAGAGCCTCACTCTGTTGCCAGGGCTAGAGTGCCATGGCGTCAGCCTAGCTCACAGCAACCTCAAACTCCTGGGCTCAAGTGATCCTCCTGCCTCAGCCTCCCAAGTAGCTGGGACTACAGGCACGCACCACCATGCCTGGCTAATTTTTTCTATGTATTTTTAGTTTGTCCAGCTAATTTCTATTTTTAGTAGAGATGGGGTCTCGCTCTTGCTCAGGCTGATCTCGAACTCCTGAGCTCAAACGATCCTCCCGCCTCGGCCTCCCAGAGTGCTGGGATTACAGGCGTGAGCCAGTGCGCCCGGCCTGTGAAGCTTTTTTTAAAGGATGAGTTTGGAAAGCTCTTATTCATTTTATTCGTTTAGAAAAGTTTGAAGCCATTTGAGACCAGATAGTCCCTAGCCTGCTTTATTCATACTTAGAAATGCAGAACTAAGCGTTCCACAGGATGGCCCTCTCTCCTCTGCAGACAGTAAATTTTTGGAGCATTTTGAAGCATTCTGCTTTGGTGTCAGTAGTTGTCAGCCTCTTGGGGGACCACTTTGCGGAATAAATAGTCTTCTCTATATAATTGAACTGATGCGTTTCATGTAACAACATGTGGTAAGACAAGTAAAGCAGAATCGACTAAACAAGTTTAGTGCCATAGTTTGCAAGGCCTAATTTTGATTCAGTTGCAATTTGCAGGAAATGGAAATGCTATTACTGTCCATTTTCTGGCACTAATCATCTGGGATGCAGCAGGGAGATGTCGTTTCTCCTTATCCTGGTGAAAAGGTCCAGCCGTAAGCGTAGCAAGATGTCCAGGTATTTCATTCATTCAGTCTCTTCCACCAATACGTGTTGATCTGGAAATTGAGAAGTGAGCAAGAGAAACACGTCGTCCTACTCAGGAGGACAGACTTAATGTGAAATAAATACACTCTTAACCACAATTGTGTAAAGTGCCAGGAAGAACTGCAGGGGCCTCTGAGAGCTTTCAGTTTGAGAAGAAAAGAGTCAGGGGAGGTCCCCGAGAAAGTGCCGTTTGAGCTGAGATCGCAGGGAGGACTAGTAAGTAAGTAACTAGGTGTAGAAGGAGAGAGGAGAGGGCACGGCCTGGGTAAAGGCCTTGAGGCAGGAGGGAGCCCTGCGCACGGAGGGGCCAGAAGAGAGCCGCAGTGACGGGCCCACGGGGAGGGCACGCAGGATGCCCGGGAAGCTGGTGAGACAGACGGGGGCGAGAGAAGCAGCAGGCTGGTCCCTGACAGCCTCCCGTCAGGAGATGATCTGTCTCCCCTGCTCTGACCCTGTCCCCCCAACCCTCCCTTCCCCCCAGGGCCCCTTCGTTCCTGTCCTGCTCTTCCTCCTAGCCCACCTGTGTCCCAGCTCCTTTTCTTTTTTTTTTAATTTATTTTATTAATTTACTTCATTGAGACAAGTTCTCGCTCTGTTGCCTAGCCTGGAGTGCAGTGGTGTCATCATAGCTCACTGCAGCCTCGAACTCCTGTGCTGCAGTGATCCTCCTGCCTCAGCCTCCCGAGTAGCTGGGACTACAGGCGAGTGCCACCACACCCCCAGCCTGGCTCCTCTGCTAAAGGGCTTTATCATTTGTTTACCCAACATTCATATACCTCATAACGATGAGCCAGCCAACAGTTCACAAATACTTACTCAAAACAAGCCTGTTATTATCATCCTCATTTCATAGCAGTGGAAACTGAGGCACAGAGAGGTGAGGGGTCACCAGTGACAAGTCATAGTGCAAGGCCAGGATATCTGTGCTCAGCCACCATCTTCACTGCCCCTCATCTTGGCCTTCCTAGGAAAGTCGTCATTTCTAGGGTATGACTTTTCCCAGGGGAGTGGGGTTTAGCAGAAGGATTCCTGCTGACCAGAGACCCAGACGGATATTGCTAACAGCGGCATCAGGTCCCCTGGCAGGCCAGGTGGGAGGGAAGTTTGAGCCCCTTTCAGGTGCCCCCTGGGAACCCCCTTGTCAGCATTCGTTTGCTCTACCTGGGAGAGGTCGCCCTGCCAGGGACACGCAGGGAACACCTTTTCCCACTGGAAGTGCCATCTGAAGCTGGGATCTTTTTTTCTTCTTTTAAAAAAAAAAATCTGCCTTTCTTTAGTTGTTGGCATTGAACCATCAAAGTACAATTTTTTTGAAAAATGTTAACAGCCACCGAAGCATGGATATCACGTGGAAAATATTTTCCCTCTAGAGAAGGTTAGAAACAGTCTCTCACCACACAGAAATGGCTCACTACAAACCTTGTTGCACATTTTTGAAGGTGCATTGCCTGCTCTCCCACAAGAGTTATGGCATTTGTGTTGAAATTAAGTTACTGGAACATTCAGATTATTGTCTGTTCCTAAGGCAGATCCTTGGGATTTTAAATAAAATATATTTTTGAACATCCACATAGCAGAATAAAACAGCTAGTTAGAAACAGCCGTTAGCAAAGGAAGGTGGTGAGTAGTCAGTTGCCAGCTGAGACCAACTATAAACGGAAGGCAGACCACGGCATGGGCGGTTTCACACACGTGGTTTGCAGCATTCAGACACGGAGCATCACATGTCTTCTTTCTTGCCCGTACCATGAGAGCAATTTCTGTAGATGTTAACAGCTTGTTACAAAACATCTTGCGCCGTTCCACCATTGCCCTCACCCACCGAAAGTATTATAGACGCACCTTCACGTTAGAATTAGGCTGATTTTCATTCCCACCCTCTTTGGCGATAATGCTTCTCATACTCCAAGTTCGTATTCAAAATAGTTGACTCGGTGTATGCTCGGTGGAGCATTTCCCCCAATTCACAAGCTCGGTGGAGTCAGAGACACGCCCCGGTCACCTGCGGAGATGAAAATACAGTATCAAAAGTTAGGAATGTCCTCTCTGGAACCAGACTGCCAGGGCTTGACCTCTGGGTCCCCCAGGTACCGGCAGTGTGACTTGGGCCACTTAACGTCTCTGTGGCTCATATGCCATCTGTGAAATGGGGGTATATCTTCCTGGAACATAGAAAAGCTATGGTAGCAACTGCAGATGTTAGCTGTTATCATTTGTTTTTGTTGCCACCTCAGTGTCTGGTGCATAAAAGGTACTCAAAATTGTAATCTTTCAACAATATTTACCCGGGGCGTGCCACGTGCCCAGCACTATTCCCAGGGGCCAGGGTACCATTCATGTCATAGTCCCCGAGGCTTCAATGACAGAATACAACGTGTGGCCAGCAGACCTGGCTGTGTGTTGGCAAACACAACAGGTACCTGTCCTCTTGCAGATTACAGGCTAGTATGACAGAGAAACAGGTAAGCCATGAGATTCGTGGGGCGTTCACGGAAGGGATAAATAAGATTGTTTTGGATGGTGAGCAGTGCTCTGAAGAACGTAAGATGTGATGAAAAGGGGAAGGGGACTCCGGGTGGACCACCAGGGGGGGCTTGTGGAGGAGCAGACATGTAAGGCAGGAACTGAGGCCGCCTGGGAGCTGGTCTGGCCGAGCCCTGGGGGCCGAGACTGCAGTCAGACAACAGGCCTGTGCCGACACGCACATTCCTGCACCCCCCGCCCCCGCCCTGTGCCACCCTTTTGTCCTGCTCTGTGCCGGGGAGACTGGCCTCCGGGGACTGCGTTGCCTGCCTGCCTGCCTTCTGGCTCCCAGCTTGTTCAGCTAGTAGGAGGCGCCAGCAGCATCTCGGAGGGCAGGAGGAAGCGAGGCTGGGGTGTTTCTCCCCCACACTCACTGGGCTGTGATTTAGCAACGGTTTTGTTCTTGCCCCCAGGGTGGCCTCTTGTGGCAGATGACCTCCGCCAGCTGCAGGACTTGCGGGTTCCAGTAATGCTATGCCCTGCACCTCAGCAGCAGGTGGTGAAGGCGTGGCGGGGATGGGTGAGGGAACCTGGAGGGGATGCCTGGGCACATGTTCTGCGTGGGATGGGAAGTCTTCGGAGCATTTTAAGCAGGGGAGAGCCCCGTAATTACATCTACCTTTTTGGAACTGCATTGAAGGCAGCTTGCTTTTTTACATCTCAGTGCTTTTTTGAGATGGAGATTAGCATCTGAGAAACACTGTTCGCTGTAAACTCTGTGACTGTCTCTTGGGTTTTTCCTCTCCCGAGAGAGCATTGTCCGTTTGGCTGTTGCTGTTGTTGAACGTCCTCGACAGCGAGGCGCTATTTAAAGTCGGGGCCTCGAGTGGTGACAGTGATCATTTGGGGGCTTATCCAGTGTGGGCGGCTTCTGCTGTTCCATCTGCCACGAGACCCACAATCTTGCTTTTGTAATCGGAGCAGGACTGACTTTTTTTTACTGCCATCCGCAGAAAAACAAGAGTGTAATTTTGGAAACAGGCCATTAAGCTGACAGGTAACTTTGCTTTCTCCTTCCTCGGACCTGAAAAGGGAGGCTCTCAAAACATGTTTGCCCAGACGGGGGCGTGCTGATTAGTGGGAATCATGTCTTGTCATTTTCCTCTGTGCAGTTTAACCCAGCTTAGGAGTGGGTCTTGCTTTTGTTAAGTAACTGGCACTTTAATTCCTCTGCAGCTGCTGAAGGGAGGACTGGAGTGTCTATGTTGGTTTTTCTTTTTTCCTCTTTAGGATTATTTATCCTTTTTTGTTTTTCCACTAGGACCATCCTGAACACGGGGTCCTGTTTCTGGTTCGAGAGCTTCTCAACGTGATCCAAGACTACACCTGGGAGGACAATAGCGATGAGAAGATCCGCATCTACACCTGCGTCTTGCACCTTCTCGCTGCCATGAGCCAGGAGACCTTTCTCTACCACATAGACAAAGGTAGCAGCGTCCCCTCCCGCCAAGCCGTGCTGCGCCTGGATTTCACAAAAGGCAAACGGAATGTTGTCATTTTCTCTTTCATTGATTTTCCCCTTGTGTTTTGGCCGCCATGAACTTCTGATCCAGGTTTCACTAAGTTTATCTTGATCTAAGACATACCCGGGGCAGCTCGTAGAGTACAGATTCCTGAGCCCTCTCTTGCCCCCTTCTAAGTTAGAATCCCCAGGAAGAGGCCTGAGAATTTGTATCTTTAACAAGCACCCGAGATCATTTTGACCATCAGACCAGTTTGGGGAAAGACTCTTTCAGATCAGTGTGTTACAGAATAACCCAGAACGATGGCTAAACATACATATGCGTGAGCTTCATGCCAGGCCTGTTCCTTACCACAGTCTCAGGGAGGTCCCCGGCATGGTGTTGGTCGCCTGCTCTTCAGGTGATGCCATGGTTCAGCCAGCCCTTGGTTTGGGTGTTCCGGAGCAGGGAGGTGGCCTTGTTCCCCCACCTGTTACTGGCCAGTTTGAACTTGCTGGTGTAAGTTTGGGAGCAGCCTCTTCACATCCTGGATGTAATATGGAGCTGCCCAGTTCTAGGCCTTCTTCCGCTGAGCCTAAGTGTCGTCCTGCTTGGCGGGCAGTCAGCTCTAATTTTTGGTTTCCAAACTATGCCCCTCTTGTTAAAAGTGGCTTGGGCAGTAATTGTACCCCCTGTGGTTAAAAAACTGTCTCTACACATGGAAATTGCAGTGAATGCGTTAGCAGTGCTAAGGGGTGGCCTTTTGTCATAGCTCTGCGCGGCTTTCTCTTGCTGGGATTTGGGGGCCGAGGATAAAGATGCAACTTGGGGAGGCTCGTTAATGTGAGAATGGCGGCTCCCTTGACCTGAGCACCTACTGCGTGCCAGGGACTACACTGGACCCTGCAGGCCTTTTTCTCCTTCAATCCGTACTGCTTTGCTATGAGGACAGACATTTGTGTCCCTAAGGGGAGACCCAGAAGGACAACGTGATTTGCTCAAGGGCTGCCACCAGTTAGTGACGGAGTCTTTTCATTAAAGTGTAGCATGTAACATACGTATAATGAGCTGTCAAGCTCCGTGAAGTATCACAGAGTGAACACAGCCAGGTGACCACAGCCCAGATCAAGAAGTAGAACACTGCTGGTTCCCCAGAAGTCCCCCACATGCCCGTTCCGGCCAGTACCACCACCCTCCTCTCCGAAGGCACAACCACTCTCCTGACTTCTAGCATCATCGATTAGTTTGCTAGTTTTTGAATTTTATGTAAACAGAATCACTTCACAAGCATTCTTTGGTATCTGGCTGCTTCCAGTGTGATGTCTGAGCCTCACCTGTGTTGGTTGTGCATAGCTGTGGTTCATCCTTTTGCATTGCTGCGTAGTGTTCCACCGTGTGAATATACCAGAAGTGGTTTGTTTCCTTACGGCTGTACATTTGCATTTTTCTAGGTCCAGCTCGGGGCTATTGTGAGCAGTGCCGCTGTGAACATTCATGTATGTGTTTCTTGGCGTGCATCTCTGTTGGCTATGGGTGAGGGTAGGATTTGCTTATATTCTGCCTTGGTGGATACCGTCTCCCAGTTCTTCAAAATGGCTACACCAGTTGACATTCTCACCCGGCATGAATGAAGCTTCCATTTGTTCTGTTGGTATAGTCAGTCTTTTTCATGGTAGCCCTTCTGATGAGTGTAATTTGCGTTTCTCTGATAGCTAATGAGTTTGAGCACTTTGTCCTGTAATTGATGGCATTTTTATTTCCTCTTTTGTGACGTGCACGTCATGAACAACAGACAAAGTTTTGAGGACCAGACAGGGACGTGGAGTGGGCCTGTCAGAGGAGCATGCCCTGTGCCTGCCTCACTCTACTCTTCCTCAAGCAGATTCAGTTAATCTTGTCTCTGAACGAGAGCGCCAGGGCACGCTGCCGGAGCCAGATTGCTGCAAAGGGATCGAGGCTGTATTTGATGAACAGGAGTCTAGTTTTCTAGCTTTTAAAGATGAGAAAAGAAGGATGGGTTTTCTTTTCTTCTCAGGCCAGCTGCGTTTACTTTGGATGCACAATTGTGACCTGACAAGTGCCTTTGTGGAGAGACCCAGGAGGTTGCGGGGGGCTCTGCGGAAATTGGGGGCCCCATTTTCCTGGCTCCCTTTCTTATCCTAGGGAGCCTTTTAGGCACTACTGACACAGCTTAGAACTTCTGGAAAAGAGGGGTTAAATAATTTTTGCACTTATGAAGGATGCTCAGCCGCTTTGCTCCCTGATTAATAGAAAGAGAAGGCTCTGACATTACCTGGAGCAGTAGCTCCAGTACTTCCACGAGGGCTTGCCAGAGCGCGCACGTGTTGGCTGTGGAAGTGAAGAATATTCCTGCACACTGAGTGTTTATTTATTTAATGTGCAGATAGAGGGTATCTTTGTCGGGAGAGTACAGCCCAGGGTGCTTCTGCGAAGCCAAGGCACAGCCCCCTTCGCTCTTCTACATCACCTGCCAGGCCCTTGAAGCATTCGGGTTTGTGACCCGGGTCAGACAGATGCAGGGATCATGGGCTATTTTTAGTGGCCATTTGCCAGGGACATCGTCTCTCCCAGCGAGAGCCACATCTGGACTCGCAGGCCCATTCTGCACTCCGGCCTGACCAAATTACCCCTAATTCTCAAATCCACCCTTTTCTTTCTCCCTCTGTGACCACCAAGTGTTAGCATGGAAAACTCACTTCCTCTCTCCCAACCCCTTTTTCCACTTTCTCTAGTGAATTTAACCTTTAGGGCTCAGCCTAGATCTATCTCACTGATCCCAGAATTCAGTGCCAAGTCTAGATTTTTAGGATCCCATGGCCCCCTCTGGAGCCCCTCCTGGCAGTCAGCACGTGCTGTTGCGATTGCCTGTTTGTGTGTCTGTGTCTCCTGAGAGACTGAGCTCCACGAGGGCAGGGCCGGATCAGCCTCGTCCCCAGTTCTTAGCTCAGAACCGGGCACGGAGCAGGCCTCTTTCACTAGGTGCTGTTTTGTGTGTGCGTGTGTGTTCACTTACACACGGGGCCAGCATGTGTGAGCGAGCAGGTGGCCTGCTCTTAACACACCTCCAGCCCCTCTGGGTGGTTGGACCTTCCCTCTTCTCCAGTTCTGGGCTGTTCAGAGAGAGAGTAAACTCCAGCCGGGAGCAAGACTGGGAATTTATGCCAGGAGCTATTCTGGTCTCAGCAGGAGATGTGAGAAACTCCTTCACCCGCTGTAGTTCTGCCAGCCTGCATGATCAGTGGTAGCGAATGGCCAAATTGGATTCTTTCACTCCTTACGAAAATAACCGCCGTCTTCCATGTGGGAGACAGCAGTCACGACACCGCAGCCAGAGCCGTCTTGGAAATTCTAAGGTTGACTCCACGGCCCAGGGCCATTCACTCCCAACCTGGTTCAGAGGCAGTTGAAAGGGAAACTGCCCAGGAAAGTGGCCCCAGAAGAGTCCCCTTAAATGGGCAGTTCAGGATTGGATGGAGATTACCTGCAGGAAGAGAGGCTGGGGAACCAAGGAAATCAGCCATTCTCCTTACTCTTAGGCGATATGTCTGCAACTTGCTAAAAATGGTTCATCCAAAAAATAAAAAAATTGCGTGTCCGTGTGTGTAGAGAGAGCAAGCAAGAGAGCTTGCACAGAAGTAGCAAAATGTTACTGATTGGTGATTTTAGGCAAGAAGTAGGCAGCTGTTCATGGTACTATTTTTTTCCTACTTTTCTATAGCCTTGACATTTTTTGAAAATAAGCTGGTGAAAAAGAAGAATCAAGAGTTATTGTTCTTGAAATGTGAACTAGAAATGAACAAAAATCATCCCTGAAATTATTTTATCAGTTACTTACTATATGCTTACATGGGCCCATTTCCCAAAAGATTCAAGGCAGGTTATAGGAAATATATAACAATAATGAAATATAGTTTTTTAAATTTAAAAGATTGCTTCTTAGGAAATTAGAAATTAAGATATATAGATATGTCTGTGCTAAATATAGGGGCTCTACTGTGTATCCTGTTTTGTCACTTTTTAAAAATTAATCGTGTATTGTAACTATCTTTTAGTAGTAGTATATTGTAGCAGTAGTGTAACTATAGATTGTATACATTTATACCACAGAACAGGGAATCAAAACTGTATTTATGGTCATTCTGTTGCTTCTCCTCCTACCATTATAAACACCAGTGCAATGAACATCACAGACATGCATGTTTGTACACCTGTTGGATTATTTTCTTTTTTGTTGTTGTTGTTGAGACAGAGTCTCACTTGGTTGCCCTGGCTAGAGTGAGTGTCGTGGCATTAGCCTAGCTCACAGCAACCTCAAACTCCTGGGCTCAAGCAATCCTACTACCTCAGCCTCCCGAGGGGCTGGGACTACAGGCATGCGCCACCATGCCCGGCTAATTTTTTCTATATGTATTTTTCGTTATCCAGATAGTTTCTTTCTATTTTTTTTTTTTTTTTGGTAGAGGTGGAGTCTCGCTCTTGTTCAGGCTGGTTTCGAACTCCTGAGCTCAAACAATCCGCCCGCCTCGGCCTCCCAGAGTGCTAGGATTACAGGCGTGAGCCACCGCGCCCGGCCTGGATTATTTTCTTAGGATAACTCTCTTGGAGTGGTTTTCCCAAGTCAAAGCACCTGGACTTTTTTTGTACTAAGAGCCTTTCTTTAAACATTGTTTTTAATTGTGGTAAAATATACATAACATAAACTTTATCATTAAGTGCACAATTCACTCTCAAGTACATTGACAACGTTGTAGAGCCATCACTATTATCTATTCCAGAATTTTTTCCGCATCCCCAACAGAAACCCTGTACTCAGTAAGCAATAACTCCCCCATGGCCCCTCTCTCCAGCCCCCAGTCACCTCTATTGTACTTTCAGCCTCTGTGAATTTGCCTATTCTAGGAGCCTCATATGAATGAAGTCACATAGTATTTGTCTTTTTGTGTCTGGCATATTTCACTTAGAATACTGTCTCAGAGTTCATTCATGTTGTGGCATGTGTCAGACTTTCCTTCATTTTTAGTGCTGTATAATATTCCATTGTATGGATATTCCACATTTTGCTTATCTGTTGATCGGTTGATGACACTTGGGTTGTTTCCGCCTTTTGGCTATTGTGAATCGTGCTGCTGTGAATTTTGGTGTGCATGTGTCCGAGTCGCTGCTTTCAGGTCATCTGGGCCTATACCTAGAATGGGAATTGCTGGATCCAACGATAAGTCTATGTCTGACTTCTTGAGGAACTGCCATGGTGTTTCCACAGCAGCTCTCCATTTTACATCCCCATCAGAAATGCACGAGGGTCAGTTTTTTACATTCTTGCCAACACTTGTTTTCCATGTTTTGTTTCGTTTAATAATAGCCATCCTAATGGATATGAAGGGCACCGGACATTTTTAAGGCTTTTCACATCTATTTCACACTATTAGACTCCTACCAATACTTTTCCCAGACCTATGTCAAAATCAGTTGTCATTCTTTCTCACCTTTGTGATATAAGTGACTTTTTTAAAAAAAGTTCTGTGGTTTTAGTTTTCTGTTCATCGGTTGCCAGTGAAGTTGATTTTTGTCATAAAATTATAGGCCAGATAAAGACCTGGGCTTTTCTGAGTCTTCATGGCAAGTGTCTGTTGAATATGATCCTTGTTTCTGTAGCTCATAGCCAGTGGTCCGGTGAATATTTCTGTTCAGACAGTGACAACTCGTGACTTACACGACAACGAGCTGTCCGCCATGGCGCGCTCTCACTCTCAGCCTCACCTGTCTGCAAGTGAAACTTTGTGCCATCTGTCCCTCACTTGTACAACCTCACAGGCCCTCCTGCATTAGTGATAAACGTTAGCTCTTTTGAATTATGCGTATGTGAGTGTCCTTCCCACTTGTTCCTTAGAGACAGTGATGAAGATTCTGTAAATGGGGCGAGAAAAGCACAATACATTCCAGCAGACAAGCTAAGCTGGCTTTGGTTTATTAAAAACGGCCCTAAACCCCACAACTGGACTAGTGCTGTTTGCGTGTGGCTGCATTTGCACAGCCACGCCCTCCCAAGGCACAGGCATGGCCCGGGTTTATTAGGTGTCACCACACCTAGGACAATGGCCCGAATTGTAGGAGAAGCAGCAAGAACTGCAACCAGCAAGAAGCGGGCCCTCTTCTTGACCACTCAGTGCTGCGGCGGCTCCTGGGATTCTCCCCCGAGAGAGTGCTGCTTTCCCACGCCAGGTGGAAATGACCACACTTGACCCCTGCAAGTCAGGGTTTGGGATTTGAGATGAAAGCAGCTGAGAAAGGATCCAGCAGAAAAGGGAGGATAAGCTCACGAGAATGTGGAGAGAAAGAATCGACTCTGTGAGGCAGGGCTGGGGATTTCATTGTGTGCTCTAGGCTTTGCGGCAGGCCCGAGCCAAAAAAAAGAAAGAAAGAAAGTAAAAAACTGAAGTGTCCCCAGTAGGGACCATTAAATACATTCTGTTCCCTCCTATGATAGAATACTATTCAGCCATTACAAGTCATCCCCGGATCTGTATACAGTCGTCTCCCCACATCTGCAGTTTCAGTTACCTGTGATCAACCATGGTCCAAAAATGTCAAATAGAAAATCCCAGAAATGCTTCATAAGTTTTTTTTTTTTTAAGATGGGATCTCACTCTCAGCCAGGCTGAAGTGCAGTGGTGTAGTCACAGCTCACTGTAACCTTGAACCCCTGGGCTCAAGCCATCCTCCCGTCTAAGCCTCTTAAGTAGCTGAGACTACAGTCACATGCCACGGTGTCCAGCTATTTATTTATTTTTTAGAGACTGAGTCTTGCTACATTGCTCAGGCTGATCTCTAACTTCTGGCCTCAAGCAGTCCTCCCACCTTGGCCTCTCAAAGTGCTGAGATTACAAGCATGAGCCACCTGGCCTTCCTAAGTTTTAAGTTGCACACCATTCTGAATAGCGTAAGAAAATCTCACTCCGTCCAAACCACCCAGAACGTTAATCGTCCCCTTGTCCAGTGTATCCACGCTGCATGTGCTACCCACCCATTACTGTATAGCAAAAAGCATAATGAATTCAGGTTTCAATACTATCTGAGGTTTCAGGCACCCACTGGGGGTCTTCGAATGTATCCCTCAGGATAAGAGGTGACTATTATATGCAGGTATGGAATAGCTCCAAGATTTATTATTAAGTGAAAAAAGCAAAGTGCACAGCAGCACACAGTGTGTTATCTCTTTCCTCACCCAGATCACGCTTTGCATGAAGGTCAGTTGATAGGAAGGAAGGAGGAGGAGGGAGCTTAGACTCAGGCTGTCCTTGGCTGGACCGGTTTTACTCTGGGCAGTGGTTGTCACAGGATGAGACCAAGCTGAGTGGAGGACTTTTTGGGAAGAGATATTGACAAAGGGATGCAAGTGTTGAGAGTGTCGAAATAGAGAATCTTTACAGTCCTCCCAAGGCCAGTTTGGAGGCGAGGGTGACAGGGCAGGCAGCTGGATGCAGTAGCCACTGGGCTTGGGCTTGGGAATCAGACTTCCCAGTTTAGGATCCTAGCTGGGACCACCTCCTGTCCCTAAAAGGGAGATGTTACTATTTCACATGCTGGTTGTGGGGACTCTGCAATAGTGAGAGTACAGCTAGCCCAGGGCCTGGCAGCTGCTCCAGTGGTCACTATGATCATTAATGTTCCCGTCCATGCAGGGGCTGGAGAGGGTACGACTTCCATACCGCTGGCTCAGACTAGCCTGCAGGCCAGGTGTTTTTTTGTTTTTGTTTTGTTTTTTTTTTTCTTTTTTTTTTTTATAGAGACTGGGTGTCTCTGTTGCCCAGGTTGGTCTCAAACTCCTGTCCTCAAGCAATCCTCCCACCTTGGCCTTCCAAAGTGCTGGGATTACAGGTGTGAGCCACTGTGCCTGGTCACAGGTGTTTTCTTTGTGATTCCCAAGGCCCCAAGCCCAGTGAGAAAGTTCAGCTACTTCCATTTGCCCTGCCATGATTTCCTGCCATCTGCTGACACCGTATGACACGTGCCTGCCTCTCCCTGGCCAGGATGGCCAAGGGGCTTGGGTCTGTCTCACTATTCTTGTTTGTTTAATCAGTTGACTCCAATGACAGCCTCTATGGGGGAGACTCCAAGTTCCTGGCAGAAAACAACAAGCTGTGTGAGACAGTGATGGCTCAGATCCTAGAGCATCTGAAAACCCTGGCCAAGGACGAGGTAAGTGCCCTCTGCCCATCCCCTGCCGGCTGCTCGCCCTGAAAGCATGAGTTTCCAGGGTGGTTTGACGTTGCTTCATTCTAAAAAGGAAATTATTAAATATATCATGTGCGTAATGCGTTTCTGTGCAGGCCATTTATTGAGTGCTCCAGAGCCTTCCTCTCAGATGCCCAGATGTACCTGTTTATCATTCCAGTCTCGGCTCAAAGGATCTTCTCAGAGAGGCCTTCCTGAACCCCTTCTCGAGTAGCCACCTCCCGCCTGCATGCCTCCCCTAACTTGTCCCTGTGACACCTGATCCCAGTCTGAGCTGTTCTGCGCGTTTGTCTGCTGGGCAGTCAGTCCCCTGCGTCCTCTCCTAGGATGTGGGCTCCATGGGAGCAGGGACCTCATGAGTCTTGAAGACCTGCTGTCCCCAAACGACCAACCTGAGACAGGGTCTCTGGGCCCCACCTGTCACTCACCAGCCCATCCCACGCGCAGAGCGTGGCATACAGCAGGTGCTCCACCAGCGCGTGGTGAATAAATGACAGCGTGGCTTGCTCGTGCCTTGGCTCTGCCGATGCCACAGCAGCCCTGTGAGACGTCGGTGCTACGTTTATTCTCACTGAATGGGAAAGGAAGCTGAGGCCCACAGGGTGTGCAGGGACCCTGCTGTTTCCTCTGCTTGTGACAGAACAGCAGAGATGATCCTTCTTCCTCTTCCCTCCTGCCCCTCCTCCTCCTCCTCCTTCCTTTTTCTTTTTAAATAATATTTAGTGTTTATTCACCAAAAATTGATTATGTGCTATGCACTGAGGACACAGGGGTGAGCAAGACAGACAACTCTGCAATGAACTAACATTCTAGTGAAGCAGACAGCAATAAACAATGTCAGGTAATCATTAAGAGTTGTCAAGAAAATAAAGCTGGGTGAGGGGGAAGAAAGTGGTGTCATTTGGGGGCACGGAGTGGTGTCTGTTTTATCTTATTTAGATTTAATTTTATTTCTTTATTTGACATAGAATTTTACATATTTATGGGGTACACAGTGATGTTTCAACACACATAATGTATAGTGATTAGATCAGGGTAATTCGCATATCTGTGATCTCAAACATTTCTTCACTCCAAAGCAACAGTCTGGTTTAATCACAGATGACTACTGACAGCATGAATGACCATGGCCTAGAACCCCTAAGGTCACAATAAAAATAAGGCCCAGAACCGTATAATTTGGAGCCATTTTTATTTGACGTTTATGTCTCTTTTTCTTCAGGGAAAAGGGCTTAATAGTGACGATGACTCTAAAACAGAACTCTCAAAGAATAGCAAAGCTGGAATGTTCCTGAACATTTCACCTCACATAAATACCAGAGACTTTCACTGAAATTGTCCATATATGCACATTTTTTTTTTTTTTTTTTTTTTTGAGACAGAGTCTCACTCTCTTGCCTGGGGCGAGTGCTGTGGCGTCAGCCTAGCTCACAGCAACCTCAAACTCCTGGGCTTGAGCAATCCTACTGTCTCAGCCTCCCGAGTAGCTGGGACTACAGGCATGTGCCACCATGCCCGGCTGATTTTTTCTATATATATTTTTAGCTGTCCAATTAATTTTCTTTCTATTTTTTTGGTAGAGATGGGGTCTCGCTCTTGCTCAGGCTGGTCTCGAACTCCTGAGCTCAGAACGATCCGCCCACCTCGGCCTCCCAGAGTGCTAGGATTACAGGCGTGAGCCACCACGCCCGGCCTCATATATGCACATTTATTAGAATAATACGTGTGGATTGAGCTGACATTGAGCATGCCATCCTTCATGTTAACAGCAGAATGAAGCTCCGCACGGGTGACCCCATCAGAGTCCTCCAGAGTCCGGTACCCCGGAGAGCATGAGGCTCGCTGCCCAGCCCCACTACGGCCCAGCAGGGCCAGGTCGGGTTTCTCCCCACCCGGTGGGGGTGGGGGTGTGGGGGGGGCAGCTTCCTGCTGTCAGAAAACCCCAGTGCCGATGCTGTGCCTCATGTCACATCTCCCGGCACTGGTGGCAGCCCTGCTTCCAAAACTGTCCTCTTAGGTTCCCGTGAAGGTGCCAGCCCTGTTTCATCACAGCCTTTATTTTATGAAGTTGTTTGGGTGTGGTGGAGCCAGGAACGATGCCGAACCCTAGAGCTTCCTGGAGATGACCACTCTCAAGGGAAAAGCCGCTCTTTTGCATTTGGAACCTCTGGTGAGAGGAGGGGACTGGAGGCCCTGATGTGGTCTCCGTGTTCGTGGTTTTTCCGGGGTTTGAGTATCAGCTGGCATGCTTTGTCATCCCTGACACGTCTCTGATGGTTTCACTTTTAATGGGCTATGGCATTTAAAACACATTGGAATTGAGCTTTTTAGGGTAAAATGCTTATTGATAAGCTATGGAACAGAGAAATAGTCAATTAGATATTGTGTTCCTCGTTTGACTTTTTAAAAAATCGCTACCGCTTTAGTGAAATACAGTTAAAGGGCCTCTCTCAGGGGGGACTCTTTCAGTTGGCTTTGAAATAGAATTTTCTTTTAGCTTGGTCTCCTAGATCTAAGAAAGCAGGGCCCTCCTGTTGTCTGAGGCATCAGACGGGGGCCAGATTAACAAGGGAGCAGCATGGCCTTGGCTTCCTCACTGGGGCAGAACCGATAGAACAAATGAAGACAGGGCAGGTGGCTGCCAGCCAGTTAGCGAGCCCATGCCCAGGAGGGGCCAGCACTCTTGCTCCTTGCCAGGGCGACGCCTTCTCTCCCCACGCCTGTGGGCTTGGGCACCCACAGCGCAGCCCACTCCCCAGTGAGCCGACTCTTCGAGGTCAACCCCCTCAATTTGGGGGGGCCCAAGTCTCTTAACTGTCACTCAACCACCCTTATTCAACTGCATTCAAAGCCGGTGATTTTTTTTTTTTTTCCACAAAAAGACTTTAAATTCTCACCTGGGGGAGGACGGCAGGAGGGGCCTTCAGCTGGCTCAGCAGTCAGCAGAGTGTGACGCTCAGTGAGCTCCACGTAAATCCCTGTGGAATGACGGATGGTTGCCTAGGTCGGCGGTACCCACCGAGGGTGGATAAAATGTGCTTTGGTCTAAGCCAAATTGGACCACCCCCGATCCTGCTCCCTGGATAAAGCTGTGCCTCTGAGGCTGCAAGTCTCTACCTCCTAAGAACGCGCGTTCCTCATCCCAAGCTACTGAGGGTCTGTGGCCCAGGGAGGGCGGTGGGTACGAGCGCAGGGTCTGGATGGCACAGCTGGAGCTCAAGTCGTCCTCCTGCGCTTACCAGCTGTGGTCCTTGGGCAGGTTCCTTAACCTTTCTGAGCTTCAGGCACCTCATCTGCAAAGGGGGAGTGTATTAATTTCCTGTTGCTGCTGTAACCAGTTGCCACAAACTTAGCACCTAAAACCACACCCGTTTATGGTCTCCCCAGTTGGCAGGTCAGAAGCCAGTGCTAGTGGGGCTGACGTCTCTGTTGTGGGTTTCCCAGCTGGGCTCTTCCCGGGAGGCACCGGGAAGGATCCACTTCCCTGCTCCTTTGAGTAGGGGCAGACTGTGGTTCCATGTAGTTGTAGGACCGAGGTGCTGTTTGCTTGCTGGCTGTTGGCCACAGGTCCTTCTCAGCTTCCAGAAGCCCCTTGTACTCCTTGGCTCGTGGCCCCCTTCCTCCATCTTGGAAGCCAGCAGTGGTGGGGCACGTTCTCCTGCATCAGATCTTCTTGCTCACCTTTCTTCTGCTTTTCTCTTTCACCGCTTGTCTCTGATTCTGGCTGGGGAAATTTCTCTGCATATAAGGGATCAAGGGATTCCACTGGGCCCACCAGATGGTCCAGGGTAATCTCCCTGTCTTACCTCCATCTGCAGAGTCCCTTCACAACAGCACCTGGGCTAGGGTTTGAATAACCAGGGGACGGAATCTTGGGGGACAGCTCTAGAATTCCGTCTACCATGGGAGGTTATAAACGTACCTGCCACAAAGAGTTGATGTGAAGAGTAAATCAGGTGAGTTGTATAAAGTGCAGAGCAGAATCCCTGGCACACACTGTGGCTCCATGGCCGTTAGCTGCCGTGAGGATCCTGCCATTCTGCACTGCTGCCAGGACCACCCAGCACAAGGCTCCAGCGTTCAGCATAGATGTGCAGACTGGCCTGGCCCCACAGGCTTCCTGAAACAGCAAGTGCCCACCAGTGGATGTAGCCTTCCAGGGGCCTTTGTTTACCTTTGGGATGGGTGTTGCATTTTGGAGATTTATTTTCCCTTTTGTCTCTACCATTCAAAGCTGGGCTTCAGGTTTGGTCTACCATGACATATGGTTAGACTTGTTTTGGTAAGGTACCTCTCATATCAGATTGTTGAGCGAGAGAGGGAAGATCTCGTGTTAGCTTGTAAAGTGGTTCTTCTATTAATAAAAGCTGGTTGTGGGAACCAAGTGTTGAGGAGCTCCATTCGTGGGGAGCCATCATTTGGTCTCTGTTACCAGCACCCGAGGGGTAAGAATAGTGACTGCAACTTTGGACAGTTCGAGGACACATGTGAAAGAGACGCCAAAGTCTTTCGGTTTTAAATTGTACTTGCATTTAAGCAAGGCTTGTCCCTGCTGGGCGGAGCCTCATTCCCCAGCCCCACGGACTGTTGAATCTCTTCCATTTCTTGAGTGATGACCATCTGTGGGGCAGAGAGCTGCGTCAGCTCACTGAATCCTCACTTATCCTATGCGGTGGGGACCTTACTGTCACTTACAGATGAAGCAGCGGGAACTCTGGGAGGTTAAGCACCTTGCCCCACAGCAAACACATGGCAGAGCTGGTGCTGTCTGTCCACGGCGTCTCCCCTGGGCCCAGCCCGAGCCCCAGTGCAAGGTAGTAACCTCCCTTTTCTGTTTCAGGCCCTGAAGCGCCAGAGCTTGTTGGGACTTTCCTTCTTTAACAGCATCTTGGCCCATGGGGACCTGCGCAACAACAAGCTTAACCAGCTTTCCGTCAACCTGTGGCACCTGGCGCAGAGGCATGGCTGTGCGGACACCAGGACCATGGTGAGGTGCTCGCAGGGCCCCGGTGCATAAGCCCGCTAGCCAGCATCGGGACCTGGACGTCAGACAGCCCCAGTCTCTCCTTTTAGAAAGGCACCAGGCCCAAGAATTCTGCTGGGTCACTTCCTAGCACTAAAAAGCACAGCATTAAAAGTTTATTCCCTCTGAATAAAAACCACAAGTAAAAACATCAGTCATTCCTGGCTGTACCCAAATCTGATTTTGGGTCAGGTTACAATCTAAGTAGTTTTATTTTAAAGACTTTGATTTCTTCCCCTTTCCTCATCCTTCAAAAGACTCCCTATTCTCTGCTAAGAGGTGTTAAGTTCACTTAATGGCTGATTTGTTGGGGCCTCAGGCTCCAGGGATAACGAACCAGAAAGGAGATGTATCTTTCTTTTTCCTTCTAGGTGAAAACACTGGAATACATCAAGAAACGAAGCAAACAACCAGACATGAATCATCTGACCGAGCTGGCCCTCAGACTCCCTCTGCAAACGAGGACCTGACCCCTGGGCCCATCCTCAGGATCAGGGACTCCGATGCCAAGTCCAGAAAGACCTGCTTTGCTGCCCTGAACTCTTATTGGAATTTAGGGTTTTTTTAATTTTTACATATATACAAAGTGGTTTAAGCTTTGGCCTCTACCCAGGTTATTCTGACAGTGAAAAAGTGGGAATTGTCAGAGCATTCAAATCAAACTTCTTCATCGAGAAGCAGCATCTTAGTGTATCTTTGCACAAGGGCCCTTGAGGGTCTCAGTAAGCACCAAGAGAAGGATCCGATGGGCCTTTAGCGAGAGAGAGAAAGAAAAGAATGCGAGTAACATTTTTCTTTTCTGGAAGGTGTTGTTTCATAGTTTAGAAAAAGAACTTTGAAAAGCAGTTCACTTTTAAAGTGCCATTGTTCTAGACACATTCAATTCCAGACTTTGTACCTTGAAGTCAGAAAGCACCCCAAGTCTGGAATTCAGTGCTGCCTAAACCACCTTGGGGGATTTATACAAGGCAGATACCTCACTCAGCTCCTTTTCCTATCAAAAGCAGCTCTTGATTGGACCTAGAATATGCTGTTGGATCAAAGGAGAAAGCAAGGTCCAATTTGAGATCCACTGTGGCTTCAGCAGACCATACCTGTAAGTGATAATAAACGTCCTGAAGGAACACTGGCGTTACGACTGTTCATTTAATTACTTCTGACTCTTTCTCCAAAAGAAACAGAATGTTAGCCTGGTTTTCTTTGCAGCCGTCATTCCAAACAGCATGTGATTCTGTCTCCTGTTCTACCACCAGTTTGGTGGACCTGATTCTTGGATGACTGCTGGTGAGCTTCCAGCAACACTTCATTTTGAATCAGTAAGTGTGTCTATATCGATTGGTAATTCACAGCCCACAAAATGCATCCAAATTGTGGATTAAAAGTGCCCCAAACTACTGGGCTTCTGGAAGATACACACTGGATGTAGGTTACATTTCATCTGTACTCTGTGCAATACAGGATTACAGTTAACACATGGCTAACCTCCAAAAGTTAAAGCAATTGTTAAAAAAAATAAATTCATATAAACTCATGTTTTTACTGAATAGTTTGGGACCAGCAATGTTGCTATGGATTTCCTGGCCAACTTGATGACAAACACCCCACCCCCAGGAATTCTGTTGAGAAAACAGCCTCTATAAAGAACAGACACTAAAGAATGCCTCCTTCCCTCCCCATTACTAACCATACAGAAACTCGGGAAGCATTGTGGTGTTGCTCAAATACTCTCAAGCAGCCTTTATTTCAAAAAACTATTTTCATTAAAACTATTTTTTAATCTACTTTTACCACGTGATGCTATTTAAATGAAAAACAATTGGCAAATTCACAAATTACGCTCTTTAGGTCACTTCTACTTTGAGACTATACGTGTTGGACAGCATTAATTCCCATACCTGGGCCAATGAATTCTTACTGCTCTTACATTAACCTGAAGTTGGACTTTCACATTAGGCTGGGTAGATACTATACCAAAGGAGCTTCTGAATCCTGCCGCCTGGCCCACACGGATGAAGTCTACGATTACGAAGGATGGAGGAATCAAAGATCTAACCAACAATTTTTGGAAGGTAAGAAATGGAAACTTCTGCATGAGACCTGTATTAGTTTTCTTGTTACTTTAACAGATTACCTTTCATCATCTGACAGCAGTTCTGTTGGTCCAAAGTCCAGCTGGTCTCACTGGGTTAAATTAGGGTATCAGCACAGCTGCAATCCCTTCCGGAGGCACCAGGGTGGACAGTTTTCTTCCCTTTTCCAGCTTCCGGAGGCCACCCACGTTCCTTGGCTTGTGGCTCTTTCCTTAATCATCTTCAAAATCAGCAATGGCAGGTTGAATCTTTAAGTCTGTTTGACACTGACTCTTGCTGCCTCTTCCACATTTAAGGTGCCTTGTGATTACACTGGGCCCACCCAGACAATAATCCCGACAGTCTCATTTTAAGGTCAGCTGATTGGCAACCTTACTTCCTTTTGCTCTGTAAGCTAACAAAGTCACAGCTTCCTAGGGTATTTCCTATTCCTGGGGGCGGGGGTTCTGCCTGCCACAAGCCCAAATAGTTCTAATAATTTGCAGAACTGAGCAGGCAACTTCTTACACAAGAGAACTGTAGCTATTTAGCAAATACTTTTGATGGGCCAGTCTGGCTGTGGAAAGGCAGCCTCAGGGCAGGGCCTAGTGGGCTAAGCAAAGGTGTGGCAGGATTCACTTCAAGGAAAAAGGTGGTAAGAAGCATGAGGTTTTGCAGACAGCTGGAAACCTGCATTTTTTAAGAAGGAAAGGACCTTGCCATAGTCACTGAAAAATCCCCAAGGGAAAAACAGCCAAGTGTGAGAACAGCGCTGTTAAATATTTGACTAAGGTCTTATCTGTGCTGTGTGCCAGACCTCCCTGCCCTACCCTCGTCTCCCCCAAATTCCGACGCCTTATTGACAGGCTGTGTTCTACACAGTCAAGACACAAAGAACACGGGAAATCACACTAGAAAACTTAACAGCTTGGGGAGGACACTGGACATAGAGAAACAAGGGGCAGGCGGACTCAAGCCAGTATCAGTTCATTGACAAAAGATGGAGCCCAGAGGGTAATTCTTCCCAGACTGTACTGCCCCACCACAGGGACCTGCTCATTTGAGTGACGGTGGTCTGCACTAGTACAATAAAAAGCATAAAGACAAGGTTAAGTTCATTCTGAGGACACCCAGCATTTCGTCTTGGCTGCCCAACCTTCTCTGGTTACAGAGTTTAAGTTCTTATGTACATAGAAAAGCAATAAACCTTCCCCTGAGCAAATGGAACTCATAAGCCAATGGTGATACATTGAGTTAGAAAGTCAAACTCTATTACACAGAGACTATTTATACGAGGAAAAGACCTGGCTGTCACATCCTAACGATAGCCATCAGTCAGCAAGGCTTGGATGGGTGCAGGACTGGACATTCAATTGTCCACTCTCCAGAACCACCAGAAGGATGGCTGAGCACAACCTCCGAGGAGCTAAAGCTTGTCCAAACTGTGTAACCTTTTGGCAGGATAAAAACCGAGAGCAGAAACTGGTCCCCTTTTACACCAAGCAAATTCCTATAGAGTTGCTCAAGGTCAGGAGACATTTGTTCCTCTGTCAAAGGAGCAGGTGGCCAGAAGGAGCTAACTCAAAGGCAGAAACCTGCCTTCTGGGCATTTAGATGGCCTTTCCCATTGTGTATCTCAAGGCAGTATCCATCAAAGGCCAGGCCAAGTTCATGTCCTGAAGGAAATGGCCTACATCGGTCCTTGCTAGCACCTCCTTGTAGAACTCGACCTGGCCAGTGCTTGCTGGTCAGGGTCAAAGCCCAGGATAGCGCAGCCACCTGAAGCGCCTGCCTCACCTCTGCCCAGAGGGGCAGTAGTGTCACCACACTCATCTCCCGGCATGTACCCCCTACGCTTGTGACTGGCCCGAGGGAATCTCCCTCCCTGTGAAGGGGGCTGGTCCAGGCACAAGCAATGAGTCATAAAGAGAGATCTCTTGAGGGGCTTCTAGAAGTTTCCTTGAACTACAAAAAGTGATATGCTGCCTGAAATTGCTCCTGCCATCCTTCTACCAGCCTGATGAAACCAACACTGAAGATGGTAGAGCAGAGAGGAAAAGACTGCTTCCCTGGAGAGCTGCTGAATAAATCCCCCACCTCAGGACTTCCTGCCACGTAATACTGCATTTCCCGGCTGTTGAGGCCTGCCTCAGCTGGGATGGCTATAGCGGGCATTCAGGCCACGTGATGGGAAATGTCCCAGTTAGAACCTGTATTCTGGGATGCAGAAAGCAAGGTGAATGGGAAGAAGGTGGTCAAGTGCGACTTGGGCCATTGCGCCTGGAGCTGTGTGAGGCCTGCTGTAGAGTCCACGCTTGGAAACACCCCGCGGCTGATGAGGCAACTTCCTGCATCATACCCATGGGCCTATGCTGCCTTGCACTTGACTTCCACCACAAAGGTCACCTGGGATTCTCCTTGTGATCAAAGAGAACCTAATAAAACACATCCCTGGGAATTTGCTATTGGTTCATTTGCAGAACTAACCACTTTCTAAAATGCCTTGTTCAGAATTCAGTTACGGCACAAAAAGATCAAGTCCCAGCTCAGCACTCAGGATCAGTGGGAGACAGCTATGAAAGGCAAGGCTGGTTTAGAGGCACATTTCCCAGCAGCAGAGGAAGCTCAGCCACATCCACTTGGTGACAACTCAGACACCTCTCTGCCCGCAGCTACTCCCAGACGAGAGAAAGGAAAATGAGCATGCTAGTCCCTGTATGTCATTAATTCCACTTCCTGTAAGAGATTTAGACATGTCAAAAAACTTGTTTCCTCAATCAAAAGACATTTTTAATCACCAACAATGGCTCAGCGTAGTGGCTCACGCCTATAACCCCAGCCCTCTGGGAGGGTGAGACAGGAGGATCTCTTGAGGTCAGGAGTTCGAGACCAGCCTGGGACACATAGTGAAACCCCGTCTCCAGAAAAGAAAAAAAAAATTTTTTTTAAATTAGCCAGGTGTGGTGGCACACACCTGTAGTCCCAGCTACTTAGGGCGCCGAGGGGGGGGAGAATCACTTGAACCCAGGAGTTTAAGATTGCAGTGAGCTATGATCACTTCACTGCACTCTTGCCTGGGCAGTAGATCAGGAGATTTCTCAAATAAAAAAAAGAAAGAAAGAAAATCCCAAACAAATATTATTCCAGGTGAAATGGAATTCCCTAGAAGGGACATTCACAGTAATGAACATTGACTTAGGGTTTGGGGTACAGAAGTACACTTTGCACTTACTGATTGGGCGACGCTGGGCAAATTTTCACTTTATCCCTGAACCTCAGTTTCCTCATCTATAAGATGGGGATAATAATAGCACCCATTTCATAATTATTAAGATTACATACATTAATGCAAGGAAAACACTTTAGTATGTGCCTGGCACATGCTAAACACTCGACAAATGTTAGCTATTATTCTTTACACACACTGATACCTCAAAGAGGGATGGAATGTTTAACACAGAAAATAACGGGTTTCAGCCACTCACATGTTCTCCCAGCTCCTCAAACATGAGCGTCCCCACCCAGTCCATCCAAGCCCACCGAGACAGTTGTCCTTAATCTGCACAGGCGTCCAATTCAAGACAATTATCGGATGGCTTTCGTCGGTATAACTGAAGAATAAAAGCAATTTTGGCTGTTTTGGGGGACAGAACACTAGAGTTTAATCTTCCAACTTGACAGACTTGGAAGCGTTTCTGTCGATACAGAAGATTTTGTTTGGGGCGGGGGAGAAGCCAAGGCCCGCCCCTCGGTTGTACTTCCAGCTCATGGCCCGGTCGTAGTCCCGCTGCAGGTTCTGCTGCAGGGTGTCGGCCGCCTTCTTGCTGAGGGCCATGTTGGGCCTTCCAGCCATGCTAGGGGGGCGGCTGAACGAAGGGGACAGATTTTTAAAGCCACCCATAAGTTTGAGAAATTTCAGTTTCTGTTCCTCATTTTCAAAACTAGCCGTATCCCACTGGCCAAACTGGGTTCCCTGTGATAAGAGAAGAAAGGCGGTTATTTTCTTTGATTCCAACGCCCTTTCCTCCCCGCCCGGCCTCACCAGGGGGCACCCCGCTGGTTAAATGCTTGCTATGTCCCAGGCACAGTGCTAATAAGCTCGACGGTGGATAATTTTATTAACCCTAGCAAGAGCCCCATGAGGAATACTGTTGTTATTCCCATTTTGCAGATGAGGAAATCCAGCTTGGCAGCTTATTTAGAGACACAAGCCTAACAAGTAATCCCAGTGGAATTCCAACTCAGGTCTAGCTACAGCAGAGGCCACCTGTGCATGCAGAGCTGCCTTTCTCCCCTAACTCGTGGCAACGGCACAAGGCACCCTACCTCACCCACCGCACAGCCGCCCCCCACCACAGCAGCTGGCTGTTTGTCCGTCAGCCTAACATTTCAGGCAGCTGGAGGGTGGAAGAGGGCAGGTGGGACCCTGAAGTGCATTTCTCCTTTCAGAAGCATTTTATAGCAGGAAGGGGTGAAGGCCCACAGAAGTGAAAGGTCACACAGCCAAGTCGGAGGCTAAGCCAGGCCCAGGAACTCGGGGGCCCAATTCCAGCCAGAGCCCTCCACCACCCACGAATCCCCCACGTGCAAGAAACGCAAGAGAGCCCCTCAAGCCCCTTCCTTCCCACATCTGTGGAGAGGCAAGGAACCCAGCTCCCCAGGAAGACATGACTTTGAAGTTATACAGACCCAGGGAAGCCCCACCTGGGAGACCCTGGTCAAGTCATCTCGCCGCCCTCTCTGAGCCTCAATGTCATCTCTAAGACGGGGGTGTAACATCCCCCTCACAGGGCTTCGGTGAGGCTGAAGTCAGATTTTATACCAAAACCCCAGAGCACAATGCTCGGCACATTTTAAGTCTTCGATAACTGGTCATTCTTCTCACCTGACACCAAGCAGACTGCTGACCTCCATGCTGCCTGGGAACTTTCCGCTTGCAAGCCACGCGCCAGCCTAGCACTTATTTCTAGGTCGGCTTTGGAAGAACAATAAGAACCAGTTGTTGCTACAGCTGCCCTGAATGAACTGGTGACACATTCTCCCAGCTTCATGGTGGCCCAGATGCAGGAATATTTACAGCTTCCCCGACCCAACCTGCAATTTCCAGAGCGAGAGGCCACCTGTAACAGCCTCGCTCTGGGTCTGAGGAGGGCCGCTGCCCACCAGAGAGGCCCACAGCCGGTCTGGAGGCCCCGGCACATGCCCCAGTGGTCAAGCGGCCCCAAGTCCTGCAGATCTCATCCCCTGTGCCCGAGGATCACTCTCCTGCCACCAGGTCCTTTCAGGGAGAACCCCTGGGGCGGTGGCTCCCAATCACATGGCCCTGCTTCCTGCCTTCCTTGCTCACCAGGGCGGCCATCGTCTCTGCTCTGCTCAACAGGATGGTGAGGAAGGAGACGTCAGAGGCGAGACGCGTGACAAAACCCCACTCCATACCCCACTGGGCCAGGTGGGAGTCCCACTTCACAGGCGTGGAAACAAGTCCCACTGGCTGCACCTCTGAAGTCAGTCACGAAGCCGTTTCCTCTCCATATTCTCTGCCACCATCCTAAGGCCGCGGCTGCAGGCTGGGCCTTCTAGCTGGACTCCCCACTTGCCCCGTGTAAATGCCCTCCGGCGGCGCCTGCTGCTTTGGGACCCAGGGCACACTCCCTGCCATGGCAGCCGAGGCTGGCCGGGTGCCGCCTGTAGCCCACGGCCCTCTCACCCCTCGTGCGGCCGCGGTGCTGACTCGTTGGCCTTCCCTGCAGACCACTCCGAGCCCTTTCCTACCTGGGGGCTCCACTGCCCTGACTGGAAGGCTCTTTCTCCGTCTTCCCAGGGCTGGTGCCGCTGCATCCTTAAGGTCTCTGGACAAGTGTCGCCTTATCTGAGCCACCTCACTGCCCTCAGCCCAGCTCGTGTGGCGCCCCACCCAGGGCCTCTCTCCTGCTCACCCTCTGTTTTCTTTCTCCCGAGCACTACTGCTGTCTGAAACGATCTTCCTTCACTCCTTTGTTGTTCATCTCCCCACCGTGCCTGCGCCTCAGTGGCCAGACCCTGGGTGTGATGATGGATCGCGTGGGCCTCGGCCGCTCCATGTGGGAGCTCAGTAACGAGACAGAGTTGCTCGGCTGAGAGACCGGAGGGCGTGCAGAGATGGAGCAACCAGCCAAGGCCCCAGCCTGCCTGCCTAGGCAGCCTGGTTTTCACACTTCCCCGTCAAACAGGATCTGGAAACGAGGCCCGAGGGGCCTGCCTCCGCCCCCCGCCTCTGCCTCCTGCCCCTGTTCCCAGCAGCCCTCTGAGGGCACTGTCCACTGCTGACAGGAGCTTGCCATAACATGTCCTCGGCAATCAATCCACGGACACCCACCTGTCCAGGGCTGGGGACGGAGGTTTGGGCAGCGTATCTGGCCTGGCTGGCTCTCCAGGAGGGAGGCAAACACACCTTTCAGAAGGAAGGAAATTAGCTCAGGACAAACTCCACTGGGCTGGGGCTGTCTGAGGGGCCTGGAGAGACCTGGTCCTCCCCACTCCACATCTCATGCTGCAAGGCAGGGGTCAGGATACCTAGCGCCCCCTCACAGGGCCCTGGCGTCCAACTCACCGTCCACGTCCCAGTTTGGAAAGCTTCCGTTCTGCCCGACTC
Source organism: Indri indri (assembly GCA_004363605.1). Taxonomy (NCBI): domain Eukaryota; kingdom Metazoa; phylum Chordata; class Mammalia; order Primates; family Indriidae; genus Indri; species Indri indri. The sequence goes on from RJWJ010000562.1 coordinate 152,765, forward strand.
ACGATCGATCTCTTCTTGCAAGGCCTTTCGCCTCACCTGAGCAAGGGCAAAAGAACAGGGGGGGAGACAGAGGAAACTCCTTTGGGCTTCAAACCCCGGACGGAGACGGGGCGGGAGGGATGGACGGGCGCTGGGGGTCACACAGCTTCGCTCTGCTGCAGTGACGGGGGTGGCTTTCGTCCAAAGTGTCCTCTGAGCATCTGGGGACTACAGTCCCTTGGCCTACAGTGGGCATGCTCACTTCTCCTCTTTGGCCAGGGTTCCTTGAGAATGAATGTTCCTAGAAACGGAAGCTGATCTACCTTCACCATTAGAACATTTTTTTTTTTTTGTAATAGCCATTTGGGGTAGAAACTTTCCAAAACACAATGCTGAAGCCCTGCCTTCTTGTGCAGAGGACACTGTAGTTAACTTTTGTGATAAGAGCATCGCTTTCTAGAAAAAAGTAGGCTATGGAGTCAGGCAGAGGCTAGTTTGAATCCTAGCACTGCCATTAAGTAACTGTGTGGCCACAGGTAAGTCATTTAACCTTTCTGAACATTGGTCTATTTATCCACAACAGATGGAAAAGTCAGCTATCTTGGAGAGTAAATGAGAAAAACAGAAATATCTATGTAAAGAACCTCATAGAGCACCCGGCACACAGTAGGCCCATCTTATACACAGTTGCTGGTCCAGCTCAAGGCCACCACTGGAGCACCAATGATCCTGCTGTTCAATATAGAAACTTCCAGGGCATTATCTTCCCTCTCAAGAAAGGGTTCAGGTATAACTCTGGTTCCCCCAATTTGTGGCCCTTCCACCTTCTAATATGCCCTAGGCTACAAAATGGGGTGACCCGTTTATACAGTTTAAAACTACATAAAACAAGAGTCAAAGGAAGAGCTGTAGGGACGAGGGAGGAAAGGAAGGTGCGCTCTCCAGAGCAATCACGCTGTGGATGGGCGTGATGGTAACAGGTGTGCAGTCGCCAAAATGGAGAGCAGTTCACAAACGAAATGATGAAAGTTAAAGGGACAGTGTAAACAGCATCATTCAATGTTGTTTTAAAAGTACATCTATAGTTCCAATGGGAAAAATCTGGAAGGACAGGTCACAGAGATTCTCACTATGCAGTACGGTTTCAAGTATTTTTTCTCCAAAAGCACGTTACTTTCCCCATTTTTTAATATAATGAATTTTTACTGTTTACGAGAAAAAGAGAGGGAGAGATTCACTTACATTTGGGTCATCTCTGCCACACCAAATGGTTAGAAATTTTCTTAGAAATTATATTCGATAAGCACAAATAAATACAAAGCAAAGGGGCTCCTGGCAGGCCTGGCCCGCTTGAAGCACGCGGGGGTTGACTGCTCGGGGGTCCAGGATCCCGGTGTCCTCAGGGGCTGGGAAAGGAGCGCAGGTAAAGCTGTGGGGCCCGGCGATCAGGAGCCCATCTCTGCCCTCCCACGTGGCCGCCCGGCAGCTCCAGCAGCGCTGGCCCCGGCCTTGGCCCTGGCGAGCCGAGCACACTACGACCTGCTGGGAAGCTGGGGAGCTCCCGTCTCTTGGGGGCCAGGACTTCATGACAGCCCTGGACGGGAGTTCTGTCGGCATCATCCCATTGATCCCCTAGGCCTCACCAAGGCCCCCTCTGGGTCTGGGCTTGGGGAGAGCTCCCCAGCCCCCCAAATCAGGTCTAGTACTTCCACATCTCTGGTAGGTCTCCCTCCTCCTGCTCAGCCCACTTCTAAGTACGCCCTCCATTTCTCCTCCTCTCCCGGAGTAGCAGGGCCATGAGATGGGACCGTCTCTGTCTCCCACCCTCACCTGTGGCTTCTCTCAAAGCACTGACCCAGCGTTCAGCCTATGACGTGGTAAGGAAGCATGCAGACGGCAGTCGGGGAATCGGCTGCCATTTATCCACCACAGGGATGAGGCCGGCTCCCGCTGCCCTGCAAACATGGCCTTGTCTTGTCTTCACGACAACCTGAGGGCCTGCGCTGTCATGACCCCTCCTTCACAGAGCAGGAAACTGAGGATCAGTGAGGTCACTGCCTGCCCAGGTCCCTTGGTCAGTAATGGTCCAAGGCCAGGCCTGTGTAGCTACCCTTGTCCTGCCAGGCCCCGGGGCCAGGATCATAAAAATACCCCAATTCCAGAAAGCCCAGTTCCCACACAGGATGAGTGGAATCTGGGCTCGTGGGATCTGGGCAGGACAGAAGCAGAAGCTGGTTCACGGTAGAACAACTTCTCCTCTAAATGCTCCTGAATGAGCCCGGGGGGTGGCAGCTTGTGGGCCTGGCTAAGCATGTGTCACCTGCCCCGGCTGCAGGGTCTTGGGGACATGCCCCCCACCCTCTGTGGCAGGTTACAGGGAACGACCAGTCAGGCCCCTCAGCCACGGCCGAGACAGCCAGAAGGTGCCAGGCACGAGGTGGGAGAGGATGCGAGTTCCCCGTCCTGGTTAGAATCAGCCTGTCCCTGAGCTATGGGACCTTCACCATTAGAACATTTTTCGTCTGTAATAGCCATTTGGGGTGGAAACTTTCCGTGCCAGAGGTGCGGAACGGAAGCTGGCTTTGGAGTCCCTGGCACCTCTGAGCCCAGGATCACGTGGCCTGGCAGGTGGGGAGTGTGCCTCTGGGGGCGGAGAGGGGTAGCGGAAGGGTGGGAGGGTCCGGGCTGTACCTGGTCAATGTGCGCCTCATCCATGTTGCCTTTCTTCTCCAGCACCACCTCCAGGTCTGCATCTTGCTCCTGCGGGAGGCCGGAGGTGGGTAAGGTTCAAGCTCGCAAAGAATGGCCTCCGCCCCAGCAGCCCGGCCAGGATGAGATCACAAGTCCGGAAAAGACGCCAGATCGCAGTATCAATCGCCCCAACCGGTGCCACCCGGGCAACACCTCAGCCAACAAAGCCCTTCCCATCCTCTTTTCCACGATTCTCCCCCCAAACGATGGCACTAACCTATTTCACAGATGAAGAAACTGAAGCTCAGAGAGGTAAAGTGACTACCACAAGGTCACCCCACAGCTCAGGGACAAGCTGATTCTAACAAGGTCTCCTGACTCAGGGCTTGGTGTGCAACGCTTACTCCTGCATGTGTCACCTAACCTCCTATGGTGACCAGCCAAGGACAGCCCAAACCAGCCCAAGCACAGAGGCCAAAGGCCTGCTGATCTCCTCCACACTGCCACCCCTGACTCCTGGTCACCACCTTCTCTCCTGCCTGGACAAACAGGACAGTCTCTAACTCTGCTTCCCCACCCCCACCCCCGGTCCATTCCACACTGCAGCTCGGGTGACTTTAAAAACTCAACTGGGTCACGTCACCTCCTCCCCCAGACCCGCCAGGGACTCCCATCTTGTGCCCATGAAAATCCAGACTCCTGCGGCCTCTGCAGCTCCCTACCGCTTAGCCCCTGACCCCTCAGTGCTACCACTGCCTCGGCTCCCTCCCTCCACCTGGGCCGGGCACAGGCTGCTCCCTCTGCAGGGATGGCCAGGGCCCAGGTCTCAGCTCCTGTGTCATGTCCTCACCAGGCCTGCCCTGACCATGCTGACACAGGCCATGCTCTCTCACTGGCCTTAGCACCCAAGACACCCTAACAGCAATACCTCAGGCCACTTTCCCGTGGTCCTTCAGTAAGGACAACTGCTGACATTTCATGTGCCCTTACTTTAGGTCAGCTCTGCCTGGCACCCAGTGTCCTGTGTGATGATCCCTGGGTGGCTCTCTTGACTCACATCACCTGGCCAGACCTGGAGCACGTGTGCCTCCGCCTAACTCAGCAGCTGCTCTGGGGCGTAGAGTCCCCGTCACAGGAGATGGGAAGCAAAGGGAACCACCTTTCACGGGGCTCCTGGGAGAAGGATTCTAGATTCTTACGGGGGTGGGGGCTGGCCTCCAAAGCCTCTAGCCTCCCAACCCCACGTTTCTGAACAGAGGAAGATACTGGTGAAACCAAGTACTAGGGCAAAGCTGGAGCAATCCAGCACCAGAACTAACTCCTGTAGGCCCCCGATGTGGAGGCCACCCCTGCCTTCCGCAACCCCCTCAGCTGGGCTGAGTGCAGGCCACACACCCTCCCGAAGGCCCAGCTCCAGCGGGCTCACCCTGAGGAAGTGCTCAAGACACACCAGCCATCATTATTGCTTCAGGAAGGCAGGGCAGAGGCTGGTCTGCAGTCACCCAGGGGGTTGGTGCAGAGTTGGGAAGAAAATCTGGGCTGGTTTTAGCAGAACACAGTCATTTCTTGGGCTCTGTAACACTGGCGTCTAGGAGAGGTTACACAGCTGGTTTCCGAGAAAGGATAAACCCCAAGTTCGGAGGCCAGACCGTCCAGGTTCGAATCCCAGCTCCATCTCTTAATAGCTGGGTGGCCTTAGAGGAAGTACTTCACTCTCTCAAGCCTCAGTTTCCTCGTCTGTTAAATGAGGACACCCACAGCAGCTACCTCACCAAACTGGTAGGAGGATGAGACGGGTTAGTGCATGGAGAGCGCTTAGCACGGTGACAGGCATACAGTAAGTGCTCAAAAAATGCCAGCCACCAGCCACCAGCCTCTCTGAAGGGTCAGACACCTGCTTAGAGGAAGATACAAACCATGAGACAGGACACACCCCATCTTGCTTCCCCCCCCCCCCCCAAAATCCGCACTCACGCTGAGGACAGGAATGGCAGCCTGGCCCGCCGGTGGCACAGCTGGGAAAGGCCGCAGGTGCGGGAGCCCCCAGCCCGCCAGCTCACCTCCGGCCTCCCCTCCCACAATGCAGGACACCGGGCACGATGGAGACAGCAGGTCTCTGGGTGTCCCCAGGCCACCTCCCGCTCCCTCCTGTTAACTGGACCCAGGTTTTCCTCTCAGAAACTGCCTCCCCCATCGTAAACAGGGGGGTTTAGGTGAGACTAACACTCTCAGCCCCTCACCCCGATTTCAGATGAGGGCTTCTGGCGAGGGTGTAACCGCAGAGCCCACGAGAGTGGCCCTGGAACTTTTCCTGTCATCATTTTAGAGGGGACATCTTTCTTTCTTTGGGAGCGGCTGAAATACTGGGATGAAAGCCTGGAGCTGCTGGGACCATCATGCCACTGGGGGGAGGGGGGATGGGGACTAAGACCAAGAGAGAAAAATACGAAACCCAGAGCTGAGGGAATCTCATACAGGCATCTGCTGCTATTCAAATCTATTCCATTCACACACTGTGCACTGAGCTCAAACAGTAAGCTCAGATAGCTACGGGGACCGCGTTCTCTCAAACTGCAGGCAGTCCCTGGGTTACAGATGACCCAACTTATGGCATTCCGTACTTGCGAAGGGCTCCCAAGCTCCCCATAAGAATAATTTATAATTAAATAATTAAATTAGTAATTTGGGGACCAGTTTCTTCCACACATGTAGACAAATGCATGTAGCGTAAGCGGTTCCTTGGTGCAGCATCTTTGTGCTAGCGGCCAGTCTCACAGATACAGAGAAGCAGCTGGTGGAAACACAAGAACGTCAAGAATTGGATCCAGGGCCAAGAAAGTTTATGACGAAAGAATGAGCTGAAGCCTTTCGTCTCACTGAAGCAGGATTTGCTAAACTTGAGGAACGAGAACTAACACTGAGCGGTTTACAAAGGCTTCCAGGGCAGTGAGAGAGAACGTCAGCTGCTGCAAGGCCACTGATGATGAAAGAAAGAAACATGCTGTGCAAACCACCCTAGACACCTTTCTCCAGAAACTGACTTCAGTGGCGCGCCCCCTCCAGCAGCAGCATCCAATCCTGCCGCCCAGCACCCACTCCGTCCTCTCCGGCACTGTCTCCGTCATCTTCCGATTAATGTCAGCTGCCTTCTTGCCTCAAAAATGCCCCTTCCAGTAACCAAGACATTGATGCAACATTAGGTCAACGTTAACCTTTAATATTTTTTTAATTTCTCCTATCTCCTGTCTAAACTTTTTATATGGGTTTTTGTGTTCTATTTGCTTGAATTAAAAGAGCACACTAGTTTCTGTAACTTATTATTACAGTACAGGGGTATTATTATTACAATATTATGGTATATTATTATTACCACATGAGTCATTATAGTATTGTTGTTGTTATTATTACCATATATATGCTGTTCATCTGGGATCTGAGTTACATACAAATCCAACCTAAAGACATTCTCAGGAATGTATCTCGTCCATAACCTGGGGACTGCCTATATTTGGTTCCTGAGCTTTGGACAGCGAGTGGCAAGAGTTCAGAAAGCAAAAGGTTTGAATTTGATCCCAATTGATTCAGATCCTAACTGAAGACAGTGAAAACCGGGGTAGAGTTCCGATAGCAAGGGATACCTGTATTATTGATGATACTGCATGAGCCCCTGGATCCAGCCATACCTGAAGGTAGCTATCCATAACCTTTCCAATTACATGTGTCGACAAACCCCCTTTTCTGGCTGAAGTCAACTTAATCAGAGTTCTGGCAGCTAAAAGCACAAGGGCACATGCGAGTACACACACACCCCTTCCCAACTCCCACCCTCATTCTCCCAAGGCACGGTCTGTTTCTGAAGGAAAACCTACCTCCTTCCAAGGGTCTCCTGCTAACCCGGTGCTGTCTTTCCTCTTCTTCTTCTTCTTCCTTTTCAGGGCCAGCTCCTCAACGACTGGCTGTTTTACCTTCTTCTTAGACTTCGTTTTCTTCTTTGCTGGGGACTTGGGGCCATCTTCAATGGGGATGTATTCTGGAGCCTCGACTTTAACTGGCTTCTTTTTACTTCCTTTCCTAGGGCTGCTCTCCACAGACCTGGAGAGCTTGGAGTGGCCTATGAGGGTGTCTCCCTCCTGGTGGACCTTTTTCTTCTTCTTCCCTTTCCCACTGTGTCCCCTGGGGCTGCCCTGCTTCCGTTTCTGCCCGGAGGCAACCTGCTCCTCACTCTCCTGCCCCACCGCGCACGCGTACCCAGCGTCCCCAGCCTCGCAGAACCAAGGGTCCTGGACTGAAAAGCCTGTGGGGTCCTGGGCCTTTTTTTCCTTCTTGTGTTTTTTGAGCTTCTTGCTAGCCCTGGTCACCTCCTCACTCTGTCTGGGGTCTGGGGAGGTCTTCGCCCCCGAGCCATGGGACACGGCCGGAGGCAACAAGGACTTTCTCTTCTTTTTCTTCTCGCCACTGAGGAACTCCGAGTGGCCAAGGGCCTGCTTCCTGGGGCTCGGTGACATCTCTGTCCGTCTGGCACACAACGTGGTCTCAGGTTCTAGTTGCTCCTCGCACAGCATGTTGTGGCCCTTCTTTTTCTTCTTTTTCTTCACTAGAGGCATCTCGAGTGCCTGCCCCTGGACCGCATTCTTAGAGCGGGAGGTGGCTCTTGTAGGAGAAACATCGGCAAGATAATTATCATTGTTTAAAATTGAGTATTGAGTCTCTGGTTCTTTAACCACCTTCTTCTTCTTCTTTTTTTTCTCTGGGAGCCCAAGGCCCAGGTCTACTTTTTGGGTCTTGGTGATCATTCCTGAAAAAAGCAAACGGTACAAGTTATCCCCACACCGAACCACCCTGTATCCAAGTCTACTAAACATTGCCGAGAGCCATGTTTCTTTGAGTGGAAGGTCTAAAATGTGAGAAGATAGGGAAAAATGAACACGACTCCTTCAGACCAAAAAGAAATGACAGAAGTAGCATGAAGTTTAAATTCAGACAGCCCCAGGTTCAAATCCAAACTGCTCTCTCACCTTAAGTCATTCAGCTAATCTCCCTGAGCCTCAATTTCTCTAAGTGGAAAACGAAGGACTATAACACCTCCTTCCTCAAAGGGGTGTTGGAAAGAATAAACGGGATAATCCATGCAAAGTGCTTAGCACATTGTTAATTCCTTTTGCTAATCCTTCCTCAGAACTCTAAGCCTAGTGATTCACTCAACAGATAATTTACCGACTGCCTATAGTGAATCAGCCACTGAGGACACAACAGCCAACAAGTCAGACAGACCCGTCACTGCCCTCGGAGCCTTCCCTTTTACTGGATGAAGCAAACAGAAATCCTAGGACATCAGCCCTTCTTGCTGGTCCCCACCAGAGGCAAAAAGAGTGGCACAATTAACCCCTTACCCTGGGTCACCCAAATAGCTCTCCTGCTTTGGGTCTGGAAATGAATCTCCCCACTTGCATCCTGGGTGACTTCCTCTCCTAATTGCCTTCCCACGTAGCTAGCAATAAGAGCAGCAGTAAGGTACGGTGATAGGAGGAGCCCTGCTAAGCCTCAAAAGACCTGGGTTCAAATGGTGACCCTGACACACTCTTGCCATATAGCCTTGGCTTCTGTACACCTGTTTCCCCATCCATAAGAGAGAGCCTGAACCAGAAGCTGCTCAGGCTGGGGACCACATCCAGCCTGCAAGCCTGATTCACTGTTTTTAAAATTTCAAACTGATTGCCAACATTTAATGATGACACACAGCGACCTAAGATCCCCAGCTTGTCTTGGACAAATGTTACAGAGGCACCTGGGAGAAGAGGCTGGGGTCCTCTATACACTTCAGCTTCCAGCTGGGCCACTTCTACTCCAGTCTCAGCACAGTTCCTGCTGCTCCCTAGGCTAGATGACATGAAAACATTCAGGGAACCTAGAAACAAAATATCCCCTCACAGAAGGTTAGAGTTATGGGAGTGAAAGGTCAGGAGCTTCTCCCCTCTACAGCCTTCCTCATCCTCAGAGCCCAGCAGGTCCACATGGGACCTGGCTCACTCTTAGCAGCTTCAAAGAGCCAGGCCAGGGCTGAGCTATAGTTTAAGTTCATTGATAACCCACTCCAGGAACACCTGGAGAGTCAGGTGTTCCTGGAGTGGGTTATTCATTTATTCATTCCTGTCTGTCCTGCTTCCTGGTGTATTCCAAGAGCCTAGCTCAGTGCCTGGCCCATAGTAAGTGCTCAGTAGTCACCGATGACTGAATGAATGCTAGAGATACAGAGACAAGATAAGCCCATCAAGATGCAGGTAGGCCAGGTATGGTGCTCACACCTGTAATCCCAGCTACTCAGAAGGCTGAGGCGGGAGGATCACTTGAGCCCAGGAATTAGAGACTTAGAGATCAGCCTGGGCAACATGGCAAGACCCTCGTTTCTAAGAAAATGAAAAAATTAGCTGAGCTATTGGGCCAGAACCTGCGGGAGCAGATCTGTGAAGGTAGGCAGCCTGGACTGGCCAAGTGGTGGCACTCGCTTGGAGTCCCAACTACTCAGGAGGCCGCGGCAGGAGGATCGCTTGAGCCTAGGAGTTCGAGGCTGCAGTGAGATGATCATGCCATTGCACTCCTGTCTGGTGACAGAGCAAGACCCTATCTCTTAAAAAGAAAAAAAAAAAAAAAAAGAAGAAGGTAGGCATAGGAGGGAACGAGGTATAACAATGATGATACATACAGGCCATAAAAACAAGGAGAGCAGTAAGGTCAGGGTGATGGAGTGCATATAACCAGGCCTAGCCGTTGTTAGGAAAGTTTCTAAAGAACAGAGGTTTCCAGCCTGGGCAACTTGCAGGGCGGTGGTGTTAATCCCTGAGCCAAAGTAGTGATGGTGGGTGGTTAAGGGGCTGGAGGAGACAGGCTGGTTTGGACAGATGCCTTGGGATATCCGAGTGGAGATGTTCACTGGACAGGTGGATATACAGGTCTGAGTCTCAAGGGTGACCGTGCTGACATGGGCGACATAAATTTAGGGATATATGGGTGGTCATTAAGCCTTAAAGAGAACGAGCCTGAGACAAGACCTGAAGAAACACAATTGTGCCCCTGGTTTTGCCATTCTGAGGTTTTAGTTACCCATGGTCAACCACGGTCCAAAAAATGGTGAGTACAGTACAGTAAGATATTCTGAGACAGAGAAAGAGAGCGTGAGCACATTCACATAACTTTTATTACAGAGTGTGTTAATCGTTTTTTTTATTATTGTTAATCTCTTACTGTATCTAATTTATAAATTAAACTTCATCATAGATAACACATAAGGAAAAACATAGTATATATAGGGTCGGGTACTATCCATGGTTCCAGGCATCCACTGGTGGTCTAGTCCCCCGCTCCAAGGATAAGGGGGGGACTACTGTACTGACATTTAAATAAGCGGGCAGAGGAAGACGGGCTTGCAAAGGAGGGAGAAGGTGCAAATCTGGAGAGAGCGGTGGAGTCAAGGAGGCCAAGAAGGCTTCAAAATAGGGGAGTGGCCAAGAGATCCGGATAAGAACAAAGAAGCCACAAAGGGGAGGTGGTAAGTCAACTTACATTAATCCCCTTCTCTCCCTGTCTCTGCCACTCAGAACCCTGTAGCACCCTCCTCTTCAGCCCTGCGACACCAAACGTATTCACTCTTTCAAGGAGAAGGCAAGGAAATGAACCTTACGGTGCATCTCCTGCAAACGCTTTCTCCAAACGCGCCCTTATATAACCGCACTAGCCTTGTGAGGGCCGGCGTGAATATCCCACCTCACAGGCTTCGAAGACTTTTAATTCCCTTGCCTTAAGTCCCAAAGTCAGTGACAAACCAGGGATTCGAACCCAGCCCGCATGACTCCAAAGCCTGTGCAGCAACACCCCCGCAGAATTCACTAGCAGGACGCAAAGGAGCCAGGAAGTGAGATCGCTCCGTCCAGCGCTCTGCCACGCCAAAGCTTCTGCATAGACACACACGGAGGGATTACATGGGGTCTCGGGCCAGGAGAACTTCCTGGAGGAGGCGGCCTCAGACCAAGGCGGTTGCATACTGACGACTGGGGGGGCGAGTTTGGGGGGGGGTGCAGGTGGCCGCTTTCCCCCTCTTCCTCGCCACGCAAATCCCCAGGCCCAATCTCCATACCCCGGGCCGCGCCGCCCCGCCTGCCTCGCGCCCCCAGCACTCACCGGCAGGCCAAACCTCCCCGCCTCCACGTGAGAGCCCACTCCGCCGTGACCCGGAAGTCAACTTCCAGTCGGTGGCCCACCCCCTCGGGTTACGGCTTCTTCCGGGTCGCGGCCGTACGGCGAGCGCAGTTGCCTTGGAAACCGCGGTCATGGCGGCGCCGCCGCGGATCTCTAGCCGTACCGCCCAGCGCGAGGAGCCAAGCGGCTCCGCAAACTCGTCGGTCTCCCGGACGTCAGTGCCCATCACGTCCTCCGGGTCTCCAGAGCTGACTGTCTTGCCGGGGCAGGTCGCCGAGCCGCCGGGCAAGAGCCTGTGGGAGCAGATCTGCGAGGGTAGGCTGCCCGGACTGGCCGAGAGGGGCGGGACCCGGGCGGGGGCCGCGTTTTCTGCGCACCCACTGTGCGCCAGGCGGCTGACGTGCGAGGCTGCCGGGCAGCCGCGCCGCGGGCCGGCCGGGCCCTGCATTCTACGCGCGGGGAAACTGAGGCTCAGTGGCCTCCAACCTCCATCCGTAGTCAGGTCAAAGGCAGGGGGATGGGAAGGGAAAGCAGAATAAAGAGAGCCTTGTGGCGTGGCCCAGAGGTTCTGAAACCTCATTTAGAGAACAGGAAAGAATCGCCGAGGCGGAGATGGGCACCTTGTTTAGAACGCAGGTTCCCAGGCCCCGCTCACAGAGGTTCAATGGGATCCAGGCAATCTGCACTTTTAAAGAGCACTCCAGGTGATTCTAATGCAGGTAGTCGGTGGCCCACACGTTGAGTAACCGTGGGGAGAGCGAATAGGTTTTAATCCTTTCTTGCTTCATACTTTCCTTAACACCCCCAAACGGAGTTTAGCGCCCTTGCTTTGTGGCCCTTCGCATTCCTTGGTCATGAAGCCCTACAGTACTCTTCACCTCCGTTAGGCAAGTTATTTAATTTATTACTCTCTCTGTAAAGCAGGAATAATAATGGCACCTGTTTCATGGTGTTAGGTGGATGGAACCAGATAGTCACAAAGTGCTTAGCAAACTGCCTGATTCACAGCAAGAGCTGAATAAGTCTTAGTTCTTAATGAATAATGTTGGGTGGTGGTTTTTTTGTTTTTTGTTTTTTTTATCCTTCACTAGACTGTAAACTTCTCAAGGTCAGTGCCTCAGATTTTTCATTCTTGTGGCCACCATCACTACCTCAGCTATTTGAAACAGCGCTGTCCAATAGAACTTTCGGTAATCTGGGCCATCAAATATGGTAGCCACTAACCACGTGTGTTATTGAGTGTTTAGAATGTGATTAGTGCAGTTGAGAAACCGAATTTCTTATTTTACTTAATTTTAATAAATTTAAGTAGCCATGTGTGGCTAGTGGCTACTGTATTGGACAGTGCAGGTCAGTAAATGTTACTGAATGGAACAAAGAATGAATGCACCAGTATATGAAAGAGAGAGAGAGAGTGATGAGTTGAAAGAAGTGGGGAATACAAAAGAGAAAGAGAATAGCGGACTCAGAGTTGGTAGATACCCTTAAACGCCATCTATTCCAGCACCCGTCCAGTGCTTAAATTCCTTTTCCAGTATTATGTTGCACTAGAAAAATCTGTTTTATTTTGAATATTCCTCTTTGTAACTTTTACCCTTAGGTCCTTACCCTTTCGTGTTATCACCCAAGGAGCTAATCACTCTACTACAAAGAATCTGCTCAAATATTTGAAGGTAGTTATAGCTTTTTCCCACAGCTTTCACTTCTCTAAGCCAAACAGCTCTTCATAATACAATTTACTAGTGGGGTGGTGTTGGGGAAGTTGTTCAACCTCATCCATGAGAACAGGGTAATTGTACCTACCTCACAGGGCTGTTGTGAGGACCAAATAAGATAATGTGTGCAAAGATGCTTAGCACAGTGCCTGGCATTTAGGAAGTAGTCAATAAATGTTCATTATTGTTGACAAACATGCTTTCCATTGTGTTTTACAGTCAGAGTTTAATTTGTTCAAACAGGCCTGCAGCGAGAAAGCAAAGGCAAAGGGTTTTGGTGCTCTCTGAAAAGCAAGTGAATTGACAGCATTTATAAAATGATCGAGTTACAAAATGAAGTTAATGAGGTCAACATTGATGAATTATACACACGGGCACTCTGATGGTTGTTATAACCTAGATCAATAAACGTAATTCTTAAACATCTAACAGGTGCAGTTTCTATAATATAGTACGCATATAATGAGTAAATTCAGTTTCTTACAATGAACATGAAAAAATAGGCTTTGTGTTAATCCTGTGTTTGAGGTTAAGTATTACATTCTATTAGGCTATCTCCGTTTAAAAAGTAAATTGTCATAGGAAACAGACCTGCCAGAAATTCAATTTCATGAAGACCAAAATACAAAATCGGTAAGTATCTGACTGAAAGAAGACGTTTAACCTACCTGGCTAGTGTTCTTTTGTACATGTGTGCATGCCTCCCTCTGTGATAACCTTTGTGTAAATGTTCTTTGGTTTTCTCCCTCATCTTTTCCAGTGACAACTAAGAGCTTTGTATTCTCAAAAGCACTTGTATTAGTATCAATAAACTTCTTTCCTGCCAAAGCTTCTAAGTGAATTTTACAGTAGCTTGTGACTTATGGTTAGCTATGATTTGAACCAAGACTGAGTCAAGGCGTTTGCGGCTTACAGATTTCTATTTTGTTACTGCCGTGATTACTCTTATCAACATCCTTATTATTGTCTTTGTTTCATCACTTAAGTCAGTCAGACATTCTCTGGCTTCATTCCTCAGTGCTGTCATAAAATCTGGTCCGTCATCCCACCTGCCCCATACCGACATGGATCAGTTCTCAATCAGTGCTTGTTCCTCGAGCACAGCAACTGAGCAAGCCGGAGAAAGTGACCCCAGAGGGCTCTCAGCACTGCTCAGCAATCAACATCCATCAGTGCCTTCTCCAGTTGCCTACATCTCCTAGTCCACATGTGTAACTCCCTCCTCCTCCTCAAATGTTCTGTGGCACCACTTAGCACAGGAGGCATTCACTAGAAGGGTTAGACAGTCAGGAGTTAGGCAGTGTCCTTTTGCCAATAAATATATTTGCATCTGTACACGTGGACAAGTATTCATCCTGCTACTCACTGCTCAGCTCTCCCTCTGTGCTTTGGTAGTGTCCTCTTGCAATGCTAGGATCCTGCTATATCACTCACCTCCTCTCCTACATCTTTAGCTTCTCTACTGCCTTTTCCTTCCAGACACCCTCTGGTCTGTCATCTCAGGCACAATCCCTCCCTTAACCCCATACCCTCTTCTAGCTGCCGTCACTCCCTCTTCCCCTCTCAGCCCGGCTTCTGTAAGGAGCACACTGCCCTTGTTCACACCACTTTCATTCCCATTCCTTTATCAGCCCAGTGCAGATTAGCTTCTCCCTTGTTTCTGTAAAGAAATTATTCTTACACATTCAGACATCATGTATCTACCAGTGCTGGGCTGTTGTAAATGCTGGGCCAGGCATGCCTCCAGGCACTATTCTAGACACAGACAGCTTACTCTCCCGTCTCAGTGAGTGTCACCATCATTCACTCAGCTGCCCAGTCCTGAAACCGAGGATTCATATTACTTCCCTTTCACTTTCTATGATCCCCACGCTCATTTGCCAATACTTAGAGAATCTGCCTGCTTAGCATCACCACCCTGCCTCGACTCTCCGCCTCTGCCAGTCCTCATGTCTGCTGCCTTAGATCAGGCACTTACCGGTCACCTCCTGCTTGGGTTGTTGCTGTAGCTTCTTATTCTGGGCAGGCCTCTTTCCACACCATATTCCACACTCTGTAACAGGAACCCCTCTAAAATTTAATCATGTTATGCTATGACCTACAATGATTTTTGTAGTTTTCATGATAAACTCCTGAGCTTAACCCTTAAGCCCCTTAGTGATCTGACCCCTGTTTATTGTTCTTGGTTCATCACATACCGTTGGCCCAGATCATCCTAATGGCAAAGATTCATTGAACTGCTCTTCATGTGCTGGACACTGTGCTAAGTACATTACTTTGTAATTTAAACCTTACAGCAACTCAGGATTTTGCCTGTTGTACAGATGGGGAAATTGAGGTTTAGGTTAGGAGACTTGCCAAAATAAGTGGCAGAACCAGGTTCAAACTCAGGTCTGTTTGACACTCAAGTCCCAGCCCTTAAGTGAGATACCAGCATGCTTCGAAGTGTGGACTGGGAGTACCTACATCAAAATCTCCTGGGTACTTGTTAAAATGCAGATTCCTTGGCTCTTTCCTCCCTGACCTGATGACAAAGACTCTGTGGGGACAATTCCTTGAGCTCTGAATTTTAAACACACACTCCAGGCAAGGTGCAAGGCACCTGTGTACTTTGAGTCACCCAGAACTATTTCTCCAATGCACCATACTGTTTTCTGCTCCACGCCTTTGCACAAGTTTTGCCTCTTACTGGAACATCTCTGCCTTCTTCTTATCTCTTTGTCTCTCAGGATTCAGTCCAAGTGGCCCTTCTTCTGGAAAGCCTTCCATAATTCCTCAGGCCAACTTCAAAAGACCTTGTCTTCACTGCTCCTAAACCCTTGGCTTACTCGCCCCCTCACCAGAACAGAAGCTCCTCTGCCCTATTCATCTGGCTCTCCAGCAACCCTGGACAACCCCCTGCCATAGCATGTGCCCACCAAATGTTCAGCAGATTCACTTCCAGCTTCTTTACCTTCCTGGACCATGCCCCTCCCAATAGGCTACTGTGGGTAAATGTATTTTAATTAATGTTTCCATTAGGAACACGTTCAGCTGCAAATAACAGCCCAACTCGTAATGAATGGCCTAAGAATAAAGACATTAAATTCTCACATCCCAGAAGTGTGGAAGGGAGAGGTTCCAATTTCGGTACAAGATCTCGGCTCTGCCAAGAAGATCCCAGGCTCCTTCTGCCGGCTCTTTCTGCTCTGGTTCTCTCGCAGAATGTTTCCTTTGTTGTATGAAATGAACAACCACTTTCACTTGTTCTTAGATTAATGTTCATTTAACATGCATATAACATTAATTCCCCTAATCAATTAATCTTATTTATAAGCTTCACTAATTGAAAGATTGTAAACATTTATAAATTTGACATACCTGATTTTCTTAAGCACTTCTAATGCAGAACAGAACACACAAGTTTTTCTAAGCACTGTAGCAACTCTTAGAAATCTAATTAATCAAACTGTGGTAAATCAAGTTGTTTTACAGAATTCAATACTCTTTATAAACATAATCAAATTGTCTTACGCCTTTCAATGTAACAGTATGAGTTTATAATCAATTATGTATTTCAAATTAAAATCACAAGATGAAACTGATGAATTCTCAAATATGTCAGATTCTCAGATATTATTGAGGCTCTAAGTAACAAAAAACATCAGATTCCCTGGAGCTAACGTATTTTCTCATACTTCTACATAGTCATTTCAACCGTGTATCTTTTTGTTTGTTTGTTTTGAGACAAGGTCTCCCTTTGTTGCCAGGGTTGGAGTGCAGTGGCATCACCATAGCTCATTGCAACCTCCAACTCCTGGGCTCAAGTGATTCTGCTGCCTCAGCCTCCCGAGTAGCTGGGGCATAGGTGTGTGCCACCATGGCTGGCGAATTTTTTAATTTTTTGTAGTGACATTGTCTCAATATGTTACCCAGGCTGGTCTCAAACGCCTGACCTCAAGCAGTCCTCCTGCCTCAGCCTCTCAAAGTGCTGGGATTACAGGCGTGAGCCACCATGCCCAGCCACTGTAGATGTTTTGGGGTCATATAATGAATAAGTTTGTATCTTTTCCATCAAATTTAAGTGAACTCCTAAGCAATTTCATTGGGAAAAATATAAATGGCAAATAATAAAGAAATACAAATAAAAGTTAAATATAATTTTAAATATGTATAAGATCGATTATTCTCTAGAGAAACAGGCAGCCTCACTGTTAGGAATATATATTGTTAGGAACTTTTTGGAGAACAGTTTGGCAATTTGGTCCAAGTTTTTAATTATTCTCTCCTTTGACAGAAAAATTTTACATCTAAGAATTAATCCTATAAAATACCTGCATTTGGATCAATGATGTGTGTACCTGTTATTTTATGTGTATATACACATAAAGATGCTCACTGCAACACTGTAATAATGATACGTTGCAAACAACTCAAATGCTGGCTAAGAGTACACTGGTTAAATTAATGTGGCACATCATGTATGTAGCAGCATTGAAAGAGGTCCAACATTCAACACCCAGAATGGTTTCTGGCACATAATGGGCTCTCAACAAATATGAAGGAATGAATAAAGAGTCAAAAGCAACTTGCTATACTGTTCGTTTTGTTCACCCTTTCATTCATTTATTCATTCATTCATTCAGCGTGTATTATTTGGGGATATAATGGTGAGCACAAACAGATCCAGGTACTTCCCTCACAAAACACAGTCTATTAGCAAATACAGTCATTAATTTTTACAAATTTCAACTAAGGGAAAACTAATATGAGTTATGAAGAAAAAGGACACAGTGCTATAAGATTCTATGCTTGGGCAATTTAACCAAGTCTGGGAAATTTAAAGCAAACAAATGTATATTATATACATATATTAGTAAATACATTGAAAATACTGTGCTACTTTTACTGTCTACATAAGACATTCTTGTATTATTTGAAACTTTCAGTATGTCTTGCTCTTCTAACCAGACAAAGGTATGCATACACATATAGATTTTAAACCCATATAAACAGTCTTCAGACTGTATTGGTGATTCTTGAGACAGTGGGGAAAGAAGGATGAATATACATGCTAGCCTGAGAGGGAAAAATAAAAGAAGTGGTAGAGCTACATCTGGTATGGTAGGCAGAATTCTACGGTGGCCCCCAAGACTTGTGCCACTGAATGCACACACTTCTCTGTTATTCAGTCAAATAAAAATCTAGGTGTTGCTATGAAAAGATTTTCTAGATGTATGGTAAGTTTTTAATCAGTTGACTTTTAAATTAGGGAGATATTCATAGGTGGGCCTGACCTAATCAGGTGAACCCTTAAAAGCAGTCAGAAGTCGGGGAGGTTCGAGCAGAGGAGACTCTCCTGCTAGCCTTGAGGTAGCAGCAACCATGGCAAGGACATGAGGGTGGCCTCTAGGAGCCAAGAGAGGTTCCCAGCTGACAACCAACAAGGTAACAAGGACTTCAGACCTACAACAGCAAGAAACTGAGTTCTGCCAACAACCAGCGAGCTTGGAAAAGGACACCAACCCTCAGATAAGATCACCAGCCATGGCCGATGCCTTGAATTCAGCCTGATGAGACACTGACCCGTTCTTGGATTCTTGACTCAAGGCAATTGTGAGATAATAAATTCATGTTGCTTTGTGTCACTAAATGTGTGGTAATTTGTATACCATGATAGAAAGCTAATACAGCTAGCATTGGGAATCCCAGTTGCTTGTAAGCCTGTTGTGCTTGTCCCCAGCCTGATACTTAGGAGTTAAAAAGTTGAGGGGTTGAGAAATGCTATACTACCTGATTAAGTAACTAGGTAATGGAATATAATTTGTGTCTACTACAGCTATATCCTATCAATATACCGTCTTGCCCAGAAATTTGTTTTTCCTCATTCCAATTGCAAGTGATTATGCAATTGCCTTTCAAACACTGCTCTTTCCAGAAGTATTTTTACCAGTCTTTGTTTTAGGAATGTAAGTAATACAGCCCATGCGCATTTTCTGTCCCTCTGTCAGCCACAGTTGTTGCTTACCCGTAGAACCTGTGTAGACTGTTGTTGCCATTAGTCCATCTTCCCTTAACCACCCTCCACATCCTCTTCCTCCCTTTTTTCCTCGTAGTTGTCATAATATTGGGGCATAATCTGAAGTTGTGTCCTCGGGGGAAAAGAGTCTCAGGCTCTTGGATGAAGCCTTGATTCCTTCATGTGAGAGACTGACGATCATCTCTTACCTGTTTTAAATAAGGGGTTCACATTGATTATTAACCTGTAATGGCCAGTTTTTGTTTTTCATTTCTGCATACCACCAACCAAAATAAAATTGAAGAATGTTTCATTTAAAGAAAAGGAAATTACAGTGCAATGAAGTATGGGATTGAGGACTTTTTTCCCCCTTCTCTTTAGAGTATGAAGCTGAGCAGCCTCCCTTTCCAGAAGGAAACAAAGCCAAACAAGAAGCCATGATTACTGTGAGTATTGCCCAGGCTTCAGCCTCAATCAGAGGCTCTAAAATGAGAACAGAGTGACTGCCAGCGGTTGGCAGACAGTGTCATGAGTTAGGGAGGAGGGAAAGGGATGCCACTGGAGCTAGAACTGGAAACTTGGGGCCAATCCTGACTCGACTACTGATGTTGCGACTTAGAGGGTGACACGTGATCTCTGTAAGCTGTAGTTTCCGCATGTATATGAAATGGGACAGATAATTCTTGACTAACTCGCAGGGCTTCTGTGGGGATCAAATGAGATCCTGGGTGAAAAAAGTCTTTACGATGGATCTAACACCACGTCCATGTTGGGGACAGTTGCGGATAGTGTAGGTTTCTGCACATGCCGGTGGGGAGGAAGATGAAGACTGTGCTAAGGAGGGAGGGCCAAGTACAAGGCAGCCAGGAAGGGAGTCCCTCAGGACGTCTACCTTGGAGTTAAAATTTTGGAGTTAATGGAGTTTAAAGTTTTTTTTAAAAAGCAAGGTTCTGAAAGATGAAGGAACTTGAGCAAGGTCACAGGGATGGAACCAAAACCTGTATCTTTAGACTTCTGGTAAATTCCATGACTGCAGCTGCCCCTGATGTAGGATTTTGGTTTCTGAAACATCTTTCTTGTTCTCTGATCGTTCCTTTTTCATAGCATCCTGTCCTTGCTTTATGGATGTAATTCTTTCTCACATTTCTCTCCAGATACTAATTACAGTTCTGTTCCCTGAATTATCAGTGCTTCTTCTAGGGTCAGTTGTTCCGTTTATAGATCTCGATCTTTGTCTTTTATGCTATTGATTTTCTTGATCTGAGTAGAGAGCTTTGTTTATTCGAAATTTAAAATGGAGGCCTGAGTGAATTTTTCTCTATAGCTGGCATATTAGGGTTCTCCAGAGAGACAGAACCAGTAGGATATAAATATAGAGAGAGGTGAGAGGGCATTTATCAGGGGAATTGGCTCTGCGATTGTGAAGGCTGAGAAGTCCCCTGATAGGCCATCTGCAAGCTGCAGAACCAGGAAGCTGGTGGCGTGGCTCAGTCCAAATCCAAAAGCCTCAGAACCAGAGGAAATGATGGTGTAACTGTTAGTCTGAGACTGTGACCAAAAGTCTGAGATCCTCAGGAGCCACTGGTGTTGAGTCCTGGAGTCCAAAAGCCAGAGGACCTGGAGTTCTGAGGTCCAAGGGCAGGAGAAGGAGGGCATCCTGGCTCTGGATGAGAGCAAGAAGTCACCCTTCCTCCACCTTTTTGTTTCTTCCAGGCCCTCAGCTGATTGGATGGTGCCTGTGCACACTGAGGGCAGATCTTCCCCACTCAGTTCAGTGACTCACATGCTATCTCCTCTGGAACACTCTCAGACACACCCAGAAATAATGCTTTATCAGCTATGTAGGCATCCTTTAACTTGGTCAAGTTGACACCTAAAATTAACCCTCACAGCTGGTGCAGTTTTCTTCTACTGCTACACATGTGGGTTTGTTTTCTGGATGGGTCTCTTCTATGAACAGAAAAACGCTGACTGGGAGCTCATGGACAGTGACTGTCCGCTGGAAGACTTTCCTTCTGGGTGAGCAGGCAGAGAGTCAGTATACTGAGATTAGGCAGGGCGTCTCTCCAAATCATTTTTTTTTTTTTCAGCCACCAACGTGGTACCCTACGTAGTTCTAAGTAGTTCTGCTCATTCCCAGGGCTGTTTGTTTCGTTTGTTTACAGAAGAGTCATTGGAAAGAAGGGGAAGCTGGATATATAATAAAATGCTGTGTGAACACAGCTTCATGTATATTGCGGGGGGGACTGAAGCAGAGGTGGGGAAGGTGGGCAGCAGGCCAGTGGAGCCCAGCCAGATTTCCACCTGCATATCGTTCCCGTCTCATTCCTGCCCTGCAATGCCTGTCGACTGTGAGTGTTGAGCCCTTTTGAGACTCTGGTAGGAAGTGGACGTCTGTCCTCTGGGGCAGTTTCCTCCTGTGGCTCCCTTCCCCTCTCACTTATCGAAACAGGCTTCATCCCTGTTTCTTTTGGATATGTTTGCAAATCTCTCCTTTACAGATGGTCCTCGGATTCTTTTCTCTATTAGGGGTTTATTCCTTGACTGTCATTTATGGGTGTCTCGGGGGAAGGAGACAAAAATTTATGTTCAGTGTGCCCCGTTGAACCTAAAGTCTGATACAGAATTTTATTCCTTTGCAAGGTTATAAGAGAAAATACAATTATTTGTACTGTTTCTGTGAATTGATTTCTCTCCCCCACCTACCCCCAGGTTTCACCATTGGAGGAAATGCTGTCCCACGGCTTCAGTATAGAGCACTGTTTTCCAGTTCCGCATTTCCTCGTGACCTCATGTAAACCCTGTCCTGAAGATAAAGTGGAAACAGTCAATCCAAAAACATGTGAGTAAGGAAGTGAGATTTCATCGTTTGTAGTTTTGGGCTCGTAACATTGTGAAACCGCAGGGCGGGGGTGGGAGCGGACAGATACGCCTCAGGGAGACCACATAAGTTCTTGCTTTAATTTTTATTTTTGAGAGAAGTATCCTTTATTCCACTGATTTATCTTTAAGATTAAAACGTAATAAAGATAATAAGTGACAGCAAGCATACCTTGATCCTACATTAAATACAAAGTGGGGAGAGAGAAGGGTAAACAGATGTAAAAAGGAGAAGAAAGCATCACGCTGCCTTGCTGTGTGTGTGGAAGCCAGAGGTGGAGGCTGCAGAACTGAGTCCCGGTTCTCTGGGCCCTCCCTGGTGCCAGGCCCTCTCCTGCTGGTTTTTTCTGTGCCCTCTGATAGTGTGCTTTGGGCCTGGGCCAACCACTGCTCCCACCACCGTGGCCACAAGGCCCTATCCATTATACTTCCCTTGCTTTTGTCCCTCTGGCCACACTGGCCTCCTTGCTGTTCCTTCCTTGGGAACCTGGCCTTACATGGGACCCTGCCTACATCCTCGCCAGACTACAGAGGCTCAGAGGGACATTTTAAGTTTCTTTAGTAATACAGCCCAACTCAGCAGTCTGGAACAAAACGTAACGTTTAAGGTCGTGTTACTGAACGGACAGTACCTTTCTCTGGCTCAGAAGTAAACATTTCTCCCAGATCAACGTGGGCCATTTGGGATCTGCAGTGGAAAGTTTTGTTTGTTTGTTCTAGGTCCCCCCAAAGAATATTTGGAAACTTTCATCTTCCCAGTTCTGCTTCCTGGAATGGCCAGCCTGCTTCACCAGGCAAAGAAAGAAAAATGTTTTGAGGTCAGTTGTTTGGCAGGGTTTCTTTATTTTTAAATTCTCAATAATTCATTTTTATCAGAGTACAGCTTATTATCTCAGTACCATCAAGTTGATCTCGAAATGATCCCTGTGGGAGGGAAAGCCTGTGTTTTGGGTCACTTACCCAACCCCAGCCATGCCACCTAGCTGTGCTCATACACGCGCTGCCATCTGTCTGGCCACTGGGGCTCCGGAGAGGTTTTCTGCCTTGCTTGGCCTCCCAGCTTGCTTTTCCTGTGCATTTGGCATCCATCGAGTGTTGGGTCCTCCGTTCCTGTTTATCACATGTGCTGATGAAAGCTCTCTCACCCCTTATCTGGCTCTGGATATGGATCTTCCCTTTCTGGCCTGTCCCTAGCCCACTTCATGCCAACTGTCATGCATGTAACTTGCTTCCGGAGAGGTCTGGCACACAGTAAGTGCTCAGGAAATAGCAGTCATTATCACACTGCAGTCAGTAATCTGTACAAACTGAGTTCTGATCCTGGTGCCCCCCTATGTAGATACCCATAGAGGCTCCCTCTTTTCTGCAGTTCACAAGATACTTTGGGTGTATGTGTTCCTTGCACAGTCTTGAATTCTAGAATTGGGATGACCCACACAAAGAGAGTAAAATAACAACATTTCATATTGGCCAAGCACTTGCTCTGTGCCAGGCACTTTGCTAACTGCCTTGTCATCCATTGTTTCAGTTGATCCTCACAACAGCCCTAGAAGGTTCCTCGTATTATTGTTATTTGCATTCTGCAGATGATAAAAGAGAGGGACAGAGGTTTGAAATGTAATCAAGGTTGCATGGCAGAGCTCGAATGCAGATTAAATGATTCAAAATTATCCTAAAAAGGTTGACAGTAACTACAGTGCAAAGCCCAATCAGTATGACACATCTGGGGTCTATAAAAGTATTCAGAGTTAACGATATCACCCGAGTAGCTGCTCTTCAGCATGGGGTCCCTGTCTGAGAGGACCTGCGTACTGCCCTGATGGTACTTTTAGATACCAAGGAGACAAAGTTCTCACGGGTTCTAGCAAATACTCGATTTTTCTTTAGCAGTGCCTTGACGTTACACTGCCCCTCCTGCTTCTTAATAGCCCACATTATACGTCTGCCTAGTTGCCTGCCACTTGATCCACTCAGCATAACATTCCTCGGACAGTCCTCGCCGTGGCAGTTGTGTCTTTCCTTGAGGCAGAAATGCGTTATGAGACATTGATCAGAATTTGGGCAGCACAGTTATGAAGGAAGAATTTGGGGTACACCCCAGGGCCACAGCACACCATTTGACAATGATGGATCCACACAATGAGGCCAGCAGCCCTCAGCCTGGCCTTTCAGGGCCCTGCCCTGTCTTTTCCTTCCGGTCTCATGCCCCTCTGCTCTCCTTCCCCGCTGGCACCCTCCAGCCAAACAGCACCACTCTGAGTCCCCTGCACCAGCCCCCTACTTCATGGCCTCTGTGCATCTGTTCCTTCTTTTTTCAGAAAAAAATCCTGGAGCTCCTCTTCTCTGCATATTTAAGTTCTACTTGTTTTTCCAAACTCAGCTCATGACTTCTCTCCAAGGCTTCCAGTCCCTGCTGGGCCCAAACTAGAAGTAACTGATCCCAGCTCTCAGATTTCGGAGTATTTCATCTGTTCCTCATTTTATGGCAAATTAAGACATCCTTAATTAAGACATTCTTAACCCACATATGCTTAATTTTATATGTGTCTATATCCCCTAATATTTTAAGTTACTTGAGGACAGATTCTCTATCTGATTTCTTTTTTATTTTATTTTATTTTTGAGACAGGGTCTTGCTCTGTTGCCCAGGCTGGAGTGCAGTGGTGGGACTTGAACTCCTGGGCTTAAGTGATCTCCTTCCTGAGCCTCCTGAGTAGCTAGGACTATAGGCACGTGTCACCACACCCAGCTAATTTTTCTTATTTTTTGTAGTGATAGAGTCTCATTATGTTTTCCAGGCTGGTCTCAAACTCCTGGCCTCAAGTAATCCTCCTGCCTCAGCCTCCCAAGTAGCTGGGATTAAAGGTGTGGGCCATTGCACCTGGCTTGATTTATTTTTGTATCTCTACTCAATGCCTAGTATATTCTACCCAATGCCTAGCACATAGTGAACATATAGTTGGCCCTCAGTAAATGTTGCATAAATTAATGTATAGTTAGACATCAGAAAACATCACCATTACAATGTCCTTGACCAAAACCCAGCTCTATTTTCTCTGGGAAGGCTGTTCTATTGGATTCATCCCTGGAGGAATGCCCTGGAGGGGAGAGAGAAGAAGAAAACATCCATCTGTTTCATGAGTTTAGCCAATGGGGAAAAGCAGTGGGTGGCAAATGGCACAGCCTGACTCCCTCTCATATATTAATTATGCAAATAATTTGTAAATTAGGCCTTGATTTATAGCATAGCAATTAAGATCATGACTCCGGAGTCAAAGTTACCTGATTTTGAAGTCCACCTCCTTCCCAGCTGGCTGCACAGCCCAGGATAGGTCATTCATTTTTCTGAGCCATTGTCATTTCTTTATAAGTAAAATGAGGTTGATCATAGCACCTGCTCATGGGATTATTATGCTAATGAAATGAGGTAGCTCATGCGAAGTGCTTAGGCCAGTCCCTGGACCACAGGAAACACTCGATAAATGTTAACTTATTATTTATCGTCAATGTTGCTGTGCTATAGGTGCTTCCCAGGTAGGAGGTTACACCTGTTACCTGAGTGGCCTCACTTTTGTTCCTTGGCCACCTAGAGGCCTAAGTCAGGACTTGGTCCCAGTTCCCAGAAAACCATCCAATTCCACTGTGATTTCACGAGGAAGATTTATTTTATGGATCTTTTCATGGGGAGGTGGGGAAGAGGGTTTTGTTCGCACTTATCAAGCAATACTTCATTAATCCTCTCTAGAAACATGTTCGTCCTCTCCAGGCACCACCTGTCCACACAGCCTCTGCAGACCCCCTCTAGATCCTGAACAGAATTGTTCAGCTTGCATAGCCCACTCAGCAAGACGAAAGCTCAGCACTGGCTAACCTTTCTTCCCTGGAGGCGCGGTTCAGCCGTCATCTATAGCCTTTGGGGGTAGGAGGGGGGGTGGGAGCTTCACATCTCTCATCCTGACAAAGACGTCGTTATAAGGCGTTCTTCATATTGCTCTGCCAGAAATGCTTAGTTTCGACACACAGGCCTGGCGAATTCAAATCTAGGGAACCTCAATCCCACCTCTTTCTCCTGACTCGCGGCTACAGACCTGGTTGTCCTGTCTGAACCGGGAAATGCCACAATGATCAGATCCCCTATTTTCATTAACACAAGAGGGCACTCTGCTGAAGGGGACCATAAACAGAAAAAGCTGGTAAAATCACTGTCAGCGATTCAGGTACTGACTATCAAATCCAAATCATTCTCCTCTCACCTGTCGTTTGACTAGTGCTATGATAATTGTCAGAAATAGTATGAAAAGTTAAAGAAGCTACCTCATTGATTAGTTGCCCACTGTGCGTTAGCACAGGTCAGAATGCTTTCCACGTAACACCTGGTTTCACCCTTACAATAACTGGGGTGGGAGGGTCTAAATCAGACCCTCCTTTTCATCAACCCCCTTTTACAGAGGAGGGCCCGGGAACTCAGGGAAGTTGAACATTACTCAAGATCACCCAGTTAGGAAGCGACAGAGCACATCATCAACCAAGGCCCAGATGACCCTAGAGCTTGGGCTTTCATCCCTCCTAATAAATGAGAGTTGGAAGCCATCCTCTAAACAGCTCCTAAAAATACCGATTTTTCTTCATTCACGGCTATTTTCCGGAGAACAGATTGCTACTTGCCTTAGGTTATAAAGTCTAAACTGCTTCTAATGCTTACCTATTTTTCATTTGCTCATCTGGCTTTCCCTAACAACTTAATTCTTGTCCACTATTCATGACGGAAGTTCCTTCCTATATGTGTTGTCAGACAGGTGCAAGGTGTGGCTGAGTGGAAAGGGAGTAAGGTTGGGGGCGGGTCCGAGAGCAGAACCCTCAGTCTGGCCCTGCCATTGTCAGATGGCCTTGTCTCTCTGGCTTCAGTTTCTGCTGCCAAATGAGGAAGACCAGACATTTCACAGGTCATGTTTCAGTAATTATATAGCTTTTTTCTTATCTTGCTGTTGACCAAAGTATATTGAGTGCGCTGTGCTTTTTGTTAGATTGCACAAAGGATGGAATATAATGATTAGACAATGGAATGAGCACAATGGAATAATCTTTGTTTGCATACATGTAAAGAATATCTGCAAGCAGGTTAAGTCACCCAGGTTTAGTTCTGTTCAACAAACATTCATTAAGCCCTACTATGTGCTGATCATGGGGCCAGACCCTGGGGACAGAGGATATGACATGTCCCTGTTCTCTAGAAAACCATGGACTAGTAGTAAAGCCTTTGGTAGGTGAAGGATAATGATGAGCTAAGGTCGTTTTTATTTTTCTCCCCCTTCTGTTTTTTTCACTCCTGGGATATAAGAATGAAGGAGGAGAAACGGCAAGAGTGGACCTGGTGTGGGAATTGATTTCCAGACCTTAGGGCAGCTATATTCCATTGTGCAGCCTTTATTCTAATTTATTCAGCAGTTACACTTATGATTTATACCCCTTCATAGGGCACAAAAATCAGCTGAAAGGGCAGTAATTAAGATTTTACATTGAAGGTTGCATATCTAATATTTGCCCATAAGTAATTTTATAACGAGGGAACTGCAAACAGTTTCCAGCCTCCAGGCGGTGATAAAACGCTCTTAAAGAATCAGAGAAATTTCTATTTTTTCTAGAGATTAATGAGGCATCCTCGTGCCAGCTCCTTTTTCATCTTTGACATCCCGTGGATGAGCTGCTTCTGAGACTAAATGAAAACAATCTAAACATCAACTGCTGCAGGTGCTTGAATGGAGCAGTAAAGTTTAAATTTTATAATGAATGATCGAGGCATGTAGAAAATGTGGGTTCTTAAAACTGTTCACTTCCAAGAATGGATACGCTTTAAAGACAGTCAGGCACACTCGAGTTCTTAATCCTGCTCGACCACTTCCTTGCAGTGTGGCCCTGTGTAGTCTGTGAGCCTCAGTTTCCTTGACTATTGAGGGGCTGACAGAGCCGCTACTGTCATTGGGAGGAAGAGGAAAAGTATTTAATGACGCTCACAGACACCCAGGAATGTTAGTTTCCTACCCCTCTTCCTTCCAGGCTTTGCCAGGAAGCTCAGTATTTTGAATGCCACAAATATGCAAGGGGGGTAAACTACTATTAACATTTTTCATTTCCGGACTTAGGATTTCTTAATTAAATCTAATTCCTTCCATTTTTCTCCCCTGGTCATGTAGTCTTTTGTGGGTTATTTTTGAATATTTTTGAAGGTTTAAAAACTACATTATTGCCATCTCAACATTTGTCAGACCCAAGTGGAAAGCCCGTCACCCAGATCTGCACAAGAGATTTGCATTTTCTTGATTCAGCTGTTCCTCATGTCCTGTCATTGGGAATAGATGCTTAAACTGGAGGATAACTGGCCTCCCACCAAAATTACATAACTGGAGCATTCTTATCTATCACCCACAACTGCACTTGCATCCAAATGGTTCGTACGTAGCAGCATAATTCATTGTTCATTGGGGCCATTAAAATTATATCTTGAAATAGCGTTTATATTAAGTTGCTTAGGAATAAGTGCTGATTTGTATTTTGCCCTTAACATGCTGACTACTATTTATTTATACTTGCTTTCATTATTTTCTGTTTTGTTCTACAATGTAGCCCCCACAGTGCCTGGAACACAGTAGGGACCCAATAAATATGTGTTGGATGAATGAATGAATATGGTTTCCCCAAAGTCAGAGCCTACTTTTAAGATAGGAGTTAAGTTATGGGAGCACTCTGTGGAGGCCAGTGACTTTTTTGTCAGTTTGCTGTAGCTGTTACATGCAGGAGGTGATTATTAACTGTACCTGCAGTGTTTTGAGCCTCTGGAGGGAGGGAGACCATGGGGAGGCCGCCCAGGTCTATTGGGCCCCCTGGAGCTAGAGCAAGGAGCAAATCCCCTAAAAATTAAAGGGGCCTCATAAACAGTGGAGAGCCAGAGGGTTGAACAAGAGGCTAGAATTCAAGAATAGTAGGTGTTAGCACTTTTACAGCCCTTACTTTGTGCCAGACATCATTCTATGTACTTTACCTGTAGGAACTCATTTAATCTTCCCAACAATCCTTGGAGGTGGGTACTATTATCACCATCTTACAGATAAGGGCTGTACCCCACTGAGGTTAACCAAGAAGCTCAAGTGCACACCTGGTAAGTGGCAGACCCACGATTCAAACCAAGCAGTCTGGATCCTGAGTCTAGAGTTTGACCACTACGCCGGGCTGCCAGTTGGTCTAACAGCTTGCCAGAAGCAGAGGGCAGATTCTGATATGAAGGATGGGTCTGGAGGCTGTGGAGAAGGGTGGGCAGCTAGCCAGCCTTTCGTTAGGTTGTCCTGTGAGTACTATGAAATTTCAAGGAAGGCCAGGGGGACAGAGCACAGGGGGAGATGGTAGGAGGTAACACCGAATTATTGTGCCATAGAGCACTTGGCCAACTGTACACATGCCTGGCGTGTGATGTGCAGTGTACGTGGGTGTGGGTGTAGGTGTGTTATGCAAACTGATGAGGCAGAACGTGGTACATGGTCCAGTGGTTCAGAACCCATCCTCCAGAATCAGGCAGACTCTGCTTCCAACCTGGGTCTGACCCCGACAAGCTGTGCCAGCTTGATTATTTTGATTTGGATTCACTAATCATCTGATTCTTTTATATATGTTGTTTTAAATATTATGAATTTAATAAAGTTCCTAACCAAATAGTTTGTTCATCCCTAAACATTTAACTCTTTTAAATGCTCAGAATAAAAGCTTATTTAATAAAAGCTTATCTAATAAATAAATAAAACTATTTATTGAATCTCCTCTATCCCTTATTTTTTAGAGGAGATTACAATTGGGAGAATAAATGTTAAGCATATAATTTCCATGAATTATCTCAGCCTGAGACTTAGATCAAGACTCTGTGCATGTCATGGTATGAATTTAGCAAGCAAAATAGATTTATTTAACCCTTTTTCAGATGTTTTTTTTCATCTATGTCTAAAAAAGGTCATAGAGCAGATTTAAGTGACATCTGTATGACATGAAAGTAACACCCTATAAGTAAAGTTAATGGGCCTTCTAGTTTTGCTGTGAAATTAGCTGGGTGCCAGCAGTATTTTATATTGTGTTAAACAAATACATTAATGCTTTGTGAAAGATAAAGAATGGAAAATGATTGCTTTGTACAAATAGCTGGTGGAAATACGTCTGTGGGCCAACAATGGGTATTGTATAGACGTTTCCTGTGTCCACTGATTTATGCAGCACATGTAGACCAAGCCAAAGGTAAACGAATGCAGATAATAGTGTCTAAATCTGTTAACCAATAAAGGAAGAATCATATGTAAGTTGGGAATGAGACGAAAGTTTTGGGCACTTTGCTGTCCTATATTATATTCCAGTATTTTGACAATATTTTAAAATTTTAAAATATTCATGAGTTCCTTTTTAATCAGGAAAGATTGAAGTTATAAATAAATGACATTTTTGAGTCTGTGTATTTGACCCTGCTGCCCACGCTGGGTTATTTTCTCTTCCTCCCCTTTCTTTTCCCTGACACGCAGGTGAATCACCTCACCTCCACCTTTTTGCCTTTCATTCTCCTTAATGTGGCACTCTGACCTCCAAATGCTCCGATACAACTCTTTTCACGTTCACTTAATGACCCGGTACTGCCAAGTTTGGTGACCTATTCCAGAGACAGAAAAGGAGGCCAGTCTGGCTGGGGCAGAGCAAAAGAGATAGGAGGTGATTTTGGCAGGGTCAGCCCAGCAGTGGCCATATCACATAGGGCCTTGCAGGCTGCATCAGGTTGGCTGGTAAAGAGTGTGGGTTTTATTTTAAGGGCAGAGAGAAATAATCGGAGCAGTGACCCTCCACCCTATTGGGCCCAGTGCTTCGTTGTCAAAGCATCATCTAGTGCCTTCTTGCTATCTTGAAATGAAATGCTTAGATGATATAAACTATTCCTCGGTTACCTGATTGCTGCATTGTTTACTAAACTGCCTGAAAACTTTGTGGCTTAAAATAACAATGATTTGTTAATTTCTCATGATTCTGTGGGCTGACTGGGTGGTTCTGCTGGTCTCACTTGGGCTTGCTCGTGTGGCTACGTTCATGACGGTGCTGGGATAGAAGGTCCAATTCAGCCTCACTCACGTGTCTGGGGCCTTGGTGCGGGCTGTGGGCTGGGGCATGTGGGTTCTTGCCTGTGTGGCCTCTCATCCTCCAGTGGCCACACCAGCTCCTTTATGGTGTGGTGGTCTCGGGGCAGCTTTCCAAGAGCGCAAAGGCAGAAGTGCAAAGCCTAGGCCTTCTGGAACTCCAACATTAATTCTACTGCATTCCATTGGTCAAAGCAACCCATGAGCAGGTGAAAAATAGACTCTATCTTTTCTACTTCTGGTAGACGTAGCAAAGTCACATGCAAAAGGGTATGGACCCAGGATGTATGATTAATTAGGGGGCCATTATCATGATAAGCTATCACATCTATCTACACAGTAATTTCCAAAAAATATATAGTGATCATTTATATTCTACTGAACTATAGTATAATATAAAGGAGAAATAAAATGAAAATAATTTATAAGTAATATGTGTTTTCTTTTTTAAATGCTCAGGTAAAACTACACTAGAAAATATGAAGTAGTCACTTGCTTATACCTATATATAGAATTGCCACGCATACAACAGCTACAAAAGGCAAGCTGAGTCACCTGTGTTATGTCAGTCGCTCAAATACTGTAAGTGGTGTTGCCCTTGGTGATAGGATTTTCTGAAATGGTGGAAAGCTCTTATGTTCTGAATAGAACAAAATACAATTTTCTCTTGACGTATGTGATAGTTGGTTTCCTGGAAAAAGAAATGTGTGTTGAAACCATGCAAAAAGACATAGCGTTCAAATATTAAAGCAGGTAGGTTCTAGGTTCAGATAATTATGCATGAGTTTTTTTTTTTTTTTTACCAATATCCAGGGGAATACTTGAAAATATTTAGGATGCAGGACAGTTCTTGATTGTGTGGGACAATCCTGTCCCATTGCAGTGTATAGAATACTTCAGGTTTAAAAGTCTAAGTGGGTCTGGTCTGGAGGGCTGTATTCCTTCTGGAGACGCAGGGGAGAATCTCTTTCTTTGCCTTTCCCGGTGTCTGGAGGCCAGTTGCTTTCCTTCCTCTCTCTCATCTTCACAGCCAGTGGTAGCATCACTCAGCCTCTGCTTTCGTCCTCGCATCTCCTCTGACTCTGACCCTGCTGCCTCCCGTATCAGGACCCTTGTGTTTACACTGGTCCCACCTGGATCATCCAGGTTAATCTCTTCATCCCAAGATCCTTGATTTGATCACATGTGCAAAGTTCTTTTGCCACGTAAGGTAACATAGTCACAGGTTCCAGGGATGAGGCTGTGGACATCTCTGAGGGGCCATTACGCAGCCTGCCACACCCAGTGAAGCCACCCTGTGCATCTTGAGGGGGAAACATTCCAAGGGCTGCAGGGCCAGGCAGGTCATGAAACGGGCCTGGACTAACAACAGGGGTCCAGAGGAGGCAGCTGCTGTGCTTCTCCTTTCCTGCCGATTGTCGCCTTGCAGCAGCATGGGCTCCATGTGGCCACATCTTCGGAGTTTGCAATACAAGCCCCCAGATTTTATCATGAACTGTCTCAATTTTTTTTTTTCTTTGAGATGGGATCTCCCTATGTTGCCCAGGCTGGTCTCAAACTCCTGGGCTCAAGGGGTCCTCCCACCTTGGCCTCCTGAGTAGCTGGGACTACAAGTATGCACCACCACGCCCAGCTAATTTTTTCGTTTTCAGTAGAGATGGGGTCTCACTCTTGCTCAGCCTGGTCTTGAACTGACCTCAAGTGATCCTCCTTCCTTGGCCTCCCAGAGTGCTAGGCATGAGGCACGGTGCTTGGCCGTCAGTCTGAATTTTTAAGTGTTGACAATTAACTTTAAAAAATTAAATGCAACATGCCAAACAGAACACATCTGTGAGCTAGATTTCACCAGCTGGTTACCTCTGATTTGTATTCTTAACTTCTCCTATGAGTTCCTGGTCTGTAATTCTTAGCCATTTGCTGTCTGTCCACCCTTCAACCTCAGGCCCAGCAAGACAACCTGAAGCCCCCCATACCATACCCTTGGGAACATAACTGCTACCATTTGTGAGGTACCTTTTTTTTTCCCTATAGCTTTATTGAGGCATAATTATCAAATAAATATTGTATATAAATAAGAACTGCAATGAGATGATTTGCTATACCTATACATTGTGAAATGATTACCACGGTCAAGCTAATTAACACATCCATCATCTCACATAGTGTCTTCGTCTGTTAGGGCTGCTATATAACAAAATACCATCAACCGGGTAGCTTATAAACAACAGAAATTTATTTCTCTTAGTTCTGGAGGTTGGAAAGTCTAAGCCTCAGCTCTTAACTACAGGAAGTGGCCTCTTAACCCAAATGGTGGTGGCTGGAGTCCACCTGTCCACACCCCCAGGCTGTGTGCAAGCCTTGTTAGCAGTGTCCTACTGGCTCCTGGGCTCTCTCCCTCTGCTTTCCCGACCAGACTGCATTCCCTCACCCTGGATCCAGATGCTGATCGGCCTCACCTGGCCTTTGGACTTGGAATTTGTTCTTGGGAATGCCGGCTTTTGACTCTAATTTCCTTTAAAGGACTCTGGGTTTTTGGGTGTTTTTTTTTTTTATTTTTTTTATTTTTTGTAGAGACAGGGTCTTGCTCTGTTGCCCAGGCTGGAGTGCAGTGGCACAATCATAGCTCACTGTGGTCTCAAACACCTGCCTCGGCCTCCCAAGTAGCTAGAACTATAGCTGTGCACATCACTGCACTTGGCTAATTTTTAAA
Source organism: Indri indri (assembly GCA_004363605.1). Taxonomy (NCBI): domain Eukaryota; kingdom Metazoa; phylum Chordata; class Mammalia; order Primates; family Indriidae; genus Indri; species Indri indri. The sequence goes on from RJWJ010000562.1 coordinate 186,077, forward strand.
AAAATTTTTTTGTAGAGATGGGGGCGCATCTCACTGTGTTTCCCAGGCTGGTCTCAAACTCCTGGCCTCAAGCAATCCTTCTGCTTCAGCTTCCTAGTCTTGGGATTACAGGAGTGAGCAAACCATGCCTGACTTTTTTTTTTTTTTGAGGGCAGAGTAGTTATTACACAAGTGCTACTTGTTTAGTGTAGAAAAATTAGAAACTACCAATAAGCAAAAACAAAAGCCCACGTTGGTCATAGCCCTGTTAATGTGTTTAAAATCTCTCTAGAGTTTTGAAAATTCACATACACTCATACTTACACATTTACTGCATATTAATACTGCTTTGTTTTTTTTTTTTTTTACATTAAACCCACTGTCCGCAACCTGTTGTGTTTTTTTTTTGACATAGCAATAGATCAGAAACATTTTTCCTTATACCATTAGTAACAACCACATGGACTTGCACAGTGGGGCTCCACCTTGATGTCCTGAACCGATTACCTGTTATTGCACGAAGAAGTTTCTAATTTCTCAATATTCTAAACCAGGGGTGGGGAACATGTGGCCCTCCAGATCCCCAAGTGCAGCCCCTTGACCGAATCCAAACTTTAATAAAGGGATTTGTTCTGTGAAGTTTGGATTCGGTCAAAAGGCGGCACTCAAGGATCCAGAAGGCCACACGTGGCTCGAGGTTGCAGGTTCCTAAACAACACTTCCATGAACAGCCTCGCTTACATTTCTTCACACACTTGGGAATCCACTTGTGAGCTTCCTGTGCAGTGGGCCTCAGGTGGGAAACCTTTCCCTTCTTTGCTGCCTTTATCTACCTGCTAAATTTTGTCGATATATATATATTTGGCAATGATTCCTTGGTTCATTCATTCAACAAATGTTTTTTGGACCCTTTATGTGAGGAGGTGTAGAGCTAGGCCTATTTTTATGTTATTTGACTGATTCTTTATGCATATGTATTGTTTCTATAAAAGACATTTTTTAAGAACAAGGTATTAGAATCAGATTGAGCTGGATGGGAATCTCAGCTGGGCCCCTCACTTGAACAACCTCACCTCACTGGCTGAAACTCAGTTTTCTCACAAATGAAAAAGGGACAATGATATTAACATCTGCCTCACTGGCTTGTTCTGGTCATCAGGCTGGATTGTGTGGGGAATTGCTCAGCACTGCACCTGGCACATGGTGAGTTCTCAGTAAACAATTCACTGTTACTATTGTTAGTATGTGCTGTTGTAAGCACTTGCAGAATAGCAATAATGAATATCACGGTGGCCCTGATCTCAGGCTACCCATAATCTCTGGAAACCTCCTAGTCCAAGAACTTTGTGTCTCCTATTTGATCTCTGCCTTTAGTTGGCTGAACTCATCTACTGATCTGTTCTGCATACTTGGAACATATGTAACAGGTTAGTATCCAGACTATAGGGAATTCCTACAAATCAATGTGAAAAAAAGAGAGCAACGCAATAGAAAAATAAAGTATATGATCAGGAAGTTCACGAAAGGGGAGACCTAGAGAACTGAAAGCAAATCGAATGCTTAACCTCAATAATATTGAAGGAAATCAAAATAAAACCACCGGGAGATCACTGCTCACAGATCGGCAAAAATGTGAAAGTTTGACAATATAAGGAATGGATGAAGCTGTGGAGAAGGGTACATTCGTGCACTAGTGTACAATTTCTCTTGGAGAGAAATTTGGCAGAGCCTAGTAAAATTGAAAATACACATAACTTATAACCTAGAAATTTCACTCCTAAATCTGTACCATGGCTAGAAAAACTCTCACCCTGAGGGACATTAAGTAGAACATTGTTTATAATATTAAAAAATGGAAATGACGTTAAAGTCTATCAATGGAAGATGTATAAATAAAACCTCTTTTTAACCTCTTTATTGAAGTTAATTTAAGTATCATTAAATCCACTCATTATACCCAAATGTCCATAAATGGATGAAGGGATAAACAAAATGTGGGCGGACACACACACACACACACACACACACACACACAGTGGAATAGTATTCAGCCTTAAAAAGGAAGTCCTGACACATGCTACAACGTGGATGAACCTTGAGGACATTATGCAAAGTAAAATAGCCAGTCGTGAAAAGACAAATACTATATGATTTTACTTATATGAGGTACCTAGAGTAGTCAAATTCATAGAGATATAAAGTAAAATGGTGGTTGTCAGAGGCTAGAGGGAGAGAAGAATGAGTTATTGTTGTTTAATGGGCATGGAGTTTCAGTTTTGCAAGGTGAAAAGAATTCTAGAGATTGGTTGCACAACAATGTGAATGTACTTAACACTACTGAACTGTACATTAAAAAATACTTAAGATGGTAAATTATATGTTATGTGTATTTTACCATAATTTTTTAAAAAAAGATTTAAAAAATTCTACTCATTTTAAGTGGAGCATATTTACAGAGTCGTGCAACTATCACAACAATCTAAATTTGGAACATTTCCATCACCCTCCAAAGAATCTCTCATGCCCATTTTAGTCATTCTCCATTCCCACTCTCAGTCCCAGGTAGCCATTGATCTACTTATAGAAAGTAGATCCCTTTTCTGAACATTTCCTGTAAATAGAATCACACAATATGTGTGACTTCCATCTGGTTTATTTACTTAGTACAATGTTTTTGACATTCCATGTTGTAGTAGGTATCAGTACTTCATGTTTGTTACCAAATAATCCAATGTATGGAGATACCACATTTTGTTTGGAGGTTGTTTCTACTTTTTGGCTATTGTGAATAATGCTGCTGTGAACATTTGCATACAACTCTTTTTGTGGATGTACATTTTCATTTCTCTGGTATAGATATCTAGGAGGGGAGGAAATTGGGTTTTCAACCTGACCTTATTATAGTTAATTGAATATCATGACATTTAAATAGGTCCAGATAGCAGAATCTAATTTCACCTCTTGGAATGTAGCACCTAAATATGAAATATGGCTCAAAGTGAGGGGCTGTTTTGTAATGATCTATCATTACCGGTTACCATCTAAGTGAGTGTTGGAAGGCTGACCTTACCTAACTATGGCGATCATTTTTTAAATGACAGTTATTTGTCAAATACTTCTTATATGCCAGGCATCATTTCACACTGTCATCTCATTTAATTATCACAATAACCCTGAGAGTGGGTGGTTTTATCTTCTCCATTTTGTAACTCAGGAAACCGAGGCCCAGAGAAGTACCCAAGTTCCTGTGGCTACTAAGAGGAAGGGCCAGGCTTTGAACTCCAGAGCCCAGCATTCTTTCCTGCTATGTCTCATGGTGATAAGGCAGTGGGTGCTGAAAATATTTCCCATCGTGACTCTTGGAATTGCTGTCAGATCCAGTTTGTAAGCCACCCAAGAAAACTTATTATAACTTTACAGTCATGCTTCTTTTCTTTTTTCTTTTTAACAAAAGAGCATTGATCACTTCATTTCCCAAACTTGGCTAGAAGTTGCTTTTGTTTCTAAAAATCAAAGTCATCCTCAAAGAACAAGACTTTAAAAAGAAAGTCAACAGGCTCTGACCTGAGGGTGACCCCACAGCTCTTTTACAAAATAAAGGGCAGTGGCTTTGTGGCAGGATTTTGCTTCTGTGGTCTGAAGCTTTGTCCTCTTGCTTTCAGAGGCATGGCTTTATGCCAGATGGCGGTGGTAGCAGTCTTGACTAACTGCCAATGAGGGGGAACATGATCATTTGGCCATAAATTGCATTTCAGTTATTATACACTGCACCAGTTAACTTTGTGCTGCATAACAAACTACCTCAGAAGTTAGTGGCTTAACATTACAACCATTTATTAGCTCACTGTTCTGCAAGTCAGCAATTTGGGCTGGACTTGGCTGGGACGTTCTTCTTGCCTTGGCTGGGTTCATTCCTGTGTCTGTGGTCAGCCACCAGGTAGACTGGGTGCTGGCTGGTCTAGGATGGCCTCAGCTGGGATGGATCATCTTTGTTCCACTTGGTCTCTCATCCTCCATCAGATTAACCCTAGGTTGTTCATATTGCAGCCACGCAGGGTTGCTGGAATTCTAGTGGTCACGCTCAAGGCCTCTTGAGCCTGAGTCTCAGAACTGATGTAGTGTCACTTTTGCACATCACGTTGGCCAAAGCAAGGAAGATTCCTTAAACTCTGTGAACCTCACTTTTCTTACCTGTTAAATGGGGAGGGTGATAATCATAGCACCTGCCTCACCAGGGTTGTTGGGGGGACTGAATGAGATGGTGTGTATTAAGTACAGTAAGTTGTAGCCATTGTTACTGAGAATTATGCTTGAAGGAGAGAGGCAAACGTGAGCAAGAGAAAAACCAGAGGGAGGAGAGATGGATCTAGGTCGACGGTGAGAGGAAGGATAAATTCAGTGTCAGACGGGGACAGTGTGATGGATCAGGACAGGCATATCATCGGAGCCTCTGCCAGAAGCTTCTGTCTACACAGGTCTTGACATGCCTTCTCCAAGCAGACAGCAGGCCTTGCAGGGATGCTCCAGCCCCCTTACTTTCTTGCAGGCATGACTGCGAAGCTGGGTTTGCAAATGATTTTGATCCTGAGAAAGGAGTTTCTGTGGGAGTAGAGTTTTTGCAAAGACTTGCCCTCTCCTTACTGCATGTGCATTCACCTTGACCTTTCTGATCTTCCTAATATAGTTATAGCTGCCTTCCCTGGTGCCGCTGGGCTGGCCAGAGTCTACATGAGTTGGAAGGGGAAAAAGGTTCTATGGCAGGAAATCAACTGTGTAATTGCTAAAATAGAACTTCAGCATTCTCTTTAGACAAAAGGTTGGTTAAAAGGCCACAATCCCATTCCTGTGCTACCATGCACTGGTTGTATTTCACAGGAACAAATTAAGTTTGAGAGATAAATACCATCATAAAAATTAAACATTACAGTTAGGTTGATGTTCTTAAGCAATTCCTTGACATTCAGCCATGCCTTTGGATTAGCTTAATTCGAACACAAGAGATCAGAACTTAATTAGAATTTAATTGAACTGCTCTATTAAACAGAGCTGGCTCAGTGGCTGCATTGTAAACTTCACTTGGAAATTCTTTCCAGTACATCTCTGAAAATATTTTGGGCACGCAGAGTAAAGATAATGATTTTTACTGTAAGCAATTTTTGATTAAAAAAAGGTTTATATTAGCAGTAAAAAGTAGTGCAAACTCAAATGAGTTTGTTTCAGCTGGGAAGTGTTAAGTATGCAGAGCTAAGACTCTCACATTTGCTGGAGTTAACTCTTTGAGGGCAGGTCCTGCAAGTGACAGAAATCCCCACTCAAACTGACTTAAGTATAAAAGGGATTTTTTTTTTTTCTTTTTTAAAATGTAGACGAGAGATCCACAGGGAGATCTTCCAGCCCAGTTTGATTTGGTGGCCCAGATGATATCTTCATGACTCGTTTTCTCTCTCCATGTCTAGATTCTGTTTCCTCTGGATTGGCTTCACCCTGAAATGGGCCCTCCCCTTGTGGCACCAGCCTGTGTCCTATAAGGCTCAAGTGCAGCAGGGAGAGAGAAAATCTCACCCAGAGTTTCTAATTGAGCCAGCTCAGTCAATTACCTACTTTAGAATAAGTCCTTGGAACTAGGGGAATTTAGTGGGCTGTTAAACAAACAAAAGAGCTCCACCCAAAGCACACAGCTTTAGAGTTGGGGAAGGGTGGATCCCCCAGAGAAACTCAGGGTGCTGTTACTGAAAGAAGGGAGAAGGGAAACTGGGCAGCTCTCTTGGTTAGGGCTTATCATATTTTAATTAACAGAAAACTAGCATAAATAATAAAGGAGATTTATTGACTCAGGAAACTAGAAGGTCCTGAGGTAGAGAGGGAAGGCTTCAGGCTAGGTTTGATTCAGGGGCTCAGTGATATACTCGAGGAGGACCTGGTTCTCGTCTGCTTCTCTGCCAGGCCTCTTGCAGAGTCTACTTTATCCTTAGACTGGCTTTCCTCAGAGTGGCAAAGCAGCCATGACCACAGCCTAGGCTTTGCATCCACCTCCTACAGCAAACGGAAGGAGAATGGGCAAGCTCTTTTGGAAAAGGAAAGGAAATTACTTCCCAGAAGCCCCAGAACTTCTTCTCTCCCATCTCCTCACTCTGAAATGGGTCACATGCCCATTCCTGATTCAATGAATCTCTTTGGCCAGGATAAATGTGGACCAGATTCGTTTAGGTCTAGGTGGAGTTTATCTTACCTGAAGTGGGATTATCTCACCTGCTATATCAGGGTCCACACCTGGAGCTGGAGCTGGAGCTGGAGTTAGTCATCTGCACCCATCACAGTTCCCACCCAGGTCAGGAGTTGGGGCAGTGGTGGTTGCTGGACCTTGAGTTAATAATCACACTGGGGCCAGGTCTTGCTCATTTTCTTTATCTCTAGTGTTCAGCACAGGGCTTGGCACATAGTAGGTCCTTAGTAAATATCCGTTGAACAGAATCAAACTAGAACGGTGCATCTTGTTTAATTTGGAAAGAAATCAGGAGTTTTATGCATGAGTAAAATGATGGCTGAAAATAAATTCTGTCTCAGCTTTAAATATAGATTCAATGTGGAGTCTGTTTTTGACCTGTTGGTTTATTAGAAACGTAAAACGTGGAGTCTGGGTAGAGGCGATAAGACTGCTTCTTCTTCTATCCTATCCCACGCAACATAAAATTTTCCCTTTTGGCTTTTGGGTGCTCATCAAATTCCATTACAATGAAGAGTATTATAAACCACAGTTGGTATCAGGAAACTATTTCTAACTCCTGACAAATCCTTTGATGATCTCATGATACTGAAATTTGCTACTATGAATAATTCAGTAAAACAACCCCTTTTTTTCTCTTTACATTCTTTGCCCTTGTCATAATCATTTATTATAGCTGTTTGCCTTTCCTTAATCAAATACCTGAATGTCTTTTAAAAAGTACAAGGGCTCTGGTCAGTGAGGGAAGAAACTCCATTTCCTGGCCTTGACCAATAAGGGAAATTAGAAATACCATCAGCTTTTGTTTGAAAAAAAAATTCTAAGGAGTGGAAAAAATAGATTCTGGCAGGAAAGGTGGGGTAGAATTATTTCAGTATTATTTCTTTTCATCAAGAACACTTTTAGAAATGACTGTGTGGCCTGGGCTGGAAGTCTTAGTCAATGGTATTAGTGCATGTTTTGAACTTCTTTTGAGAAGTATTATTTTTCTCTGATGAAATTTTGACTTGGTGAAAAAAACGTGAACACCTGTTTGAAGTTCTCTGTGATAAATATTTTGGCTTCTGGTTATAGGCTAAGTGGGTGCTCATTTCTAGGATCGTAGTTATTGATTGGTTTTGTCATGTCTGGGAATTCTCTACCATTTATTGTGGAAAATATCTACATGGGAAAGGATGTTCTATGTGCATGCCATGTCCACAGTCCTTAACTGCTGCTGTTTGTCCTTACTTTGTCCATGTCCCCATCTATAAGTGATTGAACCAGGAATGTGTATCGGGCCCTGGGGCAGCCACTTTGAGATGGCAAAGTGGCTATGAAAGGGTGTGGTCCGATTGTTCTGCCCAACAGGGGTTATCTATCCTGGGAGCATCTAACCATTTCAATCAGATACTCCCTTCTGGGGAGCTGGTATGTCGGACTAGCGAGAGAAGAAGGTAGAAGGAGAGAGATGCCCAGAGACAAGGACAAAGCTTTAAAAGCCAAGAGATAACAGACCTTGAAGGCAGAGAGAGGAGGAGAGAGATTCTGTTGGAAGAGAACAGCAGAAAAAGAAGCAGTAAGGAGTAAAAAAAGTCAGGCCAAGGAGCTGAGTTCCACATAGAACTAGAACTGTTGTTAGATGACTGTAGCCTCTCCTGTACCCTGAAAAGCCGTGAACAATGGTCCAGTTCTTCCTGAGACCTGGCTCTACCACCAGCCAGAGACATTCGTGTTTCCCTACCACCCCTTCTACTGTACAGTCACTGGTTCAAAGATACTTTGGGCCTCTTTCGAAGGAGGGTTTGACCATGTGATGCTTTGCTCAGTGGAATGCATGGACCTGACATATGTCATTCCAAACACATGCTTAAAAAGTCGAAGCACAGTTCATCATATTCTTTTTGTTGGTTATGCTAACTGGTGATATTTCACATAGAAGCAGCTCTGTCAGCCTTAGTCCCAGAGTAAAGACAACATGGGACAGAGAGCCACAGCTGATCGAAATGTTCATGTAACATGAATGAAAACCAAACCACTGCTAAAGTAAGATACTGAGATTTGGGATTTGGTTGTTCTTGCAGCAAAATCTAGCCGAACCTGACCAGAAAAACCCACCCTAGTAGTAGAGGAACCATGCACTGAATGTTTTGTGTTCCTTCCAGATTCATATGACAAAACCTAATCTCCAGTGTGATGATATTGGGGGAAGGGGAAGTTAGAAGGTGATTAGGTCATGAAGGTGGAGCTTTCAGGAGTGGGCTCAGTGCCCTTATAAAAGAGGCTCCGGAGAGCTACCTTGTCCCTTCCTCCATGTGAGAACACAGCCAGAAGGTGCTGTCTATGAGGAACCAGACACCAAATCTACTAGCACTTTTATCTTGGACTTCCCAGCCTCCAGAACTATGAGAAAGAAATGTTTTTTTGTTGATAAGCCACCCAATTTATGATATTTTTGTTATAGCAGCCCAAATGGACTAAGATGTTGGATAAACTGAGCATATTTCTATCCCTTGCAAGCCCAAAGAGTCTCAACCAACACAATGCCATAGCCAGCCACACTCAGTCCACTGAACTCACAGCATGTGCTTTCGAGCTTTCTAGGGTGGAATTCTATTAGTCACCCAGTGCAGACTTGGTTGCTTTCAAATGCTAGTTGTTTCTCTTCCCAGCCTTCAGTCCTCCTGTGTGTCTCCTATACATTTACCCAACATAACAGTTGGTACAAAATACTGTCTGGATTGAACCCCTATTAATTTCTGCCTTTTCTCTTTGTGGTCTGGATTTTTTATTACAATTTTCTCCTCCTCTGTCTGCAACGCCCCCCCCCATTTTATTTTTTTATTTTAATTTTTAAAATTTGGTTTTATTTTACTTTTTTTTTTAGAGACAGGGTCTCTCACTCTGTTGTCCACGCTGGAGTGCAGTGGTATCATCATAGCTCACTGCAGCCTCCAATTCCTGGGCTCAGGTGATCCTCCTGCCTCAGCCTCCTGAGTGGCTGGAAGCGTGTGTCACCATGCCTAACTAATTTTTTAATTCTTTATAGAGACAGGGTCTCACTATGTTGCCCAAGCTGATCTTGAACTCCTGGCCTCAAGCGATTCTCCTGCCTTAGCCTCCTAAAGTGCTGGGATAACAGACATGAGCCACTGTGCCTGGCAACCCCTCCCATTTTATTATAAAAAAATTTTCAAGCTGATAGAAGGACTGAGAGAATTTTGGAGCAAATACCCCCATGTCCACCACCTAGATTCTACAGTCGCCATTTGCTTTATTTGTTTTTATCGCATATCTATCCCCCAATCCATCAATCTGTCCCTCTATCTATTCATCTTGGTTTTTGGATGCATTTCAGAGTAAGTTGCAGAGTCATGATGACATGACGATGTCTTATCCCTTGACACTTAGTCTTTTTCCTTTTAATTCTAGATTTAAAAGAAAAATTTTTTAAACTTTGTTTGAGGCTACCTTAACCATTTCCTCTGCTCTCCCAGACTTGTGCATTTTCACCCTTTAACAATCAAGAACTCAGTGTATTTGTCCACATTACGTAAACCTTGGGCACCCACAGTGTCTTAATCTTGCTCTTTAATTTTTCTCTCTCTTCCTTCCTTCCTCTCTTATCTCTTCACTCACCACAGCGTTTCGTTTGCTTTTCCTTCTCTCTTTCAGTTGCCCAGCAGATAATTTTTAAACTAAACAACAGCTGAACAATGTCCCCACTGTTCTGCCTGTCTGGGTATGCATAGCACGTCCACGCTTGCCCAGAGCAGAAGGAAAACACAATTTCTTCCATTTTATTTCTTTGCATCAAAAGTGATTAAATCTGTCTGCGTGACCTTCATACATCAGACCGTTTGGCTGTTTTTAAAGTCTATTTATTAGAGTAAGTCAAGCTGCGTTCCCTTTCATAGAAGAAATCTTTACCACTAAATGATGTGATAAATGCCACGGACACAATGCACCTTTTGTAGGACAAGAGAGAGACGCTGCCATCTTACAATCACCAGATTGTTTAAATTGTTCTACGGCAATTCATGCTAGTTACATATTTGCATTGTTGTCCAAGTATTTTCTTATTTTGGTCAAACATGGCTTCCTGAAGGATATCCTACCCTTGCAAGGCAGATGCGAAGGCCCCATTACATGGTCTAGTACTTTCAGTTTTATTTCCCTGGGCAGCAGTATTTCAATTTTTTTTATAAAAGGCTATCAGCAATGAGGTAAAAGACTGCAAATATTCTCCAGCAACTCAGGCACTGCTGTATTTTATTTACTAAAAGCTGTAATAAAGCTTTCGGTAAAAAATCTTAAGGAGCACTTTCCTTTTTGTTGAGCATCAATTTCCCAACAGTCGTTTCAACCTTATCTGGGATTATAAAGCTGAGTTGGCCATTCGAAAGTGATGGGGGGAAAAAGGATGGAAAAAAATGTATAATAATATATGGGGGGAAGAAAGTAAAGAGAAATTATCCAAAATTACATTAGCAAATCCCACTTTTAAATACCAGAATCCTTGCGCATGAGTTCCTACTTTGATGCTTGAGAGTTGAATGGTGAATTCATTCATTCATTTACTCCATACTCGTTGATCACCTGCTGTGTGCAATGCGATCAGTTAAGCACTGGGAATACAAAGAGAGGAAGACAGGTTTCCTGTCCTCACAGAGTTTATAATTCGGTAGGGAAGATGGATATATGGGCAGACAGTTACGTTTCGGTCTGAGGTGCGATGACAGAGGGCACACAGAAAACCAGGGCAGAGCCTACCCCAAACCGAAGCGTGTGCGAGTGCTCAGAAAGGCTTCCTGGACAAATGGGAGTTAGCCAATCGGAGAAGAGAGGAATAGTATTATACTTAAAACTCTTTCTGTTGCAAGTGATAAGCAACCCAGGGCAAACTGGCTTAATCAAAAAAGTAATAAACAACCCAGTGCAAACTGACTATATTGGCTCATGAACCCAAGAGGCTCAGGGACCTTTGGCTCCAGTCACAGCTGAGTCTATGGTCTAGTGCAAGGCCATCAGGAATTTGCCACTGGTGGTCTACCCAGCAGCATCTCTCTTCTTCCTGTTCATGGAACCCCAAATGTGTTCACTCTCTTTGGAGCTGCTTTGTCTTTCAGGAGTGGCTGGGCTTAACTAATTGTTAATACTTCTGCAGTAATCTTACTTCCAAATAAGATCACATTCTGAGGTACTGGGGATTAGAACTTCAACATACAGATTTTGGAGTGACACAACCCCTGACACGCCACCTTTTTCTCCTCCATCTCACTGGTCTCCTGACGGTATCTCCCATCAGTTGGACCCAACTAGAGAGTAAAGGAGCCTGACTGATGTACCCTAAAATCAGCCCCCTGAGGCACACTGTGGGTAGAGAAGGGTGGTTCTGGAGGGGCAAAGAGAGCTCCCCGAGTACTTTGTATTGGCTTCCTTCTTGGGAAGGATCCCTCTACATGGCAACCAACACCTCTAGACTGCGTTGGTTCTTAGCCCCTGCCATGTTAAAATGAGAGGCAGGGACTCTCTTTCTCCCAGATTCCATAGTAATTCTCTCCAAGGAGCTGACTGGTTCTCCTTGGGTTTCAAGAAGAGATTTAAATGGAAACAGAAGACAGGATACCCGGCGCTCTGCCTCATTGCCCTTCTCCGCACGTCTTCTCCCCCATCACGCCGGGGTGTTTTGTCCCTGTGGCTTCCCAGCTATCTGTCACCTAGGGGCCACATTCAATTGCATGTAATGAAAACTCAAGAACGGTGGTAATGAACCAAATGAAGTTTCGTTTTCCTTATGTGTTAAGATGTCCAGAGTAGGGCAGGCCCAAGCTGGTGCAGTAGCTTAAGGAAGTCAGTGAAGGCCCAGGCTCCTTGTACCCCTGCTGCACTTGCAGCCTCGCATCTGCGTCCCAGACTGCAATAAGCGGAAGGAAACTTCAAGGAAGAAGGGGCAGCCGAAATCAGGGAAGTAGAAATTTGTCAGAAATCCCTAGGATATGTCTGTTTCTATCTCCTGCGGCAGAACTGTGGCACATAGCAGTCCCTTGCTACATAGGAGCCTGGGAAATGTAGTTCTTTGGCTGAGCTGATTGCCATTCGGAAGCAATCAGGTTTCTGTTAATAAGGATGAAGTGGAGAGTGGACACTGGGTGCACAGCTAGCCACACTGCCAGTGGCACCTATGTGCTGGGTACCCAGATTTGAAGGTAGCACCCAGATCTGCTGTTTTGAGGATTTGGATGGACTTGGGGAAAGCAATACAATTACTCAGAAAAGAGAATCATGGTCTAGATTTAAATTACAAAATCTTTCTAAAACAATGCCAAAAGCATGTAATAAGCCCCCACTATGAGCACTGCCTTTTATTAGTCCTGCAGCTCTCAGAAGACGTGCTTATCAAAAGAGGACTGGAAGAAATGTCTTCAGAATTCCTTACATTGCCCGAGTTACTGCTTGTTGATGTACTTATAAAGCTTATAAAGGACTCATGCATATTTATGCATGCAGTCAATTAACTTCTCTTCCCTTGTCCTACTCAGACATATGGGCGAAGTAGGAGTATACAGTTGACCCTGTGCCAAACTCTAGCACAGTCAAAAATCTGCATATAGGCTGGGTACCATGGCTCACCCTGTAATCCCAGCACTTTGGGATGCCAAGGCAGGAGGGTCACTTGAGGCCAGCAGTTCAAGACCAGCCTGGGCAATATAGCAAGACCCTGTCAATAAAAAAAATAGAAAAATTATCAGGGCATTATGGCACACCTGTAGTCCCAGCTACTCAGGAGGCTGAGGCAGGAAGATCACTTGAACTCAGGAGTTTGAGGTTGCAGTGAGCTATGATCATGGGCCTGCACTCTAGCCTGGGCAACAGAGAGTGAGACCCTGTCTCAAAAAATAATCTATAATACATACAACTTTTTTATCTTTTTCTTTTTTTTTTTTCTTTTGAGACAGAGTCTTGCCCTGTCGCCCTAGGTAGAGTTCAGTGGCATCATTATAGCTCACTGTAGTTTTAAAAAAAGAAAATATTATTACGAAAATCATAAGAAAGAGAAAATATATTTACTATTCACTAAGTGGAAGTGGATCATCATAAAGGTCTTCATCCTCATCATCTTCACCTTGAGTAGGCTGAGGAGGAGGGGAGAGGAAGAGGAGGGCTTGGTCTTGCCGTCTCAGGGGTGGCAGAGGCAGAAGAGGAAGGGGAGGCAGAGGAGGGAAGAGAGGCAGGCACACTCGCTGTGACTTTTATTGAAAAAAATCCACGTACAAGTGGCCCCGAGCAGTTCAAACCCATGATGTTTAGGGGTCAAGTGTAATTTAATTATCTCTTTTCTCTTTAGAGGAAAAGAACCAAATTCATTGCCTGTGATTTTCTGACGGAGTGGTTATACAAGTGAGTTGTTCATGTCTTTGAATATTCGATGACCCTAAGGATTCAGTAGCGTTCATTTGCAAGCAGCACAGCAACAATTGACTTGAATTCTTACTTATTGTTTTCTTGTCAATCAAACATATGGCATCGTGACCAGCCAAAATCCAAAGAGGATAGGGGAGCCGTTCACAGAATTCTTCTCCATTCCGTTTGTGAAGGAGTGGCTAAAGGACCAGTAAGTACACCACAAGGCTTCGAGTAATTTATTCCTAATTTTAAGATTGTGTTAATGATAGTTTTCTCCAATCTAAGAGAACTAACTCATGTGATCCATCCAGGACCCTGGGTCAGTTATATCTGTGGCTCTTGTCTCTGCTTATTTTTAGCCTAGGCTAAGCTCATCCTATCTATGCCAGTAATTTCACTCAAGAAGCACTTCAGAAATAAAATAGAAAACTTAAAAAAAAATTCTTAGCATAAGTAATGTTTCTCTCCATTCTCTCTTGCTTTCTCTTTCTCTCTGAAGGCCATTATGTCTCAGGAACTATTACTAAATTTTCTAAATGTTGAATTTTATTTATATGCATCAATTCTCCATTTGTAATGTTAGAACATGGCAGACAAAGTTAAATCTCTCTTTGACCACTCTAATGTGGGTCTCCTCCCCACAAAGAGGTAATCAGTTCAGTCTACAGTGCATCCTTCCAGAGCTCTTAAAATTTAATAGTTATTTGGGCCGGGCATGGTGGCTCACACCTGTAATCCTAACACTCTAGGAGGCTGAGGCGGGCGGATCGTTTGAGCCTCAGGAATTTGAGACCAGCCTGAGCAACAGTGAGACCTCGTCTCTACTAAAAATAGAAAAAATTAGCCAGTCATGGTGGCACATACCTTTAGTCCCAGCTACTCGGGAGACTGAGGCAGGAGGAGGGTCACTTGAGCCCAGGAGTTTGAGGTTGCAGCGAGCTATGAGGATGCCACTGCACTTAGCCAGGCGACAGAGTGAGACTCTGTCTTAAAAAAACAAAACCAAAAAAACCCCCTAAAATTAGTTATTTAACTATATGAAATTAGTTTATATCATATAAAATTAGTGCTAATCTTTGGTCTGAGCTATTTTTTGTCAATGATGTAACAGTGATGATGATGATAACAGCTGATGTTTACTGAGCCCCTTTATCACTGTTCTCAGCATTTGCACCAATGAACTAATTTGTTCCTCATAACAATGTTATTATTACCAGTCCTATTTTGCAGATGAGGAAATTTATATCTTATTCTACAGTTTGCTTTCATTTAACCCAAATACGTACTTTTTTTTTTTTTTTCGAGACAGAGTCTTACTCTGTTGTCTGGGCTAGAGTGCAGTGGGGTCATTGTAGTTCACTGCAACCTCAAACTCAAGTGATCCTCCTGCATTAGCTGCCACACCCAGCTTACTTTTCTATTGTTTTGTAGAGATGGGGTCTCGGCTCTTGCTCAGGCTGGTCTCTAACTCCTGGCCACAAGCAACCCTCGCCCCTCAACCTTCCAAAGTTCTAGGATTACAGGTGTGAGGCACTGCACCCAGCTCTCAAATACATACCTTTGAGATATAGTCATGTTGATTCAATTATATCTAATTCATGCCTTTTGATGGCTTTAAAGTATATTTCATTTCTAGATTAGCATAATACAGTAATTCGTACAAGAAATATTTATTGAGTACTACTGTATGTCAAACATCATTCCAGGTACTTGAGATAGAGCGGTGAACAAAGTAGCTCCAAATCCCTGCCTTCATGGAATTTATATTCTAGTGGGAGATAACAGATAATAAGTAAATAAGTAAGTGCTATGAAAAATAAAGCAGAGGCTGGGCATGGTGGCTCAAGCCTGTAATCCCAGCACTTTGGGAGGCCAAGGTGGGAGGATCACTTGAGGCCAGGAGTTCAAGGCCAGGAGTTTGAGAGCAGCCTGGACAATATAATGAGACCCAACCTCTATAAAAAATTTTAAAATTAGCTGGATGTGGTTGTGCATGCCTGTAGTCCTAGCTAGCATGCAGGAGGCAGAGAGGGAGGAATATGTGGAATATTGAGGGGGCTTAATTTTATATAGAGAAGTCAGGAAAGATCTCACTTAGAGGATGACAGTCAAGCAGTGTTCCACTACTTTTCCACTATTTTAAGCCATAGGTGGAAGAACAGAGAGCTCAATTTAGCAAAAGTAATGTATTTTGCCTGTTACTTTGAAAATGTTTCCATGCCAGCCCTGTGTAAGAACAATGGCAGGAAATTGAGGCTCAAGGAAATCAAGTGAGACTTACAAAGTCACATATTAAACAGAGTGGAAGACCTTCAATTAGACACTTAGGCCTCAAATGTCACATCTTTTGTTAAATCTGCCCTCCTTGAGAATGCCAAGTTCAATAGACTCTTGGCTGACTTTTTCAATTTTGAGAATTAAAAACCTCTGGATATTACCAGTTTTTTTTTTTAAAAAAAGGAGAGCAATATTGGAAAACCTTATTTAGCTTCTACACCTGTGCCTAATTTTGTCTGCTGTGAAATGAAAGGCCCATAATTTATTGATTTGCATGTATTTTTCTAAGACAAGATTTTTTCAGTATCATTCTCCAAGTTGCTGCTATGTGTTGAAAATGAAACATTTTCCCACTCGTAATAACCAATGACAAGGAATCTGAAAAATAAGAGAACTTCTCTAAATGAGAATCCTCTCAAATCCCTGGTCATTTATTGTGCAAATATCTTAATTTAAAACGGCATCTGACATTTGCCGGCAGCTCCTCTACGTACGCTGAAAAGTAGCAGTAGCAATCATTTCACTTGCACTCGCCATCAACAGAAACCCAAGAGCTCTTGGTTTAACTGCCATTTGTGTTCTCTACTTCCACTGCCTTTCAAAGAGTTGCCCAGATGCATGATAAAAATTAAAATGATGCTAATCCAATTCACTTGATGCAACTACTCAGTTCAGCCACATAGAGCTTGGTACTGGGGAAAAAACAGAGATGAATGAAGTATGGCTCTGGCCCTTGGAGTGAGGGATGTGTCTACAGCTAGTCTCTGCAGTGAGTGTTGTAATCCAAATGTTAACAAAGCACTGAGGGGAAATGGGGAAGCACGAGACCATCCACGTGCCCTCCCTGCAGGCCTGGAGTCAGCCCAGCTGGGGCAGTGGCCAAGCTGTGTGCCCAGATTCGGTCCTGAGAGGCAAGAACTCAGGTGCTGTATCCTTCTCAAGGATAGTCTTGAGCAGAAATAGAGAAGCAAGTAGGAATGAAAGTTCTTAAGGGGAATGAGGGTGGGAGCTAGGAAACAATGTCTAATCCAGTTTTTTCAACCTCAGCACTATTTACATTTAGGACCAGATCATTTTTTCTTGTAGGGAGCTGACCTGTGCATTGTAGGATGTTTAGCAGCATCTCTAGTCCCCACCCACTGGCTTCCAGTATCACTCCCCCTCTACAGTTATGACAATCAAGAATATCTCCAGACACTGGCAAATGTCACCAAAGATGGGTGAGGCAAAATCCTCCTTGGTTGAGAACTCTGATTTAATCCAGTGGTTTTCTATGCTGGTTGCTCTTTCGAATCATCTGAGGAGCTTTGGAAAAATATTGGTACCTGGCTTTACCCAGGACCCATTACACAAGAATCTTCAGGTATAGCCTGGGCACTGGTATTTTTTTTTTCTTCTAAGCTTCCTAGGTGATTCTAATATACAGCCAGGATTAAGCTGTCATCCATCCATAAGGCAGAAGATGCTGCATCTAAGAAACAATAAATAGTATAATTGAGCCATTGTTCTGCTAAGTGCTTTTACACATATTATCTCATTTAATCCTTGCAACAACATTAGGATGTAGCTAGTAAAGCTGAGAGCATAGAGCCAGGAAGTTGACAGTGAAGTAAGATGCGTCTTGGACCAACATGGTGATTATTGGGGCAGGAGCATGATGGATGGACATTGTGAATACAGCTTAAAGATACAGATTGGAGGAAAATGCATCTTGAGGGGGAGTCTCTGTCAAGGCTTTTTAAAGGAAGCAAAAGATAAAGATAAAGATAAAGTCCTACAGTAGGACTTTGGGCGGTATGGAGTTGGGGTTAAGAGCATGAACTTTCAGGACAGACAAACCAGTATTCAAATCTCCACTCTACCACTTACTGATTGTATGACTTTGGGCAAGTGTTTTATTTATCTATTACTGTGTAACAAATTGCCCCAAAACTTAGTGACTTAAAGTAATAAATATTTATTATCTTTCAGTTTCTATGGGTCAGGAATTTGGAAGCAGCTTAGCTGGGTGGTTCCGGTTCAGAGGCTCCCACGAGGTTGCAGTCATGATGTCTCAGGGACTGCGGGCATCTGAAGGCTCGACTGAGGCTGGAGCCTCTGCTTCCAGGATGGCACATAGACATGGTGCTGGGTGTTGGCTAGAGGCCTCAGATTTTCCCCATGTGGGTCTTTTTCATGGGCTGCTTGATTATCCTCATGACGTGGTAACTGGCTCCCTTCAGAGTGAAAAGACTCAAGCACAAGAAGGAAGCCATGGTGCCTTTTATGACCTAGTCTTGGAAGTCAAACACCTGCATTTCCACCACATTCTATTAGAAGCATGGTACAATAAGTACCATGTTTGAAGGGAGAATAATTAAGCGCCATCTTATGAAGGGAGGAGTATCAAAGAATACGCGGGCATACATCATATTTTAAAAGCACCACAGCAGGTCTGTCTCTAAGCCTCCATTTCCTCATTGGCAAATGTGGTGGTTGTGAAGCTGCAGTGGAATGATGCAGTTACAGATGGGGTGATTTGCACCCAGCCTATAGTAACATGTGGCTTACTAAACGGAAAGTGGTGGCTGTTGCCATTGGCAGACACTGTGGACTTAGGAAGGGCATTCCAGACCAAAGACCCAAAGATGGGAAAAAAGACAGGACTTGGTCCAGCGTAGCTGGCTCCTGGGGTGTGTGAGGCCCTGGGGATGGGATGGGAGATAAGGCTGGAAAGTTTGCAGTGAAAGCACGAAGTTTGGGCATTATTCCATAAGCAGGAGAGAGCATGCGGAGGTACAATGGGATCAGACTGTTTTGGAAGTATAATTCACATGACAGTGCGGAGGATATATGAGATTGGGGAATGCCCGGAGTTGGGGCTACCAGTTCCAAGGCCAATGCCATCATTACAGCCCCAAGGTATTGAGTTAGGGTGATGGGTGTGGAAAAGGAGGGACATGGGATGAGTAGAATGGGTGGATGACACAGGTTAATTTTAGGGGTAGAGAAGGGAGGTACTGTAAAGGTGGGATTTGCTCCTGGGGATGTAGGAGGCCCATAAAGGAAGCCAAGAGACCTAGCCAGAAAAGCCAGTGCAAGGGTAAACGTGATGATTCCTGTCTGGGGCACGTTGAGATTGAGGTGCCTCTAGGAGATCCCTACTGGAAACTCTGGCCCGAAGCTTAGAAGTAGGGTGTGGACAGAAACGTTGATTTGGAAATCAAGATCCCCACATCAAATGTATGGATTAAGCCAAGATGGACAGACTGAACTTATGGGTACCCTAGAGTTGCTTCCAGAAGTTTGCTGAAGGAGGCACTTACTCTGAATCACGTGGTTGGCAGTGTGCCCCTGGCCTGTCTTGAAGTCAGGTTTGCAAAACAAGCCATCGTTTCACCTTAGAGTCTATGTGGATTTGAAATGACTGGTGGGCAGGGATAACGGTGTATTCAGTTTCTGTTGGTACTGTCACAGATCACCACAAACTCAGTAGCTTTCAAACAACACAAATTTATTACCTTCTAGTTCTAGAGATCCAAAGCCTGACACGGATCTCACTAGGCTAAAATCAAAGTGTTGCCAGAGGCATATTCTTTCCTGCAGACTCTGGGGGAAAATCCATTTCCTTGCCTTTTCCGTCTTCTAGAAGCTGCCTGCCTCCCTTGGCTCACGGCCCCTGCCTCCATCCTCCAAGCCAGCAACGTTGCATCTCCCCGAGCCCCTCTCCTGCTCATCTCTCTTGGACTCGCTTTTCCCTCCACCTGCCACTTCTAGGGACTCGTCTAATTGCATTAGCTCACCTAGGTCTTTCAGGATACTCTCCCCATCTCAAAATCTTTAACTTAATCGCATCTGCAAAGGTGCTTTTGCCATTGTCAGGTAACATATCCACAGGTTCTGGGAGTTATGATGTGACATCTTTGGGACCCATACTCTGCCTTCCACAAAGGGTAATAATGAAGAATATGGGGGAATGG
The DNA here is from genome assembly GCA_004363605.1 of Indri indri. Classification (NCBI taxonomy): domain Eukaryota; kingdom Metazoa; phylum Chordata; class Mammalia; order Primates; family Indriidae; genus Indri; species Indri indri. Next base: position 205,901 of record RJWJ010000562.1, read on the forward strand.
AAGGTCCCTCCCTTCTAGGGATCACTCCATTTTCCCAGGGATCACTTACATTTTAAAACGGTATTACAGGTTTTGTAAAAATGATACATGCTAAGTGAAAAAATTCCAACAAAACAGAAAAATTAAAAGGAAAAGGGCACAAATCATCTAAGAGCCCACCTCCTGGTGACAGCCATTGTTAACATTTTAGTGAACTTCTTTCCAGACACTTCTCTGTGCATCGGCACACATGTATAGATGTAAGAGGATGTGTATTTATTCCTCTGAGACCAGAGCTAAAAGTGAGAGAAAATTTGAGGTGGAGGGGAGAGGAGTTGAGAAAGTTCACAGTGGGTGCTGTCATGCTGGTTGTTTTCATGGGCGTGAAGGCATCTGCTGAGAGGGAGGCCGAGGCACATTCTGGGGGCTTAGGGAGGACGGGCCGGGGTTGCAACAGCTGCTCTGGTGAAACTGATAGGGAATCTACTAGGGATAAATCACGCCCAGCTGATGGCCTGAATTTGCGGTGCACATAAACAGCCTGCTATGCGACTGTCGCCAGCAGCCCTCGGCAACCCTGAAAACGGGGTGGAGGGAACAGATGGTTGGTAAAATCCGGGTTGAAGACTGGCAAAGCTAATCGAGTAAAAGGTCTAGACTGGGCCCGGGGATCTTAGGTACAAGTGAAAACATTGTTTCCTTTTCTAAGAATAATATCTTACATTTTTATCATACATGACCATGTTTTCTGAATTACGTGAACGCCTTAACAACCAATTTTCAGGAAGAGAAACACAACATCATGTGTTCCCATTGAAATTAAGTGACATACCAAACTCAGAAACACTAAAATGAGGATGGTGGGGTCCACCTCAGAATCAAGAAAATATGTTTTTTAAAATTCCAATGTGTGGCTTTTCATTGGATCTTGATTCAAAGAAACAAGCTCTATAAAAAAATTAGGAGACCAGTGGAAATTTGAACACTTAATAGTTGATGAAATAAATTATTATTTCATTTGAGGTATGATAGTAATTTCATAGTCATGATTAAAAAGTTATTACTTCTTAGAGAAACATGCTGAAATATGTATGAAATTAGATATTCTATGGATGGGGGTTGGGGGAGGGAAGTTACCGTTAACTGACATGGAAAACAGTGTATTTGAAGCTGGTGGACACCTGGGTTCATTTTATTTTTTTCTGTCCACTTTTGTATATCTTTGAAAATTCCCATAATAAAAAATTAAAAGAAAAAGGAAAAGTGAGATTTTTCAGAGCTCCCCATGAGCACCGTGGGCAAGGAGGTCTCTATTGACTGGCAGTGAACCAGGAGGGCTGTTCCCCACTAGAGGAGGCTGGAGGGACAGACAGTGGGGGACTGAGTTTTCATATGATCATGTTGCAAAACTCAAATGGAAAATGATCCTGGGGCAAGGGGAGAGGGCAGGTGCAGCCCAAGTGAGAAGGGTTATGGTGCTGGAGAGGCTTAGGTCACCCCTCTGAGTCACCCCTCCTGATGCCTGGCTCTGAATACACACAACTTCCTGACCAGTTCTCCTGCATTAGTCTCAGGCTCCCTCCCATCTCCAACCCAAAACCAAGGCCCCCCAGCAACAATGAGAAGGAGGGCTAAGGAGACCAGAGCCTTGGATTTGCTGTAAAGAACATGGCTCCAATAATCTCAGTTCCAGGGGAACAAGGAAATGGCTTTCTAGATCAAGGGTCAGCAAACTTTTCTATAAAAGATAGTAAATTTTTTAGGCTTTGCAAACCACAGGTGGCCTCTCATCTAGTCAACTCCCTGTGGTAGCATGAAAGCAGCCATAGACAATAAGTGAAAGAATGGGTGTGGCCGTGTTCCAATACAACTTTATTTACAAAAGCAGGTGGTGGGCCAGATTTGGTGCATGGGCTATGGTTTGCTGATCCCTATTCTAGGTAGACACCAATAACCTTGCCAAACCATGCTCTTATGTAAAAGAAACAATAGAAATAGAAGTGAGTAGGTAGGAAAGACAGAAAGAGAATATTATAATGAGATCAGGAATTCGGGAATTTGAACTGTGACAGTACTCAGTGACGAACCATTCTAAGATGTGACCATTCTATCGGGTGACTGACACAGAGGGAAGGTAGGGTCATTGGAAACATGTGGACCCAAGGCCACAGTGCGGGAGGTGTCAGCAGCTTGGATAATGAAGTAGGTGAGAAGGTTGGTGGGAGGTGTTGAGGAAGATGACAGTGATTCTAATCCCAGCACTGTCAAAGGAAGTGTAGGAATGTCCTGAAAGTCAAAGGAGTGGCAGTGTACTGTAGTGGTTGGGCTCTGGAATCACAATCTGCATTCCAAACCCAGCTCCACCACTCCCGTCTGTGTGACTTCAGGCAAAGATGACTTAATCTCTCTGAGCCACTATTTTTCCATCTGTAAAATGGTTTTGCATCTAAACAAAGAAAGTTCCCTACCTGAGGGGAATTCTGGTGCCGGTTATTAAAAGAATACATTTTTCCCCACTATTAATACATGTACCAAACAGCTATGTTCCAGCTATTTAAAGGGAGTTATTTAATTTGTTTATTTATTTGGCTAATACTTGTTGAATGTTTAAATGTGCTACAAAATTATGGAGCAGATATACCATTTGTGTGCCTTGGAACTATGAAACAGAAAAACATGGTTCCTGTCTTGACAGGCAGTCAGATATTGTGTATAGTTGGATCGAAGTATATACATACTTCATTTATGCTAATTCAACAATATACTCTTGGGTGTAAAGAGAGAGAGAGAGGAAAAAAGGAATAAGAATTTTTAAAATGCAAGCAATTCTTGCTATTTTGCTCTGGAGGTGAAACATAAAATAGGACACATAACTCAGCTCTTTTCTTAGTTGTTCTCGGTTTTATGTGCCCCTCATAACATAAGCAGCTCATAAGACAACTACTACCTTCTGTCTGTCTGTCTGTCTGTCTGTCTGTCTGTGTGTAAATATCTACTTGCGTACCTACCTACCAAACATTTACATCATGTTTACTCTGGTAATACTCTGAACAATTTATAAATATTACCTAATTTAACTCACACAACATAAAATAAAAATATCACCATAAAAATATTATTATCCCCATTGTATCAGACTAAGCTAGTCTGGGTTGCAGTTATAATCAATACCAAAATACCAATGGCTTAACCCAATAACAGCTTATTTCTTGCTCATGAGAAGACAGTTGCAGGTTGGACAGCCCTCTTATCAATTATAGCTATATAATTTAAACTATGTGACCTGTAGGGTCATTGAGGCAAAGGAAGAAGAGAATGAAGGAGGCACCTCAGTTCTTAACCTCAGTCTAGAATGTTCTTAACCTTCTCACCTGTCCCCAGAGAGCATGGCCCCAAACCAACTCCAAGGGAGGCTGGGATATGTAAGGGAACACACGGATATTGGATGAATGTAAGCTGTCCTGGCTACAGGCATATTTCTGGGAAAGAACTGAGGCCCAGAGAAATTGAGTTTTTGCCCAGGGTCCCAAGCCAGTAAACAGCAGAGGCAGGATTTCAACCCAGGCACTCTGGCCACAGAGTCTGTGCTGTCTGTACCCTCTCTACTGCTGCCTCTTCTGCCACCGGGTACCTAAAGCGATCAGTATTGAGACTAGGAGAAAACTGGCTGTGTGGGAACACTTGAAAGATGCCATGACTTTGAATGGGTAATTTAAGGGATTTTAAGGGGAAATTTTGACTAAGTGGATTTTCATCTATGTTGATTTTAGCCTACAGCCCCTGTGCAAGGTGCAACTCCTCTGTGTATTATGTGTTCGCTAGCATTTATTGCCCTAAATAATCCTCCCTACGAGCCTGGGGAGTTTGGGTCTTATTTTAATGTTCTTGGTGAGACAAATTCTACCAAGCCCAGCTGTCTTCAGTGCCCGGTGTCATTATATTGTCAAATCACAGCTGGTAGGTTGGGGACATTTGTCATGGGTGGCTGCCAATTGCTCATCGAGTAAATGGTGGGCCCTTCTCCCACAGGTTCCACCGTAATTTAGCATATTCTGCACCCTGTCTACCCATTCTGAGTTGCCCATTTCTTTTCCATGACTTTTTTTTTTTTTTTTTTTTTTTGAGACAGAGTCTCACTCTCTTGCCTGGGGCGAGTGCCGTGGCGTCAGCCTAGCTCACAGCAACCTCAAACTCCCAGGCTCGAGCAATCCTACTGTCTCAGCCTCCCGAGTAGCTGGGACTACAGGCATGTGCCACCATGCCCGGCTAATTTTTTCTATATATATTTTTAGCTGTCC